>BJKM01000586.1:120758-464738 GCA_015082035.1 Chaenogobius annularis | reverse complement strand
AGTCTCAAGTCTGAATGTTATAATACAGTTCTTCCCATATGATTTTTTTTTTTTAAATTTTTTTGCATTTCATAATAATACGTTTGCAGTGAGGACACGTAATGGAAAGTGACTGCATTTCCAAAAAATGTCAATCTGAGTATCACACAGACTGCAATGTCTTTTAAAAATGTTTTGTCTCTACTTGTCAGAGCTCTGTGTCCTGCACGGTTTGTGGAAACACTTTATAATTTCATATCGCAGTAACACTGGACATGGGACAGTGGCTTGGTGGTTCTGCAGGTGCGTAATTGTCTCATACTGAGGGTAATGTAGCGTGACAGAGGCGCAACAGGCCCGATCTGGAGGGACCAGAGAGGGAGCAAACACTAAGGGACCTGCGAGCCCCCTCCCACAACACACAGCCGCTCGTTAAGCAATGGACATACGTAATTATAGCAGCAGTGGTTTACAGCGGCTGACAGAGCTGCCTTTGTGAGCGGAGGGAACTGGCCTCATTGGAGCTTTTGCATTATATGACTATGGCAGCTATTTGATTATATTTGTACGAATAACAAGTATAAAGCTTTTATTGATTGATGAAGGTCCCCTGGTGGAAATCTTCTTCACCGTTTTGTCCAAAAAAGCCCTTTCAACAGTAATCACATTTAATCTTTATTCTTTATTTAATCAGAAGTCGCACTCCGTGCAGTAAGGCCCCTTTCCACCCGGGAGTTGAACCCATGACCTTGTTGCTGTGAGGCCAAAGCGCTAATTTATATTTGATTAAAGCTTTAAAAAGGTCTGGTTTTAGACGCCAGAGATAACATCTACTCAAAACGGATGACCTTTCCTACTGCAAATTTGTTCCCACTGCTCGCCAGCGTGCAGCAATTTTCATATTGATTTGACGTGTAAAACTACATTCATAATTGGATACAAGTAGGACATTTGCAGGACGATATTCTCAAATTCTTTGATAATCCTCAAACTATTCAACGCATTTGAAACAATTGTGTATCACATTTTTACGTCATCCAATATAAGATGATATGATCCAAAAACAAATCAACAATTTCATCTTTGGTAATACTGAATAATGATTACTCTGTGCTGTCGTTCCTTGTATAGCTCTCTTCTGGCCCAAGTCTCCTCCTCTGTATGTTTCAGCACCTGCATGGCTCGTTGCTCATTCATTGTGAGGATATGTACATAGGACCATCTGCTGTGATCGCCCGCGTCCCGTTTGTGAACAGCCCATTGCTCACCCTCTCCGCGCACTGGCATCCACATCAAAGACTGAGATGTCCCTGGAGAACCATGGTACACGCTCACCTACAGTAACACATCACCGGGCCAGAGCAGTGCAGAATGCTAACAGCTTCTCCGGGACTTGTACCATGCACTGGCCAGTCATTATGACGGGGGAAGTACTAAGGCTGTGGAAAAGTTAAACAGCAGAGAAAACTATAGAGGCCACAAAGTCAATGTTTATCAACAGAAATGAAAATGGGTTATGGACCATTTTTCCTCGAACCCAGTTACCGAGATGTTCTTTGTTGAGATTGGTGACCTATGGGGATCCCGCTAGTCAACATCTATATGCTGCCGTTAGGTCAGCTGATAAGCAACAGTGGCGTGTCATACCATAACTGACAGCAGATGAATATGGACCAGTGAATTCACTCTAACAGCAGCTTTTTTACCATCCTAAAAACATTGCTAAAATCATCGGTACAGTCTAAACCAGACTTGGAGAGATTTATCCATTTGTCTTTAGTAGATTAGACTACTGTAACGGCCTGCTCACTGGCCTCTCCAAACGAGCTGTAAAACAGCTGCAGTACATCCAGAACGCTGCTGCTTGGGTCCTGACCAAGACCAGAAGACGAATACATTAGTCCTGTGCTCAGGTCTCTGCACTGCTCCCTGTGGCTCAGAGAATAGATTTCAAGCAAGCTCTGCTTAACAAGCTCTCCATGGCCTAGCACCAAAGTACATCTCGGACTGTTAGTGCCATATGAACCATCTCGACTCTGAGGACCTCAGGGACCGGCCTCCTGCTGGCTGCCCAGAGTCAGGACTAAAACATGGACCGGCCTCCTTGCTGTGCCCAGATTCAGACTAAACATGGACGGCCTCTGCTGGTGCCAGTTCAGGACTAAACATGGACCGGCCCCTGCTGGTGCCCAGAGTCAGACTGAAACATGGGACTGCCTCCCTGCTTCCCAGAGTCAGACTAAACATGGACCGGCCCCTGCTGTGCCCAGTGTCAGGACTAAACATGGGGAATCTGCTTTATTTATGGACTAAAATAATAAAATGGAAATAATTATATTTTGCGTGTGAATGCCCCCCCCCATTCAAATCAAATTGCACTTTTTGCCAGTAAAGAAAAGGTAACTTTTTGCTTCATCAGGACAAAAGGAAGACAATTAAACCACATAGACCAAAGTATTTTTATTTATATGTAAAAACGCTCAATGTGTTTATGTCTCTATATCTGCACAAATTACCCCAAATCCATCTTTTAAAAGACTAAGTGCAAAACAGTGAAGTTGTTTTGTGAAATATAATCAACAAAGTAGATTAGATTAAATTCTTCCACACCTTTCTTGTTCATATATTAACTATAATCCTCCATTATGGCAATACTATAAATATGACAAACATTAAGATAAAACTTATGACGCTACAATAACTCAAGTTTTATATTTTATTTTCAGTTTATATCATCCATCATTCTTAATTCATGAAGTTCCTAGTTGTATTTTGTACTTGAAAATGCAATTTAAAACATTTCTGATTCTGGTATAACTAAAAGTTTTAATTATTATAAGTGCAGTTGATACGCCAACTATAAAAGTTCACTGCCAACTGTATGACTTCTAATAAATGTTATTTCTTCATATTGCAACTGCTTCATTGCATGTGCTCAGTTCGTGCTCATTCCCTGCAGTTGAGTCCGCCTATCACTTGCCCTGAATTTGCCTCATGACTGTTCGCACCATATGCACTGTATTTAATCGCACGTACAACACAGCAGGGAAAGCGTCATTCTGACTTGCCTTACATTCCATAACCTCACTATCTTACTGCCAACCTCGCCTTTGCGAGTACAGATTCAGCTCTAGCAGCCGTCTAATTAAACCACCCAACTTTTAATTATTTGGCACACTCCATGATATGTATGATTTTAGTAGAGGCAAGGGCCTATATACAGCTTGGCAAAATCACTGTTTTTGAAAGAAATAACAGATACTCATTGTAGAAGATCGACTCCATTCACCTAGCCCGTTAACCCCGTACAGACCGCACGAGGACAATGCGAGTGCACTCATCACACTTAAACTCACAAAAAAATAAATATGGATGGGGGGAATGCGCACAACACAGGATGGGACAAATTGCATCCAAGCAATGGCCACAAGAGATGCCCACGGCCAATGCAGCGTGGGCCGAAGAGAAAGCAGAACCTGGGGATGTTATGTATGAAGCTACATTTCAAGCAAATGTTGCACAGACCAGTCAACACTGGACGTAAACTTGCCCCTAAGATTGTAGGCAGCCGACTAAACCCGGGACCAGAACCGCTCAAAACACAAGTCAGCATCTTACAAAAACCCATCACTGGTTTAAAAGAAGCTTTGGCATATTCCTCTGCCATGATAAAACCAAGATGGCGATACTTTACCGTGGTCCAAAAACGCCAGTAAATCCTCATTAGACGACTTCATATTTGCTCGATGCATACAATCAGACGACGGCATAAAAGAAATACTAACTCGTACCAGTGAGATAAAAACCCAGGGCAAACTTAATAATGTGGGTCACAATCAAGCCGAAAAGTTCAGTATGTTATCAGTATTCATCACACTTTGGAGACACAATCTCCTCATATGCATTCATACCGACTAATAGGAGGTACAGAATGGGTAGACTCCGATGGCCATCCACAGAGAACATATATGGAGTCCATTTGTGGAAGACGAGGGTACACCCCTGGACGCCAGTCTAGGACCACAGCGGTCGTTTCACAGCGGGGGTCCCTAACTCTGGAATGCACACACCTCGCGACCGTAAAGCGCGGACGAATGCCCATATTTCACATCGAAAGACCACCAATATAAACTGCAGCGTTCCAAACTGCTTACGACCAGCCGTCATCGAGCAACGTGGCGTCTCAAGCTCTTAAATCTCACGACCCGTTACTCACGTCTGTGCGAGCTGTACCCTCGGCTACGGGCGCACTCCTTTGCTCTCCTAATTCATCTCAGCGCTACCGGTGCCGCACTTCCCATCCTCATTTTTACACCCCAGATTATCCGCAGCCTTTCTATGGCTCGGCTCTGTTCTGTTTTTGTTCCCGTTCCCCAAAGGGCTTGGCGTGCAGGCAGGGAGGGACACTGTATTCTTTCCTATTAAAAACGTGCCCGCCAGACAACTTACACCCTCCAGCCTCACCCGTTCGTCCTCCGTCACTTTGGTGTCCTTACTTACTATGTATGCGCCCTATTCAATCCTCTACTTTTACCTTTCATCCCTCGCCACAGATCATACCACCACGCGTGCTCTAGGACCACCTAGGCCGGTGAGAGACAATCTAATCCTTTCTATTATGGACCGCCATATCGACCAATCTCATTCCCGCCGGTGATGCTGGAGCGACATTAATAGACAAACTTAGATAATAGTACCTTATCGTAAAACTGTCCCGTTCCCATGTGTGTCTGAGTCCTCACCAGTGTGATCGAAAAACATCTTGTAACATATCGAGCAATCAGTCAAAGGAATTGGTTCTTAAACGAAACTCCCATCCAAATAGCGATAGCGTAGAATAACATCACAATGACTGTCGCTTGAATTTGATTCGGTTGCATTGTGATCAATACCACCAGTGACTACTCTATATCAGCTAAACGTACCTTACTACTTATCATAACTTTAACCACATCTTTCTCTGCACTGGTCTCCGCCGAGTCACTTCTCCTCCACTGTACATTAATTGAATTTCTGCACCCACGCAACGATTCTCCCGCCGAATTGCCGTTCCTTCCGGAGTTTGCGTCAGGTGGTCCCTCCGATTGTTTGCGTGGCTTTCAGGCTGGCGCTCACTGGGCACCTCTATTGTCATTGACCGAATATCTGCCCTGCCTCCGGCTTCATCCATCTCCTCTTGCACTTGTACGACCCGGCCACCCAATAAAGCCACCGCAAACAGGCGCTGCCGCTGCTCGCGCGGCGTCCGCCGGCAACAGGAGGCTCAGCGAGTGCGCGCTTGTCGCCCTTAGACCCATGTAAAAAGCTGACCCACCTGCGGCCGCTGCCAGCACGTGCCCCTTCCGAGCCCAGAATCCATTCTTAGACTGGTCTGAGTGCGGCCGAATTTTAGGCACCCAAGAACAGGCTCAGAAACACAACAGAGCCACAGAGAAGACGAGGGTAGTGAAAAAGTCACCCGGTGCGGGCAAAATACTGAGATCTTCTGTAACGGGAATGGCCCTAAATGTCCGTTACGAAATGACAATACCACACAACATACTGCAAACGTAAATCAGCTTCTATAAAATACCATCTTGATCGGATGTCTCCCAATATTTCAAGGTATCTTTTTCAACCCCAGCAGACCTCAACTTTGAATTAGAAGACTCTCAATTAAACCATATATTTATTATATTATAGATATATCTCCTTAACAGTAGAGCAGTAACGACATTCATCCAATAATCGATTCCTTACCAACCGCTCCAATAACGTAAAGGTAGAAGCGAACGTGCACCCTAGATACAGATAATACACTGCCAAGAGCATAATGCGACCTTCAACAGACCCAAGAAAGCCCCCGTTGTCTGGATGGAGTAATCATAACTGCGATACCATCCTTCGATCAGTAAATGTGCGACACCCGGTCCCATTTACAAACGAAGGTCAGTCCGACGGAATATAAAAATTATATTATTTCAGTTTTCGAAATCCTCATTTAATGTCGACCGTTTCCACTGCCCTTGACGCAAATGAACTGCGCCCGCATGTCCATGTTCCCGTAAACCCATCACCTCCTCGCATGCAGTCCATCTTCTCTCTAACAACTATGCTTAAAAAGGGGTGCATGGAGCTCGTCTGGCCTCAAATAAAAACATTGCATTTAAACAAACATGTGTGTAATGGGCCCAGTTGACACAATGTTTCAGAAAGCTGTAACCAGAAAATCAACTCATACCACAATAAGAGTCTACAGGAGATAACTAATAACACCTAACGGTAAAGTCTTCATCCAGATCGAAGAACATCTCAGACCAACAATGTGGGTGTAAGGTTTAAACCATACGGTTGGCCTTCTTCTTCACCCTGCAGAGTGTGATCTGAGCAGCACCTATCTCTTTTCATTCATTCTTTACCGGCTTTTCAGAGTGCTGGGAAAGAGTAGATACAAAGTAGCAAAACGAGTAGAAAAGTAGGCTGTGGCGTTTAAGTGTCATTTTGAACTGAGCGACTGAACTACTTATGACACTATTTGTCTAGATGAGCTGTCTATTCACATCTTCACTGGATTGACATGTTGTCGGCACATACAATTTTCCGAGATTATGAGAAATTATTAGACTCAACATTGTTGATTCATAAATCAAACTCAACATTACAGTGCTCAAAGACATAAGAATACAATATTATGAATAATGTTCGTACTACTCTATATTACTTTCTTAAACTACTTTTTAACGACAGGTACTTCCAAAACCTATTCCAAGTAACAGATAAAGATGTTTGTATAGTGCTACTTATACAAATGTATATCTGATGTCACTCTGAGCATTTGGTCTATTTTTGAATATTACGAATATTTTTGTCGCGTGTGTATCTTATTATGTTTTAAGTCGTCTGGCTACGACAAAGTATGAGGACACACATCCTTCCCACCAACTGGACCGTATGGTTGATTTCTGCCATCTGGTGTTAAAACCAGAGACCCGTAATATAGCAAAACCAATGGGGGTGACCTCTAAGATATCTCAGATGGTACCACCAGTCTCAATTCAAGTGTTAAGAACCCCATTCTTATTATTAACAACCAAAAGTGCAGTCCTTCCGTACTCACTTTTCAAACGAATCCGTGCTCCCGTGCTCGATTGAGAATGTGACTTTTCAATCTAGAATTTCTAAAATCAAAGGGCCCAAGGCTGGCTTCGTAACCTTCCATAGGATCCTCACAAATGAAGAGGTATGATATAGCTGAACTGGATGAACCAGTTCTAATTTTTCCGACTGCATGTGATACAAAAACACAGGGACCGTATGGAAAACATTATGCCATATTGTAATAATCAAAACACATCAATAATGCCTCAAGAGCTGAACAGCTGAAAATGATTAGAAGACCAAAAATAAATAGTATCATATCAACAGGCCTAGTTTAACCATAGGTTATCTCTCCGTATCGCGATAAAACGAGTCCCGATGCTCATAACAGTGCCAGCAACTACTATACCACTTCATTACGGGACGATTCTAACCTGACCTAGACAGGGCGACTAGATCGAACGCCGAGAACACCGGTAAGCCCGGATGATCTTGATAATAAAGCATAATTTAGACTACATACAAGGAGAAACAACTTCTTATTTGGTTGGTATAGTAGGATCCCTAACACATACACTAATCCCCTTATTTTGTTTGTTGAAACCTCCGAAATCTCGAGCGCCGCTCAATCACGGCAAGGTCAGTAGGTTGCCTCGCTATGCGTGCAGCTGGAGATAGATGCGTAAAACTCCAATCACTGATTAAATTAGGGCCTCTGCTCTAAAACTGCGATCGCGTAGACGCACCTTCACTCTTACGACACCGTCAAGAAGTGAATGAAGCACATCGCTACAGTGAGCGGTCACTTTGTACCGAGATGGTAGAGGCCCAGAAGCAAGTTTGCCCAAAGCAAGTGAAATGTCATTTCTGGTTTTGTAAATGTAATATTTTAGAAATCGAAAGGGTGTGTGGTGAAGGAATGTAGAATGAGCCAATTTATATAACCGCAAACTGGATAACCCAGGAAGAAGAAAACCATAAAGATATGGGGGTATAGAAGCATGGCTTCAGTTTGTGATCAAACTCCACACGTCCTCCAGAATGCCGATCGAGATCTTTCACCCAAACTGGACTCTGCTACAGGCGGATAGGTTTTTGGGTTGAGTTAAAAACGAAGGTAAAAAGACAGAATACATACAAAGGTTTATTGCCTAATGAAGGTGTTTGTGCGGAGGGGAGTGTATTTGTTCTCGTTGGGCCCCGGTTAAGAATAGGTCGCAGATTTGGGACCAGACGCCGACTTGTGCTGTCGATTCGTAATGTCCCAGGGTGCAAGCTGTGGCACTGTGACACAAAGCTAACAGACACAGTGCAAAATGTTAAAGGGTATTAGAGACAAGCCACAAGTCACTCACAATGTTTCATACTCGGCTCACTCACCCAGAGCCCACTTACATGAGCCGGTCTTGTGTAATCTACATTAGAGCTCCAGAATTGCACTTGTTAACCCAAATCAGGAGTGAAGTTTCAAGAAGCGCGGCTCGACAGTAGCTACAACAAATACTAGCATGCTTGCTGTGAGACTTTATGCAATTATCAAAATACTTCTGATACACATATTATTGACGAAAATAAGGATACAATGAGACTAGTATATTGAATGCATGCTCATTCGTTGGCAAAAATGATTGTTATATTAGCATTTGTTGTTTTGTATGAGTGCGTGTTGAAGCCAAAGAAGAGTGAGGATTCATGTCCGCTACAAGTCGTGAGAGTCACTCACGTGGATTTCTTAATTAATTTCTCTTAGACAGACACCAGGCGCACGCATGTTCTCCAATCCAGCCACGAGTCGATCACAAAGTGGAAACTGCTCAACTCTGACTGTGACCACGACACGTGCTTTGCGGCATGACCTATAATACAACATGAGAATGAATCACTTAAACCGACACTAGGCCTGTAACTTAGTCTAGAGGCAAGCATCCCGACTCCAATGGCAACGAGCGAACTTGCATCATGGTCATCGCACTGTGCACGTGTAGTTACTGTTGACCCTGTAATCTTCCCAGCTGATTAAGTTACATGAGTGCACCTTGTAGAGTGAGCAAAATTTAGCAGAACTACAGACTGAGTGTGGCGTGAAAACTCGTGAACCACACGGGCAAGGTAGCGATGTCCGATCTGTGGAACTGCGGCGCCTTCCAGTCAGAGCAATAAAATCTCCATAGAGACAAGCGTGGCGGCAGACCCCTCCCACCAGAAAAGTTACATCATTTGCCTTTGATTAAACATTCTATCATGTGTTGAGTGTTGCAATAGCCGCAGCAGCTGTTGTGCACTGGCGTTGACTTTGTTGTTGAACACAGTAGTTAAGCCCCATGTTGGTTAATCTGCTCGTATGAAACATTTGTGAGTGAGTGGCTTGTCTCTAATACCCTTTAACATTTGCACTGTGTCTGTTAGCTTGTGTCACAGTTACCTGACCCTGCACTCGTCGTAGTAAATAGTTTTAAAGCCAGAAAAGCCACTACACGCCCTGCCGCTCTCCCATAGAAACCAATGAGCAGGCTGGCGCAGGGGCTTAGCGTGTTTATCCATATGCTAAAAGGGTTTAATCATTTACTGTTTAATCCACCAAAAGCTGTTTAGAGGTTTTCCCTTTTTAACAGATGTCACAACACGGCCGCGCACTGCACTCTCATCCAGCCGCCAATGCCAAAATGTGGCCACTAGGGAGGCTGCAGTACAACTATAATGGTGCAACCAGTCACCTTGGCCCATCCGTGGAGGCGACGTCGAATAAAATGCATTGTGTTGTCAATCATTTCTTCATTTTCTTATATTTGGAAAGTAAGTGCAACAATAAAGTGTGAGCTTGTGTCCTTGCCAACATGAACTAATTCATGTATTTTGTGATACATTTTACATTTTTATTTTCAGGTTCGAAAAAAATCTTCAGTATAAAGAATACATTGTTTAATAAAACACAGACGTAAAAGTAAAAACACAAGAGCAAAAATAAATAAATCATCTAACTAGCTTCGTAACTAACTCTTTGATTGAGACAGAACCAAAAATAAATACCCTGCAGTTTAACGTGTAACTGTTGCCATGCCCCTTTGACACCTTGCTTTTTGGTAAGTCTAATTCATGTACCTGGTCCCTGCAAAAAAAAGAGAAGAAAAAAACAAAAAACAGAATAGTTACAATAAAGCACTCAATTTAAATAATTGTTGCTGAAAAACAGATGTAGTTGAGAAACAACTTTTATTTTCTTATGCTATTTATTAAAAGACAAATGTTAAGTATTATTTCTATTGTTATTGTCCTAAAAAAAAAAAAGCATAATATGTGTCCTATGTGTAACACTTCAGCTTCCAACAATAAAGAAAGAAAGAAAGAAATAAAGGTGCAATATTTAGGGTGAAAAATACTCATTTCCGTGTGTTCTAATCAAAGATGTTTCATTGGTGGGTGATTCCTTGAGCATTTCTGACATTGTGGTCACTGGCAAACATTAAAAGTTGTTGTTTTTTTTGGGCAAAAATCAATGCCTCCTGTTGTATTACAATGATTGGACCGCTGTCATAAACAAACTGACTGAGCAAACACGGCCTTTCAAAGTCACCACAAATCTCAATATTGACAGAAAGATTTATTCCCAGGATGTAAACACATTAGCATTGATATTCACAGAGTGGTAGCATGTGTCATTGTAATTTATTAACAATCAATGGCTGTAGTCTTTCTGTCATTGAGACGCGCAGCGGACCGTGCCAAGGTGCCTCGCTCCTGTTTGGTGTAAATTTGTTATGCTAATACACCCTTGCTTCTTCTCTTGGGACACATTTTTTTTCCCGTAGCCCCCCAGAATGACCCCTATTCCAGTTTGAAACAGGTGTCAAAGCCCTCCTCCCCCCCTGGACAACACCACCGGTCCCACACACAGGCAGGACTAATGCATACATAAAACCTCCAGAGAAGCTTCCGGGTTATCAGGTCAGTGTGTCGTGCCGAGCAGTCAGGTTTAAGCGTGGGGAGATTTAATTAGCACGGCCCGTGAAAGCTAAATCTCCAGACTACAGCAGATGGCAAGTTGCTACACACTAAGCTGTATGACACTGTATAGGTTGGGTTTAAGTGAAACTAATCATTAAAACTGAGCTGGAAATCAGACCTGGTTAATTGTTAATGTCTTTGTAATTACTGTGTCTATTAACATGAAACAAAAACTGACTCAAAGTATAATCTCTGTCAGTAAAAGCAAACAAACACACAGGCACCTACATGTTGTCACATGATACAAGATAAAGCAAATTCATGGACAACAGCTGCTATTCCATATTGGCACTATTTAGGGGTCACGCCATTTTAAGTGTGTCAGAAAGTCCAGCAGGTGAAAAAGTAGTGCACTCAAAATCTCCCACAATGCACCTTGAACAGTAGTTGATAGCGATGTTCACTGGACCAGTCAATGCATTGTGAGAGCTGGAAAAACAACAGCAGCCAGAGGCAGGTCTTTGACTGGAAACAATGCGACTGAACGAAAGCAGATAAAAGAGCAGTTTAAACAAAGCACAGTTGGACCACCAATGCACCACTCTCAATAACGGTGTAAAGTTGCTAGCATTTGCTGCTACCAGGGCAATTCGGCTTAAGGCCCGGGGGCCAGATCAGGCCTGCCAAGCAATCTGATCTGGCCCGCGACCCATCTTCCAAATATTATCATTATAGATTTTTTTTCTTGTTTTCTGGTTTAATTCTGAGTTCGTACAAGTTTAAACCTAGTTTGCTGGTTTTTCAGGCTTAGTCCTTATTTAATTCTGCTTCAGACCTGGTTTGGATCTGGTTTGGACCTGGTTTGATTGGGTTAATCTTGGTTCCAACCTGGTTTGTAGCCTATCCGGCCCAGAGGCCACGCCCCCCTGAGAGATCTGGCCCTCCGGCAAAATTATAAAATAGCCCTGCCTTAAATGGTTAATGATTTCTCATCTCAGGCCAAAAGCTGAATAATGGCCGTGGGATCCATCTTGACTGAAAATTGATTGATGCATATTTGTCCAAAAAATGCATGTGTGTGTGAGATTAAAAAAACGATCAATATTTATTTTTTTGCTGGAGTTTAGCTGTGAATGAGTGCACTAGAATCTGCTAATAGTGCCGGACTATGTAGTGGGTTAAGGGCTAAGGGTGACATCCGGAGTCGATCTCTAACCAAAATGAGTAATTCTGTTATTTCTTTCAAAAACAGTGAATTTTGCCAAGCTGTATATAGGCCCTTGCCCTCTATCTCAAATCATCACATCATCATGGAAAGTAGTGCACACAATATTAACAGTTGGGTGGTTTAATTAGCACGGCCTGTGAGAGCTGAATCCCTGTACTACAGCAGAAGGCGAGGTGCACGCTAAGATAGCCCTGAGCGTTAGTGTGAACTGTAAGGCCAAAGTCAAGCACATCGGACCGGCTTTCCCTGCTGCTGTTTGTACGTGGCAGATTACAATACAGTGTCCATATGTGGGCGGAAACAGCTCATGAGGCCAATCCAGGGCAAGTGATAGGGCGAGGACTCAACACTGCAGGGTCAACTGAGCACGAACTGAGCAACATGCAAATGAAGCACGTTGCAATACTGAAGAAATAACATTATATTAGAAGTCATTTTAGCAGTGCAGTGAACTTTTATCAGTTGGCGTACTTCCAAAACCTGCACTTAAATAATGAATTACCAAATTTTGCAGCTTATACCAGAATCAGAAAATGTTTTATTGCCATTTTCAGTGAGCAAAATCACAAACTAGGAACTTGCAATGAATTAGAATGATGGATGATATGACAACAAGCTGAAAAATAAAAAATAAATTCAAAAACTTGAGTTATTGTAGCCGTCCATAAAGTTTTATCTTAATGTTTGTCATATTTATAGTACTTGCATAATGAAGGATTATAGTTAATATATGAACAAGAAAGGTGTGGAAGATTTAAATCCTAATCCCCTACTTTAGTTGATATCATTTTCACACAAAAACAACTTCACTGTTTTGCAACTTCAGCTCTTTTAAAAGATGGATTTGGGTAATTTTGTGCAGATAATAGAGACATAAAACACATTGAGGCTGTTTTACATATAACATAAATACATTTGGTCTATGTGGTTTAATTGTCTTTCCTTTTGCTCCCTGATGAACAAAAAGTTACCTTTCTTTACTGGCAAAGTGCAATTTGATTTGAAGGGACATCAACACGCAAATAGTACATTATTTCATTTTATTATTTTAGCTCCATAAAACTGAAAAGCAGATTCCCCATGTTTAGTCCTGACACTGGGCACCAGCAGGAGGCCGGTCCATGTTTAGTCCTGACTCTGGGCACCAGCAGGAGGCCGGTCCATGTTTAGTCCTGACTCTGGGCAACCAGCAGGAGGCCGGCAGTTTGTCTACCTGGCGAGCGGTCCTGAGTCCTCAGAGTCCAGATGGTTCATATGGCACTAACATGTCCGAGATGTACTTTGGTGCTAGGCCATGGAGAGACTTGTATACAAGCAGAGCTGCTTTGAAATCTATTCTCTGAGCCACAGGGAGCCAGTGCAGAGACCTGAGCACAGGACTAATGTGATCGTACTTCCTGGTTCTGGTCAGGACCCAGAGCAGCAGCGTTCTGGATGTACTGCAGCTGTTTTACAGCTCGTTTGGAGAGGCCAGTGAGCAGGCCGTTACAGTAGTCTAATCTACTAAAGACAAATGGGATAAATCTCTCCAAGTCTGGTTTAGACTTGTACCGATGATTTTAGCAATGTTTTAGGATGGTAAAAAAGCTGCTGTAGAGTGAATTCACTGTCCATATTCATCTGCTGTCAGTAGTTGGTATGACACGCCACTGTTGCTTATCAGCTGACCTAACGCAGACATATAGATGTTGACTAGCGGGATCCCCCATAGGTCACCAATCTCAACAAAGAACATCTCGGTAACTGGGTTCGAGAAAAATGGTCCATAACCCATTTTCATTTCTGTTGATAAACATTGACTTTGTGGCCTCTATAGTTTCTCTGCTGTTTAACTTTTCCACAGCCTTAGTACTTCCCCCGTCATAATGACTGGCCAGTGCATGGTACAAGTCCCGGAGAAAGCTGTTAGCATTCTGCACTGCTCTGGCCCGGTGATGTTTACTGTAGTGAGCGCTGTACCATGGTTCTCCAGGGACATCTCAGTCTTTGATTGGATTGCCAGTGCGCGGAGAGGGTGAGCAATGGGCTGTTCACAAACGGGACGCGGGCGATCACAGCAAGATGGTCCTATGTACATATCCTCACAATGAATGAGCAACGAGCCATGCAGGTGCTGAACATACAGAGAGGAGAGACTTGGCCAGAAGAGAGCTATACAAGGAACGACGGCAGCAGAGTAATCATTATTCAGTATTACCAAAGATGAAATTGTTGATTTGTTTTTGGATCATATCATCTTTAATTGGATGACGTTAAAAAATGTGATACACAATTTTTTCAAATGCGTTGAATAGTTTGAGAGATTATCAAAGAATTTGAGAATATCGTCCTGCAAATGTCCTACTTGTATCCAATTATTGAATGTAGTTTTACACGTCAAATCAATATGAAAATTGCTGCACGCTGGCGAGCAGTGGGAACAAATTTGCAGTAGGAAAGGTCATCCGTTTTGAGTAGATGTTATCTCTGGCGTCTAAAACCAGACCTTTTTAAAGCTTTAATCAAATATAAATTAGCGCGTTTGGCCTCACAGCAACAAGGTCATGGGTTCAACTCCCGGGTGGAAAGGGCCTTACTGCACGGAGTGCGACTTCTGATTAAATAAAGAATAAAGATTAAATGTTGATTACTGTTGAAAGGCTTTTTTGGACAAAACGGTGAAGAAGATTTCCACCAGGGACCTTCATCAATCAATAAAACTTATATACTTGTTATTCGTACAAAATAATCAAATATGCTGCCATAGTCATATAATGCAAAAGCTCCAATGAGGCCAGTTCCCTCCGCTCACAAAGGCAGCTCTGTCAGCGCTGTAAACCACTGCTCGCTATAATTACGTATGTCCATTGCTTAACGACAGGCCTGTGTGTGGAGGGGAGCTCGGCAGGTCCCTTATGTTTGCTCCCTCTCTGGTCCCTCCAGATCGGGCCTGTTGCGCCTCTGTCACGCTACATTACCCTCAGTATGAGACAATTACGCACCTGCAGAACCACCAAGCCACTGTCCCATGTCCAGTTTTACTGCGATATGAAATTATAAAGTGTTTCCCCAAACCGTGCAGGGACACAGAGCGTCTGACAAGTAGAGACAAACATTTTTAAAAGACATTGCAGTCTGTGTGATACTCAGAATTGACATTTTTGGAAATGCAGTCACTTTCCATTACGTGTCCTCACTGCAAACGTATTATTATGAAATGCAAAAAAATTTAAAAAAAAAAAATCATATGGGAAGAACTGTATTATAACATTCAGACTTGAGACTAAAAAAGAAAATGAAATTAAAATCAAATAAACCTGAATAAACAATAAACATGCAAGTATAATTGGCAAATGTATTAGCTGTTTATGGATAATCCTACAACTTAATGCATCATTCTTGTGATCAGAGACAAACAAACAATCGATACCTCAATTGACAAAAACAGTCCAACCTATTTTCTACATAGTTTTATGCTTTTTTTTAGGAGCGTTATCAAAAGTCTTGAAACTAGACACTCATTAGAACAAGTATCGGTATTAAAATATCAATTTAACTAACCTTTCCAGAACTAATTGACCTTTCTGGGACAGTTTTGGAACGAGCTCGAGCTTTATCAAAAGTACTATAAGACCACATAGTAACATAAAGGAAGTACTCTTATGTTGTGTTGAAAAATGTCTAAATGAAAAGCGTTTTTTGTGGTGTTGAAATCGGTATCGTGTCTGTTCCTTTGTATCAATCGAGTTTGAAATGTTTGTATCATGACCACAATACTGAACTACAAAAAAGACAAAATGATACACTATTACACCCGATCCCACACTAAAACAAACTGGCCCTCACTTTTCTTTCCCTGGACCACTCTCGATAGATCCTGCTGACGGCACACTCCACAAGCTGCAGTTTCCATGATGCTCTGACCCAATTGCCAATCCATCACAATTTGGATCTTGTCAAACTCGCCCAAATCTTTTCACTTTTTGTTCCTTTTTCCCCCCTTCTTCTTCTGCTAACACATCAGCTTTGAGAGGAGCATGTTCTGCGCGGACTAAATGGAGCCGAGACAAGTTGTTGGACTGAAATTAACAGTTATTCCACATCGGTTGTTAGAAAAAGACGTTGGACAGTTTTAAAAAGTATGTCATGTTCCTTTATTCAAAACCGCCTAAAAATATTTCACAGGGAAATGGTTAGAGAGGGCTTCAACAACAGAAAAAGGTTTCCTGAAATATTTAAAGACACTCTAAGTCGAATTCCTTTTCTGCACCACAGAATAGCAAAAGCAACAATTTGTGAAAACTGCGACATCTGCTGCAGCGTCGAAGCATGAATGGGAATGCCACAATATCACATGATTGCTTACACCATGACAAAACATCAAATCTTGAATTAACATTTATTCACAGTCTAAACTAGATAGATAAACCAAATTATCATGATATCTTTGATCGTGACCTTTATTATTGATCACAAACCTGGAAAAAATCTGAGCTTTTTTCATTTGTTTGTATTGATTGATTTTTTTTTTACCCAGAAAATTACGATTCATTGTCCAAAAGTTCCAAAATTATTACAAATAAATAATTCAGATGATCAGTGGGGATTGTGGGATTGGAGAAACAGCTAATGCTCAAAATTCAACCAGGGGTGTAGCAGGAATGTTTATAATGCCTGCACTACATGTTCTCTATAATAAATGCAATATTACAGGCTTTCGGAGGGCCTCTTTACTGCATTGGAACCTAAAAAGTACCCTTTATCCCGCTATACATTGGATTTTTCAGATCTAAACACATTTCTAAAACATGCTACATATTATCTTAATACAAATTGTCAACACATTAGCTTAAAAACATGACATCTTTCAAACTTGCACTGTATTTTCAAGTAAGTAACAAGATATAATAACAAGAATGCACAGTTCTCCAGCCGTCCACCTTCACTTTAAAGATTGAAAGCTTCTACTCTCACTGCTGGATCCAGGCCATTCTTGCATATCTCCCGAGCATTTGAATACATTCTTGAGACATTTTCCAAACTGTGTCAAGCTATAATTCAAGGACACATTTATTATTTACAACCCAACTCGGCCCGCCTATCTTTTGTTCACACACATGCTCCTATCAACTCCACAGCAGGGAATACCAAGCAGCTCGAGCCAGGTATGTAGCTCCTGCAGATGGGAATATGTCAGAGAAGTCAAGGCAATGGTGGAAAGCTTGCAACATGTGCTCCTACTGGTTTAAAAACGGCAACACCATGGCAGCTGATCGTCGTGGGTTTATTGGAAGCCCTGCTGTAGATCTGTGTGGGTCTGAACATGTTGGTTTGGCCACGGTATTAAAGGCATTTCAGTTATATTTTTCTGGAGTTCTGGAGTTCCTGGGTTTTCAGTGTTTTCTACCATCTCGACTGAAAGCTGAGATTCCATTAGTTGGCGTACTGAAAACACATCTTCCACACTCTTATCAGACAGAGCCCCTTTTGGTGTATTGCAAACTGGTTTTGATTGTAGGATATGGACAGCCAAAAATATGAGCTTGTTCTTCCTACGGACTGGACAATTGTCATTAAAAAAATAGGTAAACACATACATGAATGAATTAATATATAATGCAACCAAAAATGACTCAGAAGCGTGAATGAGGCTGCGTTCGCAAACTGACTAAACACGAAACTGAACCTGGACAAGAACCGGACTGAACCAGGAAAGGAACAGAACCAAAGGAAGTCTACATCAGGACTAAACCAAGATCAAACCAGGACAAGCGTAACAGAGCCGAAATCATGCAACAGATTTACTTTTTCCTGCGAACACAGATCAGTAATGTAAAAAAAAAAACATATCACTTTTAAGACTTTTTATTATGTGTTTTAAACTTGTTGATGATCTGCGGAAATCAAGCATCACATCAGGACAGCCCCGGACGGTCAGGAGCTGAGGGGCTTCGCCAGCTGGTCTCCTCCTGACCCGTTTTAATGCCTCATAACCCTCTTAACACTGCATCTGCTGAGAGGCAACGTCACAGCCAAGGTTAGAGAGAACTTTCATTTAAGAAGACACAGGCCACTACGCATAATGAAGAGTCGCTATCTGTCCAGGAAGGATAACGTTATGGCTACTGACAGCTCAAGGAAATTGTTATGGTTTTTCCACTTCATGGCCCCTTGCATTAACTAAGACACTAAATAAAATGTATGCAGTTTTATGTGAACCGTGCATTAGCTTTAATAAACTTTTGGGATAGTACGAATAAGTCTTCTCCCTTTTGTAACCATCATTGTAACCATCATATTGGTGTGCGGTCACACTTCACTTCACTAAACTGGGGCTAAACCCGTAGCCAAAGCTGGACTACACCAGGACTCGAGCAGGTCCCAACCATGTCTACATAATGAGTAAACTGGACCCAAACCAGGACCAAACCAGGCCAAGAGTGAATGCGCCCTCAATATCCATTTTAAAATCCAACAGGTCAATTTTTTTCGACTCAAAAGGCTGGATTGTCTCGTTTTATCAACCGTTTGCAGCGTGTTTGAAATAGAAGGATAAAATGTAAGATGTAAATGATGCAGCACTGAAGGTTGACTTTCAGGCTGCACAACATGTCGATACTGCAACAAACTATATATAGCGCCAAGGAAAATGTTGAAAAAGTCAGATTTTAGTTATGATTTTTCCTTCTTTAGTCTAAATTAGCCTCGATTTAGTCTTGCTTTTGTCTATTTTAATCTGTTTTTATTTTGACGCAGTTTAACTTTATTGCGTCAAAAAGTGCTAATATCAATAGCGTAGTACTCAACAGACATATTGCATTTTGTTTTCAATATTCTGCAGTCCTAATTCAGTGTCACACCACTATTGTGATCCACTTATGCATGACTTTATGGAGGAATTGCGAAAATGCCAAAAGAATAAAAGTTTGTGGGTCAATTGTAATCCCACAGACAAAAACAGGTCAACTGCAAATAAATGGTCAATTATTTTTACTGAGAAAATAAATCAATAAGGGTTTTTAGGATGGATGAGTCGGACCAAATGCTGGGCTAAAAGCTGTGTGTATTTGGAAAAATCCATATAGTCTTCTCGCTAATGGACACTCGCAGACTCATTTCCACTTCAGCTCTGGTCTAACTGCCCGAATGTCCACGCCATTTGGCAAGCTCACGGTGTTCTAAGCTGCTGCCAGAACTAACCAAGAAAAGCGCCACAGTTACCAGGACGGCCTGAGCTGGCACACTCCGGGCTTATTAGTGCTTCATCAGACGGACTTAACCCAACGAGGAGAGAGAATCAGGCACAGGCAGAGCTGAGCTGGCATTAACACACAGAACTTTGATCCATGTTATGAAGAAAAAACAAAAAACAGCTAACAATAAAACAACGACACCTTTATGAGCCTTAGCAAAGCATGGAAAATAACTTAATATCATTATAAACTGTTAATTTTGATTAATTAAGGAGTTACGGTTAGAAGTTAACGCATTCGTTAAGAAGTAACCAAGCTTGAATATTGGTTCACAACGAATTAAGTCTTTATTCATGCTTTATTAAGGCTATTAAATGTGTACTTATGATACATTTTTGTTAATGTAGAAGTTTAACAGTTAAATAGAAGAGATAGTAAACCAACAAGTATGTTTTTAGTTCTTTACTCTCTTATCTTTTTTATATTATTAGAAACAAACATTCGATTCAATGCAGAATAATTTTAAGTTCAAATCCTCTCCACGATACTTTAAGTTAATTGTAGAATGTAGTACCAAAAGTAACTAACTTTTGTTTTAAGTTTTTGCAAAGGAACTCTCGCTTTCCAAATCATACCTTTACCTTTTGTGAGGGAGGCGAACTGTTAATTTATGAACTAAAACCAAAAACGTCTTCACGATTAGATTCGGTTACCCTTTATTGTCCCCGTAGGGAATTTTGTCCTTTGCTTTTGACCCAGAGTCCGCCTTTTCCCTCCGGTAAAAGTAATCGCACACGTTTGACTCCACCTCCAGCACAATGCCTGGAGGACTGTATACGCACTGAGCCTGGCAGCTTGCTGAGTTGGCATTAACCCAGAAAACAGTGATCCAAGGCGCTTGTCTTTTTAAGGCGTGGCATCTTGGGGAGTCTCCCATTGTTTTCTCCTAAGTGCATTTGAAATCCTCATTATTATGGATGTTCCAGTACAGAATCAAAAGAGGACGAAATATCCTGTTATACTTTTCACAAAATGAAACTGAAATTCCTATTCTCTGCGTCTCCAAGGATGCTCATTTACATTTTAGCTTCTGGATTACAGCCCGTGGGGAGATGGAGTAATTTATGCCTTGGCTGTCTGCTGGATTTGAGAATATGCTATTGTTGTGACTTCCCCGTGTGTGTGTGTGTGTGTGTGTGCGACTGTGCGTATGTGTGTGAGTGTGATGCGGTGGAAGGTGTCTTAATGCCTGAGGCGGACTGGCACACTCAGCAGACAGGGAGTGAGGCAGATCCCGTGTTTGTTGACAGTGCACTTAAACGCGTGTGTGTGTGTGTGTGTGTGTGTGTGTGTTTGTGTGTGTGTGTGTGTGTGTGTGTGTGAGTGGGGTGTGTGTGTGTGTGTGTGTGAATGGGCGTGGGTCTGTGAAGAGCAGCGACTTTGAATAAGCCTCCTTCAGTGCAGTGAATAAATCATAAACAGCTTGTGCACAATCTCAGCATCAGCCCGTGTTTGTTTGTAAGTTTCCTACTGGCAAAACACTGCACTGATTGTTTCATGTCATTTTGTGAGTGTTGATCTTAGTCTGTTATGTCGGTGGAGTTTGCCAGTACTATCCCTGCGTTTCTTAGTTCAATCTGTCGTTGTGTCCTTGGGCAAGACTCTTCTTCAGCGGTCGATTTAACGGGGGTGTGGCAAAAGCCGATCAAAACTGTGACGCACATCCATGTATCGAACCCAAACTGCATTAAAAAAGACTAAACCTGCACATGCATAAACAACTATTTATTCAGAAAAGTGACAGGATTTGTATGTATATGTGAGATGTATACATTAGATTAAACTCAGGGTTCAATCCAAAATCTTTCAGCTCCCTTTCTTCTCCTTTATTTTTGAGGAAGGTAAAAATCAGGTACAGCATCTTAAAGTGTCTCGCATAAAGGTAAATCATTGGTCTTATTATAGCCAAAGCCATCAAAATATCTATACATTTACTATTAAAAGTTTTATTGTCAAACTGTTAATTAAAAGACTTTGAATTTCTCAGAAATACTTGCAAACTTGTAGCATCGATGGATTTAGTAGGTAGGCCACTGCAGCCATTTTTCATTCTGTGAAAGGGAATACGCTGGACCGAAAGGCAGCCCAGGCTTAACACTTTATGAGTATTGAGGTTAATACAAAGATGAATTATTAACTTCTCAGGCACTGTTCAATTTCCAGCCGCAGAGAAGAGAGGAACTTTGATTGGCTGAGGTGGAAAAGCCCCACAGACAGGCACAGGTGTGTAATTTTAGATTTGTAAAAGTGCTGCTTCTATCTGCTGCAAAGACACGGCAGATGAAGAGGAGAGCTGGAGAGTCACCCACACTGACAGCAACACAGAGGACATAAATGTTTCATAAAGCTCTCAGAACTGGGAAGGCTTCATCCAGTCCACAGGGAGGTCTGCGGCCTTCAGAGCGGGCCCCGAACCTGCACTTCCTGTCATCACCGCATTCCCCTAAAACACACAGAGCCGTTTCAAGTTTTGAGGGTGGCCCCGTACAAGATGCTTTTTGGAGTGCCTGATTTTAATTCATTCTAGTCAAGATAAATGTGCTTTATCATGCACCATATAAGACTAGCAGTTAAATAACAAAAAACATAGGACTGTAACACATAATCAATACATTTTTGGGGTATACTGTCAGGGTCCGGGTCACCTCCTTTCATCCAATCAGGCACACTGTTCACAAAGAATCATGAGAGAGCAACAGCCTGACTCTATTTCACGACACTTGATTCCTGGTCATGATGCAGTATCAAGAGACTATCCCTATGTCTGTGTCGTGTTGCAATATCAGGGGGACAGAAAGGATTAAGTGGGCCAGGCTAACAGTTCAAAATAGGTCCAAAATCAGGTACAGGCCCTTTGTGGTAGACTTTAATCAAAAATGCGTTCCACTACTGTTGTATATTTCTGCTTTCTGCTGGCACTCATTTCAATCACTTAACACATATTTAAGTTACATTAAGTGTAACTATTAAGAAAACAAATTAACAACCAAATTTCCCCTCAGAACAGCAGAACATTCAGGATGGCCCCCTTGTGATTTGTGGGGCCCGGTTCAAGCTCTCACAAAAAGGTATATAGTCAGATGGTGGTAATTTATGTGGTTAGATGGCCTCATCAGCAGAAGAGTTGTCATCACATGCCTTTTCATTTGCTGGTGTTATTAGCCCCCATTGTCTTCTCAGCAAGACCCTTTGCTTGGCCTTCTGCTCCCCAGTCGCTGAAAATCATAATAACCTCTTTCATTGCAAATGTATTCAAATGCAGCCACAACTGCATCAATTTGCTAAATATGTTTGTTTGCTGCCAGTAAACGTCTGTGTGCTGGCGGCTCCAGACCAGCATGTGAGCCTTCCAGATTTAACTGATTACAACTGACTGGACCAGACCTCCTCTATTGCACTGACCCTATTGTTCAGCCTGCATCATTCAAATTGGCAGAAATATTTTTGTTCAATGTTAATTGAGATACACTCGAAGGTTAGCAGTTTTATCCCAGCTTTAGTCCCAGTACCTTTGGGCTGGACCCGGACATCTTCGACATCACCCAATTAATTAAATTCTATGATTTCGAAGACAATCATTCCATGGTCTTTGAGAGACTGGACATGTATGATCGCTTGGAAGAGTTTACTTTTCACTGAAACAACTCCTGATAGCTCTTAAAGGACTGCAAAGTGTCGGTGTGATACATTCGGACATTAAACCAGACAATATAATGCTTGTAAATCACAAGGAGCAGCCACTTAAAGTCAAGATAATAGACTTTGGTGCAGCCAAGCGCTTGTGATCAAGTGTTCATTGGACAAATGATGCATTGTCCACTTCTTGGGAACACCAGTAACTGAACTGTTAAACGAGGGGTTATACACAAGTACTTTATACGAAAGTACTTTGTTTCAGAAAACAACAGTTGGAGACTCAAAACTTTGAAGGATTTCAAAGAAACAACATGCTCTAATCCTAAAATGTCTGAGAATCTGCCTTCTCATCAAAGGATCAAAGGAGTCTGTGCCAGATGAAGAGTCCTGTGAAAGAAAAGTGTTTCTTGTGTTGGAGACTGATGCAAAGAAGAGGATTACTCCAGCTGAAACCTCCTTCATCCATTTGTAACAATGGAGCATTTCCCCAAAGAGGAAAATTACATTAAGTTGGCCCATTAGTTGATGTGCGTTGCTAAGACAACGTATGGTCCATTACAATAAGAGAGCCTTGAGGAAATTTTAAGGATGCAAAAGAAAGAGGCATCAGCTACAAACAACTCAACCAGGCACACAAATGACAGAATTACTACTGTTAGCTCCTTTGATGGGACTGACACTGATAAAAGGACTGAATCCCGGGCCTATAGTCTGCCAGTCTGAAAGTTCAACTGGACATCTTGCTGCCAATGAAAATGCAGTCTCCCAGCACAAAACAGGTCAAACTAACAAACTAACAGATGCCATTGACCATCATCTGAACTCGCAACTACCAAGTTGCTAGCTGCTGTTGCTGCTGTTGTCCAGTAAAATGAATTGGAGAGTGCACTGTTCCAGGATGCAGAAATGACCCAAAAAAAAATCCACATTTGGCTGGCTGATGCAGTGAAGAAGAAGAAGACCATCAACTTTCCATGTCCAATCAACACCAGGACCAGCATGAACTCTTCCCTGTGTGAAAAATCACAGTTAAAAAATAAATGTATACAATTGTGTATATAATTGCGTTCATTTCTAGTCTTCCTTAAACTAAGCAGCATTTCCAACTGTTAAAAGTTTAAAATAGTATTTACACATACAAAAGTTGGGTGTTAGAACCAGGGAAATATATGAATAGCTCAAAAGGTGTTTTATCAGGGTAATAAATGAGGTAATGTGGCAATTCTGAATGAATTCACATTTAACTTTCATTGATTTCATGCATATATAAATAAATAAGCTGCTACCACATACATGTAAATGGCACTAGAGCAATGTTCACTCACAGCCTTCAGTTCCCATTTGAAATCTCAAAACACATGATATTCATTTTCATGTGGTGAGATGTGGATCAAAGCAGCTGTGAAACGTTTGGTTCATTAAGCCATGTTTCATGCATGTCAGGTGTGTGATACCCGGCAACATGTTTGGAATATTTACAGAGATGTGTTCATACATGAACCAGGACACAAGAGACAAGGCCAATGATTGTTCAGACACACAGTCACATGACTTATGTTGTTTGACATTCAGAACGATGAGCCGATATAGACTGGCACAGGTGTTGCATGATGGGATTGATGGCTCTCATGACAATGCAAGCGCCACGGTGCCACAATGGTTCCAGCACATATGTACAAATGTCAGTTAATGATACTTAACCACATGGAGTAAACGTCCAGATGGTAGACAATGGCCAAACTACAAATATGAACGTCACTGATATTTTCACCGTTTGCCATGTCCTCCTTGTGCTTTCATAGTTTGTCTTTATTAACTAAAAATAGAACTACCTTTTAAGGTCCACTATGTTGCTGTTTCTTATATTGCTAAAGAGATGATCTGTCTTTGAAGCAGTATGGGTTTCGTATGTGAAGAATTCATCCATCCATCCATCCATTTTCTACCGCTTGTTCCCGTTAGGGGTCGCGGGTGACTGGAGCCTATATCCCTTAGGCGGGGTACCAACTCGTCGCAGGGCGTGAAGAATTCAATTGTGAATAATTAAATATTATCGATCTTTAAGTATCATTACTTCAATGTTATTTGCTGTTCATAAATTGTCCTCTCTTCCACTCCATTCCAACCGTTTCAGATGCCTGGATGCTGCTGCTCCAGTGATGAATGAACTTTTGATGCCACAATCCTGAGCTGTGGACTAAATCTGCTTCTCTCTTTTTCAGGATTTTCTGACATTCAAACTATTTTGAGAAGCACTACAAGGTGATTGCTGCTGTGATTTTGGGCACTACCAAAATGTATTCAATCTAATTCTTGACATTACTTAAGGTACACAGATGAACTTAATCTGCCACATTCTCTCAATGGACATTTGTTGTAAAGTGGTGGTGATGGCATTGAAACTTGTCTATCACTCTGAAGACATTCAATTTACATTTCTGAAATACTCAAAATCTGCAACAGATTCTGTAACTGAATACATGCAAAGTTACATGGGGCACATTCAAAGTACTATTTCTTTTGGACTTCACGATAGAAAACATTATTTTTAATACATATTTTTGTATCGTGATTGTTTTTTGTTTGTTTTCCAGTAGTTATTGCTATAAAGGCAATAATATAGTTGACATAGGAGTTTGTCTGGTCTCATCTGTACTCTGGAGTATTTAATACATCTATATAAATAGGTTCTGACCGGTTTAGACTTGACTGTGATCATTTTAACAATGTCCAATCCACAGTCTTCAATGCCAGTCAGGACAATGTATTTATTTATCTATCTGGGAGGACAACACAGACAGAGGAAAACATTCATCAAACCAGCAGTAGACAGCATCCCACAGGTAAATCAGCAGCATTGATTTTCACTGCATCTCCTTCATTTATTCTGACTTCATGTATGGTGTGGAGAACCCGCCCTGGGCCAAATGCCACTTCCTCTCTCAGGAAGATTGACAAGTATTAAAACATGAACTTGACCAGCGGAGAATGAGGTCGTGGCTAAAAATACAATACACAGCCTCCAGGTAAACAGCAGTAGTTGGACACAGATAGACAGTTCCCATCATCACAACGCCACAATGGTAGTCAGGGACTAAATCAAAGCTTGGGTGACTTTTGGGGACAGCATGTCGTATGTACAATATATGTATAATTGCACAAGGAAATTGTAAATGCACAGTACATATGGGCAGTATGTCAACAGAAAGACAAAACCTGATTTGGAGACTGTTTGGTTAGCTATGGCAACCAGATTCAAGTGATGAACTAATTCTAGTAATTTATGTTCATGATATAACATTGAGTTCAGGAGCAGGGCACATCTAATTTCTCCACAACGTCGCCTCCAGATTTCCCAGCTACTGTATTTAGCATGCAGAAAGTGCGTTCAACTCGGCTGTTCACGTTTCCCTCAACCCCTTGCTTCAGCTATGGTCACTCTTTAGCGCCCTTAACTGAAGAGATCGGGGGGTCCCTAGTCTGCTGGAAAATATATACAGAGACGTAACCCCTCACCCAAAGAGTCTCATCTTATCCAGTCATCATCCTTTCTTCTCGTGCTCCTGCCTCGCTGCTCATGGCATCTAGCGTTTGGCGTTCTTCGTCCCTTCGTTGTCCCAGCGCCATCCCTTTGTCATCCCTTTGTCATCCCTTTGTCATCCCTTTGTCATCCTTTTGTCGTCCCTTTGTCATCTCTTTGTATCCTTTTGTCGTCCCTTGTCGTCCCTTTGTCATCCCTTTGTCGTTCCTTCGTGGTCCTTTCGTGGTCCCTTTGTGGTCCCTTTGTTGTCCCTTCGTCATCTCTTCATCGTGCCTTCATCTCATCTAGTAAATATGTTTTAATAGACCCCTTGTTGTTGCAATGTGGTTCTAGCTAGGGAAGAATTAGAATTGAGGTTTCAGAATCAAAAGGGCATACATGAGCGGAAAATTTACAGGTGAAGCAAAAAGTACCCATCATTTATATGACCTTGAAAAATCATGTTATGAAGTAATAAAAGTAAGAAGGATTCAGCAGTGTCGGGCAGCCATTTTGGCACAAATGAAAACATTGAATCTGTTATCATGTACTGCAGCGCTCCAAAGGCCACATAATGTAAATTGGCCGGTGCAAATCAGCGGCACAGCTTTCAACACGGAAAGAAGCAGATTTATTCTTGTTGTTTTAGATCAATATTGCAATTTAGATGTCCAAATACAATGTAATGATCCAAGGGCGCCGTATATTAGAACTATACAGAGCACAAAAGCGCAATAGGTCCTCATTCACATTTAACCTGATGCTACGGAAAATGGCATCAAAGTAAAAATACCACAATTATGCACAATACGTAAATGACTACAAAGTTTGCCTATAACCTTCACACTGTACACAAACATTTAGACACCTTAGACCGAGAGAATAAAAGCAGATTACGCAGAAATTATCATTGTAATTGTGAAATAAATGGTGAAATGTATAATAAACCCAGTGCTGTTTGAAAGTCTTGATAGCTACACTAATTATACAATGGAAAACACAGACATGTAATCATTCAATTACAATAATAGTGTACCAACAATCCATTATGCTAAATCAATGAATACAAAGCATTGACAAAAATTTTAAAAAAAGTGGGTTTGGCAGCTGCACAGGAAATCATTGTTGTTGAAATCAAGCAAATCTCTTTATCGCAATTGGTTTCTTTAGCTCCACTGAAGGACAGGAACAGACCTATTTAACGGAGCAGTCTGATGGAACCAGAAGATCAATAATAAATTAAAGGCTTTTCCATCCACTTCACAGTAAAATAATCCCCTGGAGGTGAGGCGCACAATGTCTCTTTCTCCACTACCCTCTACAGGCCGTGTTTATTAAAGGCATGTAAGGCAAAACACTTCAGATTTCCAAAGATAGTTCTATTAGGTGGAGTCATTTACAGTAGTTTTTGAACACAACACTTGAGAAGTATTTATCCGAAACCAATAGAAACATGTTGTGCCTTTGTATAGGCTTGTCCCCGTCCGTATATGCTGTAAAGGACCTTGCTCAGAACAATCGACAGGAGCTTTTATAAACAAAAAACCAAACGTTTTTGCATTAAATGAAAGGTGACACATTTGCAGGATTCAAAGCGTCCACAGGTGCTTGGATAACAAAGCATGTATACAACTCAAAACATCGAATAATCAGATGTCGCTTTAGTGAGTTTAAAAGTATTTGTTCCGCTCAGATTTATAAAAGATGATACGTTTTGTATCCTCAAATGAGCCCGTTTGTATATGAGATGTTTTTCTGGGTTTTTTAATGTCAATATAGGCAATTTATTAAATACAAATAACAGGGCATTACATCTCAATACAAAAAAATATATGCAGAATAATACCTGCAGCGTTCCACTCAACCCATTCATATTCTTCCTTCTCCTTTAAGTACTCCTGCTCATCAAATACACAATATGTTTCTTGATTTGGCTCAGGGAGAATTGCATGTAGCGAACATCAAAAACTGTCAAGATTGAGATGCTATTTTGAATTTTTGGGAGCCTCTTTGCAAATCTGAGGTGAAGCGTCGCACTATAAGGATGCATTCTGCCTTCACACGCCACATAACATTAAACTGTCTGACTAAACGCGCAACTAAATCAGTACTACAACAGAACTAAACCAGGACTAGAACGAGACCAAACCAAGCCTAGTCTGAAGTGGGCTCAAACCAAGACCCGATCAGAGCCTAAACAGAACATTTAAGAAAAATCACACATGCCCTTTTTGTAACACATATGTTCTTATTATTTCTTGCAGCTTTTTTGACCATATTTAATGTTGATGGTTGATACCAGTGTTTTTAGTTTCAAATGTATTGTGTTATTAACCCAACACCTACTATGACTTTTGTATCAAAATGCACTGAAACGCCTCTACAATAGATCATTTTACCCTGCCGTCATTATCTTGGCTCCGCCCCAACTTGAGCTATAAACTAAATGTACAATGAACAATGTATTAAAAATCATAACTATAATAAACAATGATATTTTTGAATGAGAATCCACACTTTTCACTACCTCAGTCAGTGTCAGAATACTGATGCTTGGAATCGGTCCGCCCATCACTAATATTTTATGACATACAAGACACTCACACACACTCACACACACTGCATGAAACTGAGGTAAAATATACCTCTAAGACATCTTTAGCAGGCTCCTCACATCCATTGTCCAGGGTCTTGTGGTCCAGAATGAGCCTGTGTGGACCGAGCCTGACAGCAGCGGTCATTAATGCAGAGGAGTGAGTGCCCGGGCCGGCTGCATGTGGGGCTCATATGTGAACACAGACTCTGGAGAGGAGGAGGTCTGCTGCGCTCGCCCTGTCGTCTCTGGACAGCTCCATTGAAATGCGGACCAGGGCTTTTCATAATGGACTTTCCCCATAGAGACCACCAGTGTCCACATACACTGGCATTTCAGAGACAGACACCACGCTGCACTGTCCCCAGTCCTGAGGGAGGAGCTGGACTCGGGCCAAACATCACAGGAGGGACACAAGTGCTCGTGTGTGTGTGTGTGTGTGTGTGGGTGTTAATGTGTAATAAATCAAAGTGTGCGCGTTTAAATACTAAACGCAATTAGTGTAAATCCCCATTGATGCTTTATTAGACAGAAATAATATGTTCCAGTAATAATTTTGAAAAAGACAGACAAACATGAGTGCTTCAATGAGCCAAATCTAAATGTCAAATGTAAAGGTACTGTTGTCACTAATTTTCATGACAAAAATATTTTTGTGGTCCTGAATCTGATCCTAAATATCTGTCCTATTTTTGTCCTATTCATGTAGTTATTTGTATCAACGTTTTACAAATGAGTGCAGTGGTTCTTGTTTATATCATAAGGTATATGGGTATTTTTTTATTTTATTTTTTATTAGTATTTTTGAACTATTCACTCCAAAACTGGTTGTGGTTTTAGCAGTCAAGATGGGGCAGATCTGGATCAAACTAGTTCTGTTCCAGCAATGTTAATCTTGATCCAGATTGATTTGAATGTGAATAAACGTCCGCTTTTGAGCCACACAAAGAAGGCCACACACAAATGGCAATGAATATTAAGGCAAAGCGAGAGATTTTGGACACAAATAAATTAAACCCTGTCAACATTTCAGACTTACAAAACCTTCTTGCTTTTTAGAGTTATGACAATTTGAACAACACCGATGTAGGACTGGAACATTCTCTATTGGCAAGTGACAAAAAGTGGCAAAAAGTGGCAAAAAGTCACTTTCACTTTCACAAAGCCAAAGCCCCTGCTGAAAACCTGCTGGACCACAGCTTCTGAGGAATCAGCCCAGAAACACTGATGGACAGATCAAACACATGGTAATTCATCTACAGGGATACTAATGTACAAGCTTAACCTTACATTAGATGCCAATTATTATCCAACGCAACCTTTAATTATCAGGTATGGAAACAACATTTAGTTTGCCTCTCTCAACACCAAAGTCCAAGTTCAAGTCCTGGAGAAGTCACTCCAGAGCCAGATCAAATGCTTATCACGAATGACACTTCACAGACAATAAAGTGTACCATAATCTTACAAAATAGACCAAGCTAACATGTCATTTTCAGGTATACAACACATACTTTTCTTGTATTCTTCGGTCGTCTCCTCTGTAAGTTCAAAGTGGCCTTCCCTGACACAGAGGGACAGACAGACCAAAGCAGTGATATGAGCTGGAGTACATCAGTGCCCCCCTGCTGTGTCCACACTCCAGCGCCAGGAACGATCAATAAAACCCTCTCCAGACCGGCATACAATGCTCCCACATGAATCACACACCAACTACAAGCAGTGATTTTCAGATTGTAGGAATATTACTTACATACACAATCATAAAGCAATAAGGAGAACATGTTCTTACTTTTCTTAACCTTTTTAGTGCCTCTAAAACGTATATCAGGTGTCAGGAGCAGTGTGATTCTTGGCTGCTTTTGTCTGTTTTGGCAATAGTTCATCTTACACCACCTGGGAAGCAAGAGTTGATAAATCTAAATATGAGAACATATTCAGAATATGGAAACCAAGAACATGTCACAAAGTTAAAGCAATCGCAGATTTGACCTATGGCATGGGATGAACGTATTTGCATTGACAGAGCTGCAGTGGGTTTAGTGCACTTTTTCAATCAAGTCATAAATGTTGGTTCTCCACCAAAGAGTACATTGTAAATGCTAAATGCTGGATTCATGTAATAATGTTTTTTAGTATTTTATTTCTCATCAAGTTATCAAGCCGCTCTGATTGGCTGCTCTTGGGTGGTCCACCCAAGTTTCACTTCACCATCTGAAAAAAGGGTGTTCTGGGCAATGGGTTTGTGAGAGCTAGGAACTAGTTAAATAGATTTAAATACATCCGTCCTCCTTCCACGGTGTGAAAATCAGGTACTCCTGTTGCTCAACTTTCCGGAGGTGGCACGTCAGCTGTGTGAATCCTTGGAATATGTAGCCTAGGTAACAGTTAAAACCCATTCTTCAATAGATTCTTCATAGAGAAATAGGTTTTATGCTTTACTGTGCAAATTGAATAGAAAAAAAACTTGCTTTTATCTTTTTGGCTAAAACGTTACGTGGTGGGGTTTTAACTTGGTACAACTCCACCGGCTGATATTGATGCAATATTTATCTTTCACTAATTAGTTCATTTTAATACAGCTTATTTTTGTTACACAAAGGCACAATGCATTGCTTCTCTATAACTGGAAACGGTTTATAGATATGTGCTTAAAGGCAGCTTAATACGGATCATATTACAAAAAGCATTGTTGTTTCCAATGGCAGTTTGCATAACTTGGAAACAATCTTCAGTGAACTACGCCAACTGTATATAGACAAAATAAATGAACTTGCAAACGTACTGTGCAACCATAACCATCACTCAAGCATATGTGTGTGTGTATGTGTGTGATCTTACATATTTCCTCTCGTTAATATTGCATGCACCAACGGCTTGTGGAAAATCCCATACAGGCCTTTTTGAAATCAAGAGACCATTTTGATAAAGAGCTAGTCACAAAAAGTCGGGCAACCGCTGAAGCAGAGACAGGGAAGTAAATGTATTCATATTGACACAAGGCATGTTTACACATCTCTCACTGTGTGGCGCTAACACATAAAGTGGTTTGAAGGAACTCGGGGACATTTCTTTTGCTGACTTGTTCACTTTAGCGTTGGACCTGCTGCTTGTGATACTGTAAATCCTCTCCGAGTGCTTCCTCTTTGCATCAGTGGGATTTAAGACTCCAGTTTGTCCAAGCTAAAAGTTTCCTGCCTGTACTCTCTCAAACACCGTAAGTGCCTCTATAACCTTATATCATGAGCTGGAGTTTCTGTGGCCGAGCGTAATGTTATTCTAATAGTTCGTCTTACAGCGGCGGAGTGTCGTAGGACTGTGTGAATGTGTGCTTGGAGCGCGCTTTAAGGTGCCTATGTAAGGAGACACCTGGGATGGCGCACACAGAGGTCCATAGTCCTGTCTCGCTGCTGGTGGTAAAGCACAAACCCCAGTGAATGCAGAAAAATAGGCAGCAGAATACAGGTGTCAGCTCACAGTTACCAGCAGTATTATTATGGGTTCTGCTGTGCTCACATTTCAGCAGCTCAGTTTAATACAATAACCATATTAACATATTCCCCTACATTGATCAATAACAGTCCAATCAGTGTTGCGTTGCAAGTTTTAAAGAGATAGAAATGATCCGCCATGTGCTTTTAGTGTGAGGTGATGTCATCCTGGAAAGTCTGATGCACTTCCTGTGAGCAAGATTGACTGGCATTAGAAAGCGTGGCGAGTTCGAGACTGTCATGGTTTGTACAACTAATACAATCTGTTTTTACCAACTCAAGAGTGCCTGATCTTGTCTGATCTCGTCTGCTTAGCACAGGGTTGGGCAAGGTTAGTCCTGGGATGGGAGACCACGGGGAACAGGTGTTTTAGTGGGCCTAGGGCAGTGTTTCCCAAGCAGGGGTACGGGGGCAACTGGGTACACGAGCACTTACCAGGAGTACTTGGAATAGTTACAGATGAAGGTAAACAGATTTATTATTATTTTTTGCCTAGTTACTGAGCAAGGAGTTGCTTTGAGTGTGAGACAAAGTTTAAGGTATACGCAAAACAAAAAAGATTTAGAGCAAGTGGTCAACTACAGCGGTGGCTCACCATCAGCAGGTACGGACAATGGATAATGTACACAACTGTAAAGGGACTTTGAGCATTGGAAAATATGCTTTAGTAGCAAAGGTAGTCTTGACCAAGCCTAGCACAGGATCTGGAGATGGGTCCTCGGGCGCCGCGCATTGACAAGTGGTCCCGGTGGCATTGAAGGATGGGAAAACAAAAGAGCGTATTAAACCTTACCTTAACGCGTCACCTGTGCTCTGACACATGGACTGCATTTTAACGTTGTCCATCTGTGTTCTTCTGCCGCCTCTATGGCTCCCCTTGCCGTTGCTCGGGGCAATAAAGGTTCATTCATTCATTCAAGCTTCTAGCCACAGCTGATTGGGATATGCAGATGCACCAGTGACCAAAGAAAGGCCCCTCTGATCGCCATTACTCACAAAATCTGGGGTAACATCCGAAGTGTCTTGCCCAAAGGCGTTATGCCACAAATAGGAGACGGACCAGACTCGCACGCTCTTTAATGCCAATGAGCAGAAGATGGATGACTTTGCCCTTACGCTGGAGAGGTCACATGGTGTTTGATGATGCAACAGACTCTGATTAATGACATGCACCTGCTCACTGTATGAAGCATGTTTGTACTGACCCAAACGCACAGTCTTTACATCGGGCCGTACAGTTTGCCCAGAGCCGACATATGTAAATGAGCCCACACAACTTCCTCTTTGTACATGCCGTTCTTTCTCCTCACTCGGGCACAATTTAAGGGGCTGCCATCGTGCCCTCTGCGCTCTCCGGTCCAATTGGGGAAAGGAGGCTTTTTTGTGTCGGTGGCATCGGTCTACAATGGCGTCTACACATCCTACAGCTCTGAGTAAACATGGAGAGACGTTCCCCACTGGAGCGCGCTGAAAAGGACCGCTCAATGCAAACACGTCCAGGGAGCAGGGAATTGGACTCTTGAATGGGACTCCTGCTCGGTCTAATCCTACACTGCAAAACTGTAACGACTCGGTAAATTCAGCATTTTGAACTGGATTTGAGCTTTGTGTGATTATATTGAATTGCTGGCTGCAGTGTATTTAACTTATTTACAACAGTTACTTAGATATTTAATGTATAACTATTCATTTACATTGATCTAAAACAGGTCTGTTGACTCTCTGTTCAAAGCTGCAAAACTGAGCAGTGGTGGAAAGTATTAAAAGTACAAAAGTAAAATGACTGTACTTAAGTAAAATCATTAGGGATCTCTACATTTTACTGTAGATACTTTTTACTTTTATTTTACTATATTTCAGAGCAGGCATTTGTACTTTCTATTCCATAACATTTTTGAGCTGGACTTAAAAGTAAAAGTATTTTTTTAGGGTTTAGGGACTGTGTTTAGAACCGCTGAGTTTTGTTTTTTTTACTATTATTTTTCAGCACGTTTATGGTGACATCTTGACTGATTTTTTCACATTCTCTTTGTGCAAACAAAAATAGGTCATATAGAGAAAAATGCAGCTTTCAAAATCTCTTTTATTCACTTTTACCTTTTACTTTTAAAGTAAATTTTTATAGGAGATCTTAAATCTTACTTACCAATACATTGAGATCAAACTAAAATCAAAATACAATTCTTCTTAATTAAGTTGCTTTGGATAAAAAAAATAAAAAAAAATACTAATATTAATCATGTCATAAAAGTGTTTCTTTAGGATAAGCATTTTATTTATTTCTGTATGATTTGTTCCCTTTTGAGTGCATATAATCCCTCCTTTTGCAGTGCAGCCCCGCACGCACTCACAGACTTCACAGACATTACCCGTGTTTGTACTTGGGCCTATAGCATCAAGCACAAGAGCGCTGACCCACTCCGTGATGCCAAAAGGTTCGGATTTTCCCAGGATGGCGACCACTCTGCCCGGGACAGAGGGGTGAAGTAACCAGGAAGGAATCTCTCCCTTTGTGAATGGCTGCTGAAAGGAGAGCTGTGAAATCGTCCGAAATTTTCAGTATGTGTAAACAGGGGGCCAGACCGCGCGGCTTCATTCATCTGGTGTCCATCACTATTACTTCCCCCTTCTCTCTCGCTGTCCCACCTCGTCCCACTGCGAACACGTCCCATACTGAGAGGACACACAGCAGGTTTACACGCTGCTCTTCCTGATGCTTTTAATTAGTTAAGAAGAGGCTTTGGTACGGTCAAACAGATGCTAAATACTTTAATAATTGGCAGATTGTGAGGAGACGGTGACAGGGTTCAAGTGGCACAGAATGCAGAAGAGATACCTGTCAAACACCACACGGGAAACTAACTTTAATGACGAGCTGCTGACAAGTGTCTGACCTTTCGTAAACATAGGGCAATCTCTTTCATAGTTGCTTTAGTTCATTATCTGTTTTGCATCCATTCAATTAGAGGTGTTTTTTATTGTTGGGGGGAAAAAAATACAGTTAGTGGGCTCTCCTCACCACAGATCTGGCATGTAACGTGTAATCTCCCTGGAGAAAAAAGGGGAAATTCTATGCAAAACAATAACATATGCGTGGAGAAAGTTAATGATTAAATGATTAAATCTCACATCATTGACATCACTGCTGTTGTCGGCCACTTTGTTGTGCTCACTGTTTATGGACAAACAGAGCATTACAAACAGAGTAGTATTATTACTGAATTTTTAGCTGTAGTTACAATGTCAAGCTAAAAAATATATACTTATGTAATGATTTTAAGAGTTCCTGTCCGGGCACAACATTTAATTTTCATTTTAAGATAAAACAATGAAGAAATGATGCAATGAAATACAATAAAATCATTTCATATTGTCAACATAAAGCTTTTGTAACTTGTAGACTCACTCACAGTTAGGAAGAGGAACCAAAACTTTTTACTCAAGAAAAAGTACTGTAAAACTATTGTGTAAATGAAAACTACTCAGAGAAGTAAAATTTTACTATAAACTCTATAAAAATTAAAATAAAACTCTATGATTCCGTTTCAACAGAACAATCCAAACAAAATAAACGCATCTAGACATGATTTACAGTGTCTCTCTCCAAACTTCTGGGCCTATAATGGCCTGGATGACTGAGAATCCCCCCGGACACTTCCACGGACGTCAGCGAGTTGTGTAAAATACCAGGAAGACAAGAGAACCACAACAGGAGTAATTAATGGCGTTGGTCTCCACAGGGTTAACCCCTCTGAATGGTCTCCGCGAGGGCATGACCACTCGCTGGAATGTCCCAAATCTATTTTTTTCCACCCGTTGCTAAGTTCCCCGGTCTGTCCCTTCGAGCATGCTGTGTGAATGAGCCGTGGGGGGTGGTGGTGGTGGTGGTGGGGCGTGGGGGGACCAATGCTCAAACAGATCGCTCTTGTCCCGTTAAAAACAACATTATGTTACTTCATCAATCTACTACAAGGCGCTCGCTCAAACGCCCTAACACTCAACATGTGGTTCAGATGCGCGCCGCGGAGAGAAACACTTACACCATCGTGAACCTTCAACCTGAGCGTGCACATCAAAGTTCTCCGTCTTCAGACTGAGAAGAAAGCAACACGGAAAGAGACAGAAGACGGATGAGAGGCGGCAGGCGTGTTTGTAAAGTCCCGACTGGTTAAACATGTGGGGAATGAAAGACTCATTTAAATGTAGTTACGTTTTTTGGGACATGCAGGATACAGAATACAGCATTTGTTGTCCTTTTAATGAAAAATCTTGTTGCACATAATAATAACACAAACATCCCTATTCTATTGGCAAAGCAATAATGTTTTTTCATAAGGTTATGGCAAACTTAAATGCTTTGCTCTTCCTATATATACATTTTTTAAATGTCGACCTCACTGAGCTGTTCGTTTTGTTGATGATCTTGAATTTAATTTTTTTTTAAAAAGATTTTAAAAGCATAAACAGGAGAATTGAACTACTTTGTTGTGGCCGTGTGGTAAAGCGCTCGCTGGTGGTGCGATGGCTTAAGGCGGATGCACATTTGTGGCCGTTTGTTGTTTGTTGTGACTACTGTTCGCAGAATGTCTCTCATCAGGTGCTTAACGGCGGAGATGAAAAGTTGGGGCTTGGTCGGCTCAGAGTAGTAAAATGTCGGGTTCTTCCGACCAGCTCCTCAGATTGAAAAAGGACTTCTGGGTGAAAGTCAAAACGTCTTGATTTTTTAAAACATTGTCCAGATGTTTTTAAAATCGTTGAAACTTTTTCCTAAAATGGCTCACTCCCGGACGATCAGCGCTGCGGACCGGGCACGACGACCCGGCCCACATTCAGGGCGACTCCTTTTGGTTCGCAGAGTCAAAAACGGGGGTTGTAATGTCTTAACCCTGTGAGGAAGTGATTCAGGTTGGAGGCTCAGTTCATATGAGGTGACTCAGGCTAAATTAATCCACCCCACAGAGCAAGACGCTGGGGCGGATGAACCAGGGCAAGGGTCAGGCCCTTGTTGGGAAACTTCAGACTTTGAATTACTCCTGCTCCAAATGTGCTCATCATTAAGAGTTTTTCTTAGTTTGTAGCAAGATAGGAAGTTCTTTTTGAGTCAACATTGACTTAGATGTTGCTAATGAATAAAAAAGAATGTTTGTCTAGTGCCTTTCTCTCATGTTTGTCAGGATAAACCCCACCAAACTAACTGGCTAACAACCATAGCTGCTGGTAGGGATGTTTGTTCAGGTCACAATATAATCGTAAGAACTAAAAAATGATAATCGTTACAATTTTAGAAGCAAAATGCAGTCTTTTTATTTCAATCTCTCATCCAAGAAATAGACCTAAATGTAAATAAGGTTTTTATCTGGCTGTTTTTGTTCCTTCAGAAAGTTCAGTCTCGTCAAGCCGATCACAAACTTGAGGAACAGCAACACGTCAGACCACGGGAATGAAAGAAAATGAACGATTTTGCTGTTGTTTGGTCACAGCGTCAATAATCGTGAATAATCGTTAAATCGTCATGTTTTTACTCACAGTAATCGTAACGCTAAACTTTTATATATTGTGACATCCCTAGCTGCTGGCAAAAATTATTCTGAATAAACGTGACAAATCAACTGTAAAAAAATATATATATATATATTGCTGACTATTTTATTTCTCGTTAATGATTATCTAGACTATACAGACTCTAAAACACATGTAGAAATTAATAAGAAAGACGGCAACATTAATAACTCCTAAAATAAATCAGCATATTTTCACCTTTATCATGTTAAATATGTTTTTTTTTGTTTTTTTTTATCTTAATGTACAACAGAAATAAACGTTTAACTAGTCCACTGAACAAACACAGCGGCAACATCTCGGGGACACGCTGGTGACGGACCCTCCTGCAGAAGCCTTCCATATAGAGCAGCTTTGAGGTCATAAATAAATGACTGAAACTGTTGTTGACGTCACAGCTGACTTCACCTGCTGTGTTCATGGGCAAACACGGCATTATAAATAGCAGTGTAAGAGTGGCTTGCTTTTGGTATAAAATATAGATGGCTCACACATGTGCAGTTTGTTCACAGTATAAACAATCATCAACAAGTCGAGCTCCGTCCGACTCAGAGGAAATAAAACAGGCCCCCTCCTCCCTCTCTCCCTCCCTCTCTATCTCCAGCTGGTTATCTGCTCCAGACCTCCTCATCTTTATTCCTGACACTCCTGGTGTTTTGTCCATTTGCCTTAAAACTCGCATTTGTGTCAAGCCAAATGACGCCACGATCAATCTCGCTGCAAAGTCAGAGCCAATGACAAAACCAGGCACTGTGGCGTGGGACAGTGTGAGTGTTCAGTGCAGCCGGGTCAAGTTTAGAAGTAAATGATGTACTATAAATAAACCATTCATCACTATCCAACTGGTAACGCAAATCTGAACTGAAATCAGTGGAACAGTGGTCTATTTTGACGTCACACATTTATTGACTCTGCTCGTCTCTTTTGCAATGCTAAATATCCACTTAGCCCAGGCACCGTCACACACACTGCTCAGTTTACTTCCTCTAAAAGAATTTAATTACATTCATCTTAACTGAATAAATACAGCGCAGGAATAAGAGAGAGGAGCCCAGAGTTAGGCTAAATCTCATTTGAGTGCACTTACAGCGTGTCTGAAAGCCCGAGTGTGATGTCCTCAGAAAGACTGGTGCTCCTGAGATCTGTGGCCGGAAGAACAGCTTGAGATGCTTGTTACAGACTTTAAACCAAGTTTAAAAACCAGATGTTAAAATGCCACTTTAACGTGCTTCTGTCGTTCCAATTTGCAGCCAAAAGAATACAAGCCTGCGGTCGACCCGGTATCTCCATTTACTCTGGTTAAACATACTGGAGAAGATGAATTTGTTTTAGATTACGCAGTGAAGAGGCAATTGCACAATTTGTTTCACAATAAAGACTTGTGAACAAGGTCGGCATTCTCTGAGAAACCACAGACAGAAGCCAGACCCATTCTGCCAACATTGGGAGATGTAGTGGGTTTTATTAAAGTCACTGATTTATAGACGATATGATGCTTTTGTCTGCAATATAGTTATGCACATGACACTTTGTTTGGATAGTATGAACATTTTAAATCAAAATATGAGTATAAAACTAAAAGAGGCTGATGGTTTCCGGTTCAAAACGACCTCCCCTTTAAGGTACGTCACTGTAAATGTCCTGTCCAATGCAGATGACCCAGACTACAGGGAGCTTTCATTTATGTTAGCGAGCAGGGGGTTTTATTATGATTTTTTTCACTTATGCCAAATGGCTACAACGTTGAGTTTGTAAAACGTTGATTGAGCATAATAATAGTCTCCTTAATATACTCTTTTACAAGCCGATTGTTAATGAATAATACTAACACTGACGTTATTTTTATAAGCAACAAATGAATCTTACATTCAGGGTTCAATCATTGCCAGTCCAGAGCCCTGAGAAAAACAGGGGATTGTGTCAAGAAGATGAACAGGTGAAAAACAAATCATGTGCAATTTGCAAATCACTGAAAGGGAGCTAATGATTAAGCTGGACTCTACTGGATGAATGTGCAAAAGTTTATTCTCCTACATGAAACGCTCATTCTAATAAGGGCCGATACTGTCTGGCGATTAGATGTATCAAAATCACTTTTCTTTATCCCCAAGATAAAAATGAGTTTTTGTTACAGACATGCAGCCGACCAGCAGAAGAAATAAGAGTTACCAAAAATAAAGAAAATAAGGTTAAATATTGGGCCACAACAGTCTGTCTACATGGATAACTTTAATATGTTTTCATGAATATTATAAATGGCTCTCGACAACTGCAAGTCAAATTATTAGTTTAGTATTCTATGCTTCCTCTTCTAATGAAACCAACTTTAGTCGCACTTTTTGATGCATAATTCTAAAACTTAGAAACTGTCAACTTTGTGATTGATGGTAAACCCCTGAGACTTGTTTTCTAACACTGGATTAAAATGTTTTCCTATCAGTGCAAGTTGTAATATGTCCCTTTTTTTGGATGCTGTCCTGTTTATCGCGTCTGGGGTGTTGTCGTGGTCACATCTCCTCCGGGACTTAAATCCATCCTCATCCACAAACTTCTGATACATTCTCCTTATCAAAACTTGTTCTATTTAACATTTTTTTCCCCCTAAATTCTGCCATTAAGAAGCTTAGCGACGCCTGTACTTTAGCAGCCAAGAGGTCACTTTTGCAAATTGGGTTCATTAATCTTGTGGTGTATGGCAGCCCCAGTGGGACAGACTTCATACACACAGGCGCAGTTTAAAATGAGGGTCAAAGTATTGGTAGATTAGCCTGGAAGACGAAACTCGGGGTGTGAATGATGAAGAGCGTGGCGACGTGGCTCTGTGAAGTCAGATTGCTAGTTTCACTTAAATCAGACAGATTAGAGGGAGGAGTGTTGAGTGAGATGAGATTATAACATCACACCAGATTAGAGTTAGGCTTCTTCTGACCCACTGCCTCCACTGTCTGTCTCTCGCCTTTAAGGAAGTCCTCACACTCAATTTCAAAATCTTAAATCCATTGGTTAAAATGACTTGACTGTGAAGGGCAGTATATTGAAGTGAGTGTTGCTTTAAAAGATAAGTTTTATGCTTTTTTACTTTTTTTGCTGGTACTAGTGTTAAACTGTGAGATAAATAGATCAGCATTTTACGTTTTGTTCATCATGTTTTGATCTAAAACGGCTCAGTAATAGGAACAGGTTCATTGACTTCCTGTTCAAAACTGCAGAACTGATAAGCTCCGCCTCTTCGTAGTGACATTTCGCTGTAATGAGCAGCGGATTGTCATGTTTTTTTTAATTTTGGAACGTGCCAACGAGACGTTTTAGAGCCAGACATGCGTCACTTGGAGTCTGACATTTTAAAATAATCACAACTAAGTACTGGGATGTAGGCGGTGATAGGGGTTAGGTGAAAACAGGAATTTTCTGAGCACTGGAGTCTCGGTTGCAGGACAATACAGCATTAACTCAAACTTGCAGGAATCTATCAAATTAATGCAAGAATCCATCAAAATACAACTTTGAGTAAACTAAGCATGAGGAAACACCATCGTATCAATGTTAAAAGCTCATTAAAGTTGATTTTGCTCAATATATCCCCTTTAAAATGTTTGTAAACAACAGCAATAACAATGTTGTGAATGGTTAATTGTTAGCCTCACTGTTAATAACTCAAACTGTTGCGCTCACTCACATTCTCACATAATGGCACATCATTCCTCGGGTGAATACAGAACTTGGAAAGATTGCATTCCGCTTTTATGCACCAGACAAATTCAATCAAATGTATTTTTGTAACACACAAAATCTCAACAGCAGTTGCCTCGAAGAGCGACAGTGAAAAGCAGATTAAAGAATGTTCATAGGAAATTAGCAAATGGATAATGTCCCAGCTTGCCTTGTCTTTAGACCCTCCTTCTCGGCAAAGAAAAACTACAACTCCCTTTGGGACCACAGTGAAGGAGAGATCCTGCTCCCACAGACGGACAGGCTGACTGTGGAGCCAGAACCACTCAGGAGGAGAGACAGTTCATCGAGGCAGATGAAGAACCGTTCATCTAGAGTAGAGACCGTTTCTCCAGGCAGTTGAGAAGCATCCGGATCTAGAGGTCAGCATCAGCGCTGCCGGAAACAGAACCACTTCCCGAGAGGAGTGAAAGAAGGAGAAAAAGATGTGAACAGCAAAGAACAGATTAAAGATGAACTAAAAAATGAAATATTGTCGATAGGAAAAGTAGTCAGAAGCAGAGGAAGTGCTCCTAGGGCAGCATAGCTGGGAACTGTAGGTTTTTATTTCTGTTCCTAACCGGCCTGACCATAAGCCATTTCAAAGAGGAACGTTTTAAGCCTGGTCTTAAATGAAGAGACTGTGTCGGCCTCTTTAACATGGACAGGAGCTGATTCCACAACACAGGAGCTTGGGAGCTCCACGCTCTACCTCCTACTGTGCTTTTAGAGACTCTTGGGACCACCAGAAAATCCAGCATTTTATAGAGCAAAGTGCTCTGCTTGGATGATATGGCACTATAGCATCTTTGAGGTAGGATGGGGCCAGGTCATCTGTGGCTTTGTAAGTCAGGAGCCAGAGAAGAGACTCGAACACCGGTGTAATTTGCTCTCAAATGGAACCGGCTCCAGGACTCAGACTTGAACAACTGGTTCCCTTCCAAACATTTAGAATTTTAATGGAAGAACATTTTTGTTTTAACTGGACAGGTTTAATTTAACTGTGTATTTTTAGCATGCTTAATAGCGCCCTGTTAAGCATGCTAAAAATACACTCGCTCCCAAGGGCCCTCCCTGTCTAAATAAAGTAATTTATATTATGGACAAACTTATGTTGATAATCTTTGAAACAAGGTTATACAATAATATTCCAGCACTTTTGTAGATCATTTCAATCATTTTGATCAAGCAAGAATACGTCTTAGATGGGATCATGTGCTTTTGAAATAAGATGGTGGGTCCTCCATCTGCTCCATTAAAACTCCCAAAGTGCTGTTCGGGACCCGTCTGGAGATCGCAAAGCAGGAGCTGGGCTTTAATGAGCAGTATTAAATCTATGTTTTCATTTAAAACAAACTCTTTTAGATAAACTGGGTCAGATAACACAATAAACGACTGAAATAAAATCTCATTTTAAAAGATTTACAACTTGAAATGATTACGTCTATTTCTTTTTACTGTGGGGGTCCTGAGTCGGTTTCATGGTCATTTGAGGCCTGGCCTGAAAAGTTTGGGAACCCCTGCCTTAAACTAACCCTTAAACCTGTCTCCATGGAGGTAAATATGCCATGTGTGATTGAACAAATGCAGAAAAGATCCAGTTCTTGCCATACTGTGGAATATTACAAGCAAAGCAAGAACATAATGGAGACCATCTTCAGCTTCTTTAAAACTGTAAAAACTAGTCAAATGAAGATTCTGAATTGTAACTAGAAGGCTATTCATTTTGGCTGTAAACTTTAGGCCTACAATATATCATTTAACTGAAAAGATATTTGTTGGACTATATTGATTGTTGAAACAGTCGGAAAAGCACAAAGATGGTTTAAGATACTAAGATGAACATGCTGAATGTAAGTGTTTAACAAATGTAGGAGGATATTCGCTTTTGCAGTGCAGTTTTATCATGTCTTTGGTCTGGGGCCAAGTCTCCTCCAGCGCTCGGCACCTGCTCCAGTGTTGAGTGGAGCTACGAGGCAGGAGCAGGTGAAACGTCTTGAGAGAGGAGCACGGGGGCAACACGGGCACTGCCAGTGTATCACCCCAGGCACATACTGTTATACTGCCAACAGAGAGAGAGAGAGAGAGAGAGAGAGAGAGGGAGAGAGAGAGGGAGGGAGAGAGAGAGAGAGAGAGAGAGAGAGAGAGACACAGAGAGACGGAGAACAGGCCAATGCTCCAACAAATATTCAGTGTTTAATGTGTGCCCTCGTGAAGTCACAGATTTTTGTATGTTTATATGTTTTTTTTATATGTGATTGTTTTTTGTCCTTTTCTAAATTGACTGCATCCTTTCTCACGAGCATCGTTAAAAAAACAGTTGCTGAAATAGCTATCGTTGTGTTGTGTTCTTGGCAGAAGAAAAAGAAACAAAACTATGCTATTTAAAAAGACAAGATGAATATTCTTAACTCAGATATCTTAGGGCGATGCCACCTGAAGTATGGCCAATCTCGTCTGATCTCGTCTGATTGGTTCTGGTTAGCTCTGGGATGGGAGGCTGAAATACCGGATGCAGTACTGGGACACTAGGTTACACTGCTGTCGCTGTGTCCTTAGGCAACACACATCACCCACCTTCCTAAATATGAATGTGGTGTGTGTGTGTGTGTGTGTGTGTGCATGAGGGTTTGTTGTTGGAAGGGGGTGGTGAGGCACATTGGCAGCCTCGCACCTGCCAGTCTGTCCCAGGGCAACTAAAGGTTAAAAGCTAAAGGTACAGGAGTGAAAGACTTGCACTTTCGTTTCCGGTTATTCGCTTCAACGGAGAACAGGAAGTTTTACCGCTAAAATAAGATATTTTATATTAGTTTTTATTTGCTATGGCAACAGTTCTATTTTATTTTTATTTTTTTGAATCACCCTCAATTAAGTTATTCATATAGTACAAACTGCAATTCGGTCAGTGATCTGGGGATAAAACACTTTGAATAATCAGGTAATGTCAATTAAAGAATGAATGTCAGCGATTTGCATATTTAATTTGACATTGATTTAATGTCACATGGCTTTCTTGATGTTTCTCTTATAAATGTAATCCCTACTTATTATCCCGTATGAAACAAACATTTAGAATATCACTATATCAGCAGTTACATTACAACAGTGTAATAGAGATGTTTGCCAAAATATCTTAGTCTTTGCAACATATGTTTTCCCTTTGCTGACCTTGACTGACTGACTGTACAGTGGACATCCTGCTTCACAGTGGACTAATAGGACTAAAGGGAAATCAGGTTAGTGCCAGACCCCATTACCGTCCCCCCCCCCCAGCTCCGAGGCTGCACTGCCCTAACAGAATTTGAATGAAAGCATGTCACGTATCAGCTGTCGATATCGATATAACGGAGACAGATGCGAGGGCTGTAATGCGGTCCCTGTGGCTTTAAGCTCTAAAACTACTCAAATGCATTTAATATCAGCTATGAAATATTAATGACAAAAGAAAAGTACATTTTAAGTGTATTCTGCACTGTTTGCATGCTTCTGAAAACTAAAATCCAAGGAGCACATAATGCATGAGGAAAAGATAACACAAGCGTCTTTATTGTTCACATAAAACTAACAAAGTTCATGGAAACTTTACAGTACAATAAAAAAAAGACATTATCATAATATTGTTATGGCCAAGCTGAACTAACTAAGGATGCCCGCGCTCCCAGAATCCTAATGTCGTCTGGAGCGGGGGCCTCTCCAGGAAATGCCCATGAACGAGTCTGTAAATTAGATCAGGACCTACTAATCAACTCAATCAAAATTTCATTTGTCCATTTAGTTTTGACAAAGCGTCCTCGCGCTCCAGATGGCGTGGTGTGTTTTCAGCCTGTGTTGCTCCATCATGACGCCCATTCATAATTCACGTCTCATAAATGTCTTATAGGGCCTCGCTCACTCGCCTTTTCTTCTCCCCGCCGACCTGAGCACGCCATGGCCGGACAGCGCCGGGCCCCGGTGTTTTTGTTAGTGTCCTCAAATAAAGCACTGGCTTGTTTGAATGTCATTTTTATAGAAATTGAAATCTGACCTGCTGTCAAACGTCAACAACAAAGTGAGCTTTCTTTTCTTCTATCGGAAAACATGCATATTTCTACTTTAGCTCATTTTAGGTGAAACTGCATATGTTCAGTGACGGGAAAACTACTTTGAAAAGATTTTAAGATGACTCAATACCTGCAATGAAATGTATTTTGTAACTTATTCCTGTATTATAACGTATCATAATATGAATACTTAGAATACTTCCACTTAAAGTAGCATTATATTATAGGGGAAAAAAGTTATGGTTCAGTAAGACGGATTCCTCAATTGTTACAAGAATTGAGATCTAAATTCACTTCACTATTTATTTCCCTTCAATTAAAAAAAATAATATATCACAAATACAATAATACTCAATAGCCTTATCGAAGGGGAGCTAAAGCCTCCAAACACTTCAGAAAAACAACACAGCAACTGTAGACCAAGAACATCTGGTCTTTTCTGTGAAATGACTCTTACGTTATTCTTTAATGTGTTTTCGGCTGCTCATTGTAAATCAGTGGATCCAGGCGACTCTATCGTATAAAGAAACCCATTTTCACCTATACATGGCCATTATGAGGACTTTAAGAGGCCTAATGAAACTGCGGCAGTAAAGGCCAGAACTGTTATGATTAGTGAAGGGGCAGATGGGATTTAATGTGTTTTTTTCTCACGCCCACGCACTCGCTCGCCCCAGGTTTCATATGGAGCAGACCTACACTATCTCATATAATGATGCTTGATGTTAAAGTGGTAATTGTCTTAAGGCTGAACTCTAATATTGGATCCCGGGGCTGTGTGGCGATAGGGTGCGGTCTGTGTTTCTCATTCTCTCCAGACCCTGCCGCATCGGTAGGTGTCACTGGCTCCGACCCTCAGCCAAGAAGAAATGTTTTTACAGCCCAAAAACACTTTCTTCCCATAAGTCATTTTTATAATAAGCGAAAAGTCATCGATACTAGTGGAGCAAACTCTCGGGAAAACGATGCGTGCAGGGGAGATTTGTGTCTTTGGACCCTGGTCAGGACCTGGACATGTTTCACAGTATGGCATGAAGCAGACCTCTTGGACACCAACACGCCATGTACTTTATAATTGAGCAATAAATACACATCTAATTGAATATATGCAAGATGATAGGTTTAATATTTGCAAGAAGTCTATTTTTCTCATAAAGTCTATTTTTCAGGTGCACCGCCGCAGAACACCGTCGTTGGTGTAACTGTGACAGACTTTGCAAATAACCTGCACAAAAAATGCGTTGAACCTGCCCCACATTCGATACAAGTCAAGCGTTAAGAGTCCTATATGCGCCATTTCTGTACGTGATCAGTTCCGTGTGTTCCAGGCGTAACTGTTGCCTCATTTATCATTCCAACCGTTTCCAATTTCATGGCAAAGTTTTAGATCACTTTTTGTTTTTTTTAATTGAGCTTCCACGGTCACCAAATGTACAGCACCTTTAGTTACGCAAGCTGTGAACAAACAAATCACATACGGACCATATGACGAACAAAACAACACAAAGGAGCCGCAACAGAAGCTTCCACGCATACATCTCCAATGTATAAATGAGCCTTTATACTGCATTTGTGTTCTTTTACTAAACAAACTAATGACTCATTGCAGAGCAGTGAAATGAGGAGATGGTATCAACATAGCATTGTGCTGGTGTCTCTTCAGCCCGGTCCTGTTCTGCTTTCTCCTGGATCCAGGCACTGAAAAGGGTCCGATACAGAGGCAGCTCACAGTAAATATCCCTGTGTGAGGCTACGGCACTGCAGCATTGAAAGATATGAAGAGTAGAGTGAGAAATCTCAATTCATATCATTTTTGTAACGTGCAAAATCACAACAGCAGTCGCCTTGATGGGCAACAATGAAACAGTGAAGCAGATAAAACAATGTTCACATTGATTTGGCAAAATAAAAAACCCTGTGGGACAAAGTAGAAAGCTCTGGGAGGAGAGATCCCACTCCCACGGACAGACAGGCAACCTGATTTATTTGTGTAAAAACACAAGTGAATCATCTTCAAGTAATGTTGACACAAACTCTTTTAATAAATAGATATAACAATGCCTCCATTTGTAGACAAGACAGTTCATCCGGATGACTCTAGAGCAGTGGTTCTCAACCTTTTTCAGTCACGACCCCCATAATAACAACCGTTGGCGTTTCCGATCCTTAAACACTAAACACAGACTACCAGCAAAACTAAGAAGTAGCCTTATTTCTACTGATTCATTTTAGATGAATGAATTTATTAGGCCAGCCAACAGGAATCTACATTTACCACAGCACACATACAAGACTGTGTGAACATTTTCAATATCCCCCAAATCATCTGGGGACCCCCTGAAATCATTCCGTGACCCCCATGGGTCCTGACCCACAGGTTGAGAACCAGTGATCTAGAGTAGAGAGTGTTCATCCAGGGCCAGGGCCGTGAGACGGGGCCTCTAAAGTGCAGTCGTCACCGGAGCAGCATCAGCCGTGTCTGCAGTACGAGCAGAGCACGTGCTCACGCTGCCATACTCCCCCAGTGCTCCGAGGGCAGCGGAGCTAAGAAACTTTTATTTCACTTCCGAACTGGCCTGACCATATCTCAAAGAGGAACGTTTTAAGCCTGGTCTTAAATGTAGAGACTTGTCGGCCTCTTTAACATGGACAAGGAGGATATCTATACCCAAATATTTTGTGTTTTATATCAGATCTATATCCAAACATAATATCAATTCATTCAAATGCAAGTATCAGTTTGACAGTTTGTTTCCGCTGTGAATACGTTTCATTTTTCTATTTATCAGAATCAGAATTACTTTTATCCATCCCCAAGGCAAATTTTTTCAAATTTCCTGTTAACAGATTAAATTTTGACCACTTTGAATATTGTGTTTTGAATTGTTAATTGCTTTGGCAACGGTGTGAATTCACTCTGAAGCTCATGGATATACTCGCTTTATAAGTTGCTCTGACATCAATTCCTTTATCAATCCAAAGAAAAAAATATACACAATAATAATCAATGACACAAGACAAATATAAACATATTGACCCAAGAATATGCGCATTGTGTCCAAAAATAAACTAAATAAACTGAGAGCAAAAGATAAAATCAGTGTGCATTTTTAGACAAAATAAATCAGAATAAGAAAGGGCTTTATAACTAGGACTGTGCTTTGGTGACATGGTGCAGCATAAAACAATGAACAATAACAGTAAAATATAAAATGATAATATAAAAGGCAGAAGGACATAAAAGAAGGAGGAGGAGGAAGCGAAACAAGATCATGTGACCCACTGCTGTTTTTCTATAAAGGGTTGTGAATAGTTTCTGCTGTGTCCATCTTTATCTTTATTGCTGATGTAACATCAAAAGCAACAATGGCACACCACTAAAATCAGAACTGCAATAACGAGAGGGCCACGCACATTTGATACAGCGTTTTAATCCTGCAGGAACACTAAAACGTCTTCTGAGATAGGTCTGTCTGGAAATGACACAGGAAAGCAAGACAAGAAGGCCAAATTATATCCTTGTGGCCAATAGTTTATCTGTTTGGTGGTGTTCAGTAAATCGTGTTCTCATAAGCATAATTTAGCCCAGCGTCAGATTAGAGGGTGATCCCACATTGATGTCGAACTCCACTCAAATTCATGATAACTACACCTTAATTAGCCTTAATAAAGCATGAACAAAAGCTTAATTATAAAGAACAAATGCAGGCTTGGTAAATATTTAATGAAGGGGTTAAGGATGATTAAGTAGGTGATAAGCCTGGTTGGTTCATTATGAGTTAAGTCTTTATTCATGGTTTACTAACGCTAATGGAAATGTAGTTATTATGAAGTGTTTCCAGAAAAGTTTTAACAATTCCAAATTTGGTGATTGTGTAAAAAGGATTAAACGTTTACTGGAATGTCACGTCTACATCATTTTCCCTCAGGATGAAACTTTTCTGTTGGAGAGTGCACCTTCTTGTCTCCACGGAGATGCTACTGCTTGCCTTGAATGTTCCACAGTATGCCATTAAACATTTCTCTGGAGATAGAAACAAACAAACATGTAAATGCTGATGAATGTGTCACACTCTGATTCTCCCCAGTCCAACCCTGGTTTATTGTCATTATTTTATCATATTATATTGTTAAATCTATTTATTAAAACAGTAAACAAACATAAAACATAAAACATAGTGTCATTTGGTAAACCTCATCCAAAATATTGTCTAATGCCACCAAATTCCTCGTCCCTTACCTGTTAGAATGTTGTATTTTCTTTTGTAAATAAAAACACATCAAATGAAATAAATACCTGATGGACACATTTAAAACCATACTGTGGAATATTACAGGCATTACAGACAAGCACGTGACGGACCCCCCACCAGAGAAGTTCTCGGGCAGCAGTGACATGGACAAAACAAAGTGAATTGATTCGAACAAACATTAGGAGCTGCTCCCACTGTACTGAAAACAAATGTCCCCATGCGGCACCTTTATTTGAACAGTAAGGACCCCATAAACCTCAAAGTCAAGCGTAACACACCCGTCATTGTCTGCTTAGTGAAACAACAAACCGCTGCTTCTTATTCAGAGTCATTGAACCCCGGGTTTAAACAGCGTCACCCCCGCAGTGCACAGTTTGGGGCTCTATCAAAATGGATGGACTCAGACGCCCCCTAAAGCCAGCTGGACTCCGCAGACCCCGTAAAGGTGATTGTCCCGGCAGTTTATAGTATCTTAAACACAGCTCTTTACGGCTCTTATCAGCAGGAGGCTCCGAGGCAGACAACAGAGGAGCAGAGGCACCACAAAAACATCACAGAAACATCACAGGACACACTGACCTAAGGTCTGTAAAACTGGGATTACGTTATAAATCTGTTTTTTTTTTTACTTTTAATGGCCAGAGAAACCAAATCATGTTATAAATGCTCTCAGTTTGCATTTTAGCTGCTGTTGAAAGGCAATTTCAACATTTACTTACGACCGCTTTCCATGTCCAAATGATAGGTCTGGATTCAGCTTCAGCTACTGGTTATGGAATTATTATATGACCATTTGTTTATTTGTCTTTGTGACTCACCCATTTTTTTTCTCACCTTCTGTATATTCATTGTTTCGTGTTACCGGTTACTTAAGGTAAAACTTAAGACTTAAATCTTAACACTGTGACTGACTGGTTTTCACAACATACTTCGTTCAACAGAATATGCCAATAAATGGATCTAAGTTGCATATATGACATGACAAGTGTTTTTATTGCTAAAAACTGGCCTGGCGACAGTACGGATTTAAAAATCAGCGAAGACCTCCAGTGCTCTACCTACGACGTCGTAAATCTGGGAAATTTGAAACCAAGTGTTGTTTTTTTTGTGAGGAGCGTAGACGACCTTGTAAACACGATTAATACAAATGTGTGAATGAAGCGAAATAAAAATCCGGGCATGTTTTTGATGAGGGAACACTGTAACAACATGGTTCTAAGTGTCTTAAGTGTCGTTTAATATTGATTTTTGAGTTGATTGGGTTTTGTTTGTGCAGTTCAGCCTCTTAGACCACCATTGCGTGCTGTCATTGTGTCCTTGGGCAGCACAACCATAAAACCAATGATAGATTTAAGAGTTACATTTGGCCAACAATAATAATCTAATTGCAATTTTCTTCCGCAGTTCCAACTTCTCAAATGCCTTTTTTTAAAAACATCTGGATTTTACTCAGCCTTGATTCTTCTAATGCCACACTGACCTCCTTTCGCCTGCTCAGGTTGCAGTCTTCTCGCTGGTGCGGTGCATGTCGGTGTAATCCTGTGGAGAACTGCTGGTGACACGGAGCAGGAAGTTATTATACCTGTCTCGGTCTAGTGTGGAAGTCTAGGCAGTGAAAATGTGAAGTGTGTCTCCAGATAAATAGCAAAACACTGGACTTCTGCAGGCTTCTCTGCACTCGTTAACCTGCCGAAATGTTTTCAGTTCTAGCCACGGCATTCTAAGCTAATTTACATGATGCAAAATAACATCGTTTATGGACAAAACATACATTTCCATAAACCTCAACAAACTCGCTCAGTTTTCATCTGCCTGCAGATTTGCTTCTGCCTCCTCTTTGAAAGCCCCTACGAAGCACAAAGAGCCAATGCAGTGAAAAAGGAACAAAAAAAACACATTAAAAAAAAAGTCCCGGATACAGAAGTACGTGAATGAGTGTGCTGTCAGACCCCAGCACAAATAAAGGACTGCACAGGTGGATTTAGAACCGCTGTAAATGTCTGCAAAGACGTGCAAGTCCCTTTGCAAACGCCACATAAAAACATTGTAAAAAAAAAAACAACAATGTCTTTATTATCCTTAAAACTAAAATATAGAGCTTTTATTTTCTTTTTTCAATTAAATTATGTTTGATTTTTATTATAAAGTTGATTCATTAAGTAATTCGTTAATCATTCTCCATTGGCAGATCATTTTACATTCAATTAAAAACTAAACTCAAGCCAGTGTTGGTAAAATCAGTCAAATGACACACAACAAACCAGTCAAAACAACACAAAATCCAGCTCCAGTCATTTATCTTGTCCTGGGCTTCCTTTTCTACAGTGTGAATGGGCTGAAACCTGTTCCAGTAGTCCCCTCACTGTAAAAATACACGGCTGCTTTGCTACCGTGGCACACTTCTCCTCTTGTTTACGTAGCGCCTGGAAAAGCCGAGCCATTTCCTCGTATGCCAGAGCGCGCACAGCCGGCCCGGGCAGAACAAACAAGGCCTCCAGTCCGTCCGCCGAGAATTACAAACCTCCATTTGGATTGGAACATAAAAAGGAGCCAGCCCTGATTTTCTTTTTCAGGCAGAGGACTTTATTTGTTGACTGAAGTAATGTATGCAAAGCCCAGATAAGACGAGGGGCAGAGAGAGGAACAAGCAGCGGAGATACGGCACAAGATGGTGAAGAAAGTTGGGATCAGGATAAAGAGTGTGTGACCAGAGAGCGTCGTGCACTGTATAAAAGAACATATACGGCAACAGAAACTTACACGTCGACAGTTTGACTCTTACATACAGTTGTTGTGTCCTTCAGTTACATTGCCTGTATTTAATGTGCATTTGAGGTGATTTTTGTGCAGGTTTGGTCAATATACAGTATGCGTATTGTCATGGCTCATATAAGGCGAATCCGCTCTCATAAAAAGGTTTATCAAGGTATTTTTAGCGACAAAAACGACTGACTAAATAAATGCAAGTAGGAAAAGTTGCTTTCAATGCCATACTGTGGAACATTCCAGCCGAGCACTAAAATAAAGCGCCAGAAATGTTATATAGTTATCGTTAAATTCTAGTAAATTATAGTCGGCTTTGTGAAAAGTGTCAAAGCTATTATGTTTGTGTTTTTTTTCTAATCAAAAGTGGGTCGCCAAGTGGCCCACTTGACTAAGTGTTGACCTACTAAAGGAAGGTTAACAGATGGAGTGCAGTTGTTTGGCTGTATTGTGGTTGTGGTTTGACCGAGACACTCCAGGCACAGTGTGTGTTTGGTGCTCTTTGGGGATCCTGAGGTAAAATGGAGCAGCCGGAAGAATTTGTATTGACCAATACCTGTTTCATTGTTTGATTTTCTCACTTTGTTTTGATAAAATCCACAATTCTGTGAAGCCCCGCTAGGCGACAAAATCAACATTTTTTAGCAAACTAAAAACACAACTAAACAACTAAAACACATTTGGCCTTCTAGGATTTAGTTTGCTTGGTTTTGAAATATTAGAGTTTAAGGCTTTGAACACGAATAAATAAGAGAACAAATGAAAGAATGTTTTAGGAACCAGAATTACTTTCCATTAAAACACATTTCAGTTGGGATTCTGAAGTTTTCTCCATCTGACCTCAACAAAAGTATGGCTCCGCCTAAACCCAGCTCCTTTCTCTCCCATGGCATCTGTGGATTCTGCGGTCTCCTGAAAGCCTCTCCATTATGGCGTATTAGCAGTCGCCGAGAGAGATGCGGAGATAAGGGGCAGCTGATCAAACGTCCTGACAAACCTGCGCTGACACATACACACATTTGTTACTCAGCGTTTAGCTTTGATCTGCCTGCACCGCGGAGCTAGCCTCAGCACTAGCCTTTGAACTGCAGGGCGCCTATCGCTTTCTCGTCTCTAATTCAGATCTATGAGTATTCACTCTCCATCCTCAGGAATCTTCCTCTCCCCACCTCAGAGCGGTCATATTGTCTTTGACACAGAGGGATAGTAGTTACAGTAACAGGAGGGGAGCTGGCAGTGAACATGACATTGGAGATGTTGATGCTGATTGTCTGAGATGCCTGGCCTCTTGTGGCCTGACATAGACTTTCACAGAGCAGGGAAAGCTTGGTTTTAAGGCTTATATTTCAGATGGTATAGGTCTAATGTAAACAGATTGGGGGTGAAGTATGGTTGTGTGTGAACAAGCTGTGTTTTGGTGGAATAACAGAGATTTGAGGCTCCCCAGTGTAGTTTTTAAGTTCCTATTTAGGGGAAGGTTTCTGTGTAAAAGAATGGTTATGGTGTTTGGAGAGCACCCCATTGGCTCAGCTGAAAAAGCAATGGCTGCATAAATGTGTTGACTTAACACACACTAGATGTTCAGTACTGCTGTTGATATTACGTGAATTCAGATGTTTTTATTTTATGCTGACCTAAAAAAGACACCTGACATTTCTTATATGTAATACAATGGGAGCAGGTTTTAACCATAATAATAGTGCAGTTGATTTTTTTTATAGCTATTTGTTGTAGAGAAGATTTCAAAGGTAGTCATTTGGATACTGTTTAACAAATCATGACGTTTTGACTTCCACTCGAATGTCATTTTCAATCTGCGGAACCTTTTCTACGATGGATTGCTCCTGGACCAATGGGGGGATGACACCCACATATCTCTTGTTTTGGAAACCCAAAGTCACATTACATTGCATGATTCACTACCTTTACTGTTAGGGGCTGTCATTTCTCACTCATACACCCCGCATTCCGTCTGCGCAACTGCTGCGACTTCATACAAAAAATATATGCAACTAACACATTTATATTAGAGGACAACATTTTAATTAACAGCAACAGTTTCCCTTATTTTTCCAGATCAGAGTGAGTTTGTTTTTCATACTTGACAGAGAGAACCACATTATGGACTGGGATGGAGCAAACATCATTGGGGCAACAAACATTGTCGTTGGATGCAGTTGAAATACTGAATCGGGACTATAAACCGGGACGAGGGGGCCTGTTTACTCTCACACGCCTAGAAAAACAGCACCAAACCCTGCGCAAATCAGACAACAAGCAGGGTTGATTTTGTAGACTCAAATATTTTCATCATAGTTTTTGTCAAAGTCATATTTTTTTCTGACTGAAACTAAATAAAAAGTCAAAGTCAAACTAAATGAGTCAGCTAAAACTATCTTAAAGTAGATATATTTCTCAACTAAAAATTAAACATACATTTATGAAAGGAAACTAGATCGAATTTTCACTTTTTAATCAAACCAGAACATTAACAAACTCAAAAAGTGACTTGAATGCGTCTTCATCTATACTATTTCCATTCACTTGGCTCATGATCCTTCCCATGCCCCACAGTAGTTAGAGTGCTTTTGCAGCTTAGTACTCACAGATAATTTGCCCGTGTATGTCTTAGCCGTCAGCCCATGGATCATCTTATTTCCTGCCCGGGCCTCTGCATGTTACTCCCCACAGCCTCAGCTCATGTGACGCGGCTGGGCAGATTATTGCACAAACTAATTGAGGTTGCTGGCTGCGGGGAGAACAGAGGGGTTGCTGTTTTTGGCCAGGGACGTTTGATACTCTAGCCCCAGATGTCATGCGACCACAGAATGCCCATTACAAACAATGCTGCTGTCAGAGCCCTCAGACCTGGCCAGCCGGTGCGGAGCGGGGCCATTGATGTTTGGGAACCCCCTCTTCTCCTGCGGGACGGGGGTAAAGGGGTGGACGGTGGGGGTTCAGGGGATTAGAATGAACTGGACACACCTGGCTCAATGAATCAGCTCAGTTCATTTGGGAGGTCTTATTTATAAAAGGCTAATGAAAACACATCTGTTAGGCCTATATACAGTACAAGTCTTATTTGGGTTTAACTACAGGCAGTGAAAAGTTGAAATAGTGGTCATAACTTCATCATTGGGCTATTACGAAAGGCTAAATAGTTATTTTATATAAGTGAACTGGTGGAGGTCAGAAGGTCAGAAGTTAATTATACTTCTAGAAGAAAATGAAAAGCAGAGGAAGAATTGCTTTGATGACAAAATTTAAGACACAATCCTCGGTTCATTTTAAACAGTTTGCATCGATCCAAAGTTATTTCTCACTTTCCCGACACTTTCACAACATCCTAATTATTCACTGTCAGTTCATAATCACAATGAATTAATAAACACTTTTCACAACGTTCAGAGGCCAGAGAGGAGTTTTGAAGTCTCCACAAATGGTTAAGAGCACATTTTCTTAATTTAATTAAATGCAAACAGCACACAGCTGTCTCAATTTGACCCAAAGAGCTGCTTTTTACAATATATCTGGGCAAAACTAATTTAGCTCAACATGGAAAATATATTTTTTCCCAACCAGGGGGCAATGGGCACCCCATGTACAGGCACTTACCAAAGATACCTAATGATTCAAGGTTTTTAAAGAGGTAAAAGTGATTAGTATTTGAATATAAAATATTCTTTGTTGTAAATTTTTCTTAAGAATGTTTTTATAGGAAGATTTGATCATTTAATTTAATGCAAGAAAATATAAAAGAAGAAGTAATTTGATACAAACAGATTTGTTTGCCTAAACAGATTAGAAACAAAAGTGGAATAATCTAGATGGCGCGCTAAGTGAGCTGCCTTGGAAGGTACTCAAGACAGAAAAGGTTGGGAACCTCGGCATCAAAAAACACAAAGTGAAATTACTTATTTTTGCTTTTACTTCAACACATGACATATGCATGAAGCAGTACAGTATATACTGTACATACAGTATGTGAAGCCAACCTTGAATCCCGCTCCTGTTTCCCTCATGCCATGACCCGGCTGCATTATTGATGTCGCATGCCTCTGACGTGTATAACAACTGCCAAGGTCGCAGCATCCAAAGCTCTGTCCATTAGCCACAATAGACCTGAATGTTAGCACAGTAAGTCAAGCATTAAACACAAGTAAGAGCACTGATAGGAGGAAAACATCAGCCAAAACTATTCAAAAGGGATCAAAAGAAAAATGTAAAAGTAGCAAAAAATAATGTTGTGGGGAATTTGTTTTTGTTTTTAGAGGTATTATATGGATTTAATTAGATGAAACATAGAGAAAAACGATCAACACATTTCCAGCTGAGATAGTTCAAGATCTGGAGATGGAACTGTCCTTACTACGACAAAGTATAAGGGCAAAACTAAATTTTAAAAAATGCGGGGCACTACGAGAATAAACTTGTAAATTAAGAAGAACAAACTCAGAAAATAACGAAAATGAACTCAGAAATTAACTAGAATAAAGTCAACATTTAAACGTTAAGGGGCCGGTGTCAATGGTCCGATTCAAAGCGATGTGGGCAATCCCCACGTCACAGACAGGGGGAGGAGCCTCGGTGTTATATTCACACATGCTCTGCTCTATTGCTTTGTTTCTCTACATGGGACTTTGTGCACAATCACTGTTCTTACGAGCTCATTGTGGATGTTACTACGGCCCCTGTAGCGGCCTGAGGAGCCGTGAGTTTATGGGTTTAGTCGCTGATCCCGAATTCTGCAGAACCCATCCACAACGCCCCCAGGCCCGCAGCACAGGGTCTGGAGCACTGCTGCGCTCTACAAGCCCGTAGTGCTGTGTTGTAAAACCTATGCACACAAATAACTCATATGAACGGTGACTTTATACAAAGTTTAGAAGGGTGAAGCGGCCGAAGTCGAGGGAGCAGATTATTGGTGAAAATCGTCCCAGACTCCCTCACCTGCGGCTGTGGCTCTGACCACGGTCAGTGTCCTGCCCAGTGCCCAGGAGCTGAGCTCCGCACGCAGACCCTTAACCAGAAGGACATAGGGGCTCTGCACAGGGGAAATGATTTGTTTGTGATGTCTAAAAGGCCCGCATTATAAAAGTTTGATATCTAATGTGAGCTTTTGTGTTAACTTTTAACTCATCCAAGCCATTTTGACAACGACTTTATTCTCGTTAATTTACAAGTTTATTCTCGTAGTGCCCCGCAATTTTTTTAATATTTGGGTTGGCCCTTATACTCCATCATATCTTATCCCACCTCTTGAACATACATTTATATTCACGGTACTTGGACATACACAAATCGATATATATTTGTGCCTTATTTGCTATTTTTGCTATTTTATTTCTTTTGATTTTTATTACCATTTAGGATTTACTATTTGTTATATTCTAAGGCTACTGTTGAAATCTAAGTAACAAAATTGTGGTTCAAGGAGAACTGTTGGAGCTAGTAATTATAATATTCCATTTGGAAAGAACCATTTCTATGGAATAAACATGTGAATTGGCCAATGGTTGATCAGAAACTGCAGAGGGATGTGCAATGTGTATTATTTGTGGCGATACATGTCAATAATATTCTTATATTAAAGTACATGATTATATTCTATTTTACAGTCAACAAATTGCACTGATACCTGCACTGCACACAACTTTTTGATTCATAGTTTTATGGTTTTGCTGTTTTTTTGGAGGTTCTTGACCTTTATTTAACTAGGATTCCTGGTACCAGAGGGGAAAAGCTGCTACACACAAATAAAGTGGATTGTAAGTAAGTAAGTGAACTTTATTCACTAGGAAGGACCACGCCACAACAAGTGTCCAAGTGCAGCTGCACACTAGGTGCCTGTGGAGAGGGTTAGAGCACGCGCTGGTTAGCTTGTCAGTCGGCACCAAGGCCACTTTAAAGTCCAAGAAGAGCCTGGCGCACCTACGGCGGAGGAAGAGGTTGAGGCGAGGTCCACCTCCTGAACCTCAGTCAATGATTAACAGTCATTAGCTAAAAAATTTTATAGCGCTTTTCACAGACATATAGTCACATATGCGTCACAGTAGTAAGAAATACAATTCCAAATACAATAAAATATACAACAATCTGCACAAATTTGAGCTTGGCGAGTGAGGCTAAAAAGCTTGTTTGAAAAAGTGAGTCTTTTGCTGCGTTTTAAAAACATCCACACAGTCCAAAGAGTGCAGGAAGTGAGGGAGATCATTCCAATTGATCAGGTCAGTTCTGCACACGGATGCTTGCCCATGTAGCACCCGAAAGGTCAAAACCAAGATTTTTAACTGGAGTCGATACAAAACAGGGAGCCAATGAAGATTTTTTTTTTTTTTTTTTAGAACAGGTGAGATGTGGCCTTTTTGTAAGAGTCAGGACCCTTGCAGCTGGATTTTGGACAACTCTTTCTTGTTGAGGCAGGTGAAGGGGCTATTTACAGTAGTCTAACCGACGAAAGCATTGATAATCAAGTTATTTTTAAGATACCATAGATTTAAGCTTTGAGATGTTGTGCAATAGGGATGTCACGCTATAACATTTTTGTTTTACAATTATTGTGAGGAAAAAAAAAATCTTTCATTTTCTTTCATTCCCGTGGTCTAACATGTTACTGTTCATCCAGTTTGTGACTGGCTTTACAAAACTGAACTTTCTGAAAGACAAAATAAAGTTAAATGTGACAATAATAGCCAGATTAAGATTATTTATTATTTACATTTAATTATATTTTTTGGACAATAGATTGAAATAAAAATACTTAATTTAGCTTCTAAAATTGTCATGATTATTCTTTTTATTTATCGATTAACCTAATAATTGTGACATCCCTATGTGGAGCAGTGTGGAGCAGTATGGAGCAGTGTGGAGCAGTGTGGAGCAGTGTGGAGCAGTGTGGAGCAGTGTGGAGGGGCAGTGTGGAGGAGTGTGGAGGAGTGTGGGAGTAGTGTGGAGGAGTGTGGAGTAGTGTGGAGGAAGTGTGGAGCAGTTTTGGAGGAGTGTGGAGCAGTGTGGAGCAGTGTGGGAGGAGTGTGGAGGAGTGTGGAGCAGTGTGGAGGAGTGTGGAGCAGTGTGGAGCAGTGTGGAGGAGTGTGGAGGAGTGTGGAGCAGTGTGGAGCAGTGTGGAGCAGTGTTGGAGGAGTGTGGAGCAGTGTGGTGGAGCAGTGTGAGCAGTGTGGAGCAGTGTGGAGCAGTGTGGAGGAGTGTGGAGAGTGTGGAGGAGTGTGGAGCAGTGTGGAGCAGTTGTGGAGGAGTGTGGAGGAGTGTGGAGGAGTGTGGAGCAGTGTGGAGCAGTGTGGAGCAGTGTGGAGCAGTGTGTGGAGGAGTGTGGAGCAGTGTGGAGGAGTGTGGAGCAGTGTGGAGCAGTGTGGAGGAGTGTGGAGCAGTGTGGAGAGTGTGGAGGCAGGAGTGTGGAGGAGTATGGGGCAGTGTGGAGCAGTATGGGGCAGTGTGGAGCAGTATGGGGCAGTGTGGAGCAGTGTGGAGGAGTGTGGAGCAGTACTCGGCTGTCACAGTGAGGTACGATTATGGCACAGCTCTGGGTCAGGCTGAGGTTCCAGGGGGCTCGGGGGGGGGTGAAGATAGCAGGGAGCCTGGACACAAACCGGCGCAGAGGCTGGAGGACGAGGTGTGACAGCGAGCCGTAACAGACACAGTCCAAGAGAGTTCAGGCGTTTTATGGTCTTTCTTTGCCCGTTTGAGCACAAAACGGCATCAGGGAAAGATGCTGTACTTATAAGGTAAAAAGGTAAAGTGACTGGGCTACTGTGTGACAGAAAAAAATACTGACAAAGCAAACGTATGTAATTAATGTTTACAATAATTTTACGGGGACTGAAAGACAAGATGAATATGGATAAAGCAGTTGTTTTCAAATCGGTCGCTACAAAAGTAACCACTCATCCCAGTGTTTATGCGCTCCAGTTGGTTGGTATTTTGGTTGATTTGAGCTCTTTCTTGGGTTTTAATGTTTGATTTGAGTCGTTGCAGTCCGTACACTGTTATGTATTGCTCATAGTTTTTAGGATTTGACCGCTAAAACGTAGAAACACAGAAAACATCACCCTGAAGTCCGAGTTCCGACCTCCGAGGACAACCGGAACGCAGCATTAGCATTAGCGCAATTAGCGGAGATGATCGATCAATAACCTGAAGTCAATATGCTAACTTATTTACAGATAGCGATATGCACGGTGTAATTTGTCTGACAATTATTCCTTTCAGTGATTTCAGGGCTGGCAAGATATGTAGCAATCAATTTGAAAAGTCGCGCAAAACCTGTAATTAAAGTGGCATAATTTCCTCTGCGAACAAAAACATATCGTGTTCTATGAAAAATTATAGTAGTAGTTTAGACCCCCAAACATGTTTATTAAATGTGAATTCTGAACAGAATCCCACACTTAAAACATAAATCACAAAATGGAGCTATAGAATTATTTACTACCACAAATAGTAACTGAGTAAATGAATAATGGACTTCTGTAACGCACTTTGAGAAGCTTGTCAGGCCTTTAAAGACCAACATAAATCTATAAGGAATATTTTCTAACCCATTTTTTGTTGCCGGCGGGTAAATGAGTGCAGGAAGAGGTACACAGACAACTATACAACTCATTTCTAGCAACTATCGATACTATGCATACAACTGCCTGCTTCCATCTTAGTTTGATCCCAAAAAAGGCAGCGGTGTCCCACAATGCAACGAGAATGAGTCTTAGCAACTGAAAAAGCACAGAGCCCCCCAAACTAACTACTTAATGTGTATCTGGAGGGGCGGGAGGCATGCACGTAAAGTTTCAAAAACACTTAAACGTGACCTGCCGTAACCTTCAGCCCGCTTAGCATAAACAAGCACACTTACGTCGAGCTCTTACCCAAACAGTGTTCCGCAGAGAGAAGATCCAGACCCCACAGGGCAGCAGACAGGCCCAGGGAGGCTGGGGGGGGAGGGCCGCAAGGGGGAGGGTCGCAGGATCAGGTTCACACTCAGGATATATGGTCTTGGGCCGATTTTGAGTCCGGTATCTCCCTTCAGACCTGTAGCGCAAAGATACCCTGCAAAAATGGGAAAGCTACATGGGCTAGTAACTTTGATTCTGAATTTGTATCTTGATTTCGACCAGTTTAGACACTTTACCAGCAACTCAAAGGGTTCCGTGTCGGCCTGTTCGTCTGAGGGAGTCGGATCTCTCCTTCACTCTGGAACTCCTACAGATTTCTACCCTTTCCCAAAGAGGTTTGGTAGTTTTTCCTGGCCGAGAAGGAGGGTCTAAGGACAGGGGAGCTTGGGACATCTGTCTCACGACGGGATGCTGGGACATTACCAAGTCCCTATGAACATTGTTTAGTCTGTTTTTATTCTGTTTTTTCCACTGTCGCCTCTCGAGGCAACTACTGTTGTGGTTTTGGGCGTTGCAAAAATAAATTGAATTTAATTGAATTGAAAGGCCCAAGGATGGAAGACTGCTCCGACCGGTGCTTTGTCCTTGTGTCCATGGGCAAGACCCTTCATCCACAGTGCCTAGTGTGAATGTGGTGTGTGTGAGTGAGTGACTCGTGAAGGCACAGATTGGCAGCCTCGCTACGTTACGTCTACTCCAGGGCAGCTGCGGCTACAGAGGTCGGACAAGTTTGGAGTAAATGAATAATGCAACATATATATCATCTCTGAGTTTCCAAAAAGCGCGATAGAAATTAAATGTTGGGTTCGATTTTTGGATTTGTTCCAGTGATTTGTGAATGTTTTTGTTTGTTCTTAGATTGTTGGATTAATTGTCTTCATTTGACTATTGGATTATTATGGATTATTATATTTTCATTTAATTTCTTTTTAGATTTAATTTTATTTATTTATTTTGGAGGGTGGGTCTGTTTGACAAAGTGTAATTCATGGACAGATGGAGAATTCAGACTTTGGAGGACTAAATTGGACTGTATTTGGTTTATGACACTGATTAAAAGTCTATCTTGTCTATATTTATAAGATGAAGACTGAAAATCATATTCATGTTTTTAATATGATCAATATGAGGGGGGAAATTATGTTGATTAATGTCGCCCAGCCCTAATTCCACTCATTTATCTTATGCAGATATTCTTTTTTGGTCGTCAGGTCCTGGGATGTTTCTCTCTGGCGCCCCCTTTAAACTCATACGGCCAATGAGGACCTGGACATATCTCCGGGGCCGAGGCGCCGCTGGTGGCTGGACAGGTCCGATAGCACTTTTACTACGGGGAATATGAGAGTGGGTTTTAAGGCTTGGCTTCTCGGGCTGAATCTCAAATGACATCCCCCCAGCCACCAATAAAGCAATAATGTGGAGCACTCCAGCGCCAAGTGGCTCTTACAGCTCAACGTGTGGGTGAGGATGGGAAATTTGATAATGGCAATTGTGAGTGATTGATGAGAAGCTAAATTTAGAGTTAATAAAGATAGATTTGATAACGTGTGATACAATATTGGTCTAAAGTTAAAATGTCATTATTCTGTAGTGAAAATAGAGCAAGTGTTTTCTTTCCAACAGTGGGAATGCTTTCTAAAAGGTGGTCCCAAACACTGGCGTTGGCTGACAATGATTTCTCCACTTAAACTTAAAGAACAAGCAAACAGGAAATTGAATTATTGGCAACAGCTGTTTCAGGGTTTCAGGTTGTTTTCAGAAAGATCTTGATTATAATGCTAAACAATACATTTCTGATCTGATTATAGATTGTGTTGAAGTTTTCGGGGGGGGTTCTTAAATTGTTCAATGTTTGTGCAATACCATCCAAGTCATCCAAATTGCTTCCATCGCTAAAAAATAAAAAAAAATATTTAAATATATATATATATATATATTTTAAATTTTCAATCATTTGAACCGGTTTCTTTGTAAATTATCTTTTTTCTCCTGCAATTAAAAAAACATATGAGCATGGTATTTTGCTTTCTTTCAAGGTAAATAAAACTAGCTGGCATCAAACTTTTCTAAAGACAATTCTAAACCTTTCCACATTAATTTAGCTCTTATATTATTTTAGCTTAAATAGATAATGGCGCACTATATGTACCTTTTCTGCTACTCTCTTTGGAGAAATGGAGATGTTATTGCTTTACCTGGAATGTTCCACAGTATGACATTAAACATATATTTCTTAGATGTTATACAGCTCAAAAATATAATATAATATAATATAATACATTTTTACTGTAAATGAGCTCACCTGTCCACAGATCTGGCCTGTATCTAGGTCTGGTGGCGTCAACTGCTTGTCTCCCCGGAGATACAGTAGGTAAATAGGTTTAATGTCATACTGCGCAACATTCCGAGCAAAGAAATAACACTTTCATGGAGAGATGAGACCAGAAAGCTTTAGACAGTGCACTTTTAAAACAACAAACTTTCCACAACCCATTTCTGGTCCAAACCCATTCGCCAAACTCACGATTACAAAACCTAAAATCCAGGGGTTATCATCATATCCGGAAGTGTGTTTTGTCCCGTTGACAGTGGAGCGAGGGTGGCCTTTGAGCAGCGCAGACATTTAATCCTGTAGTTTGTCCGTGGAGATCCCAGCAGCCTTATCATTGCCATATTATCTGGGCCTCTATGGACAATGAGTGTTTATGTAAGATTGGGAGATTCCGGCTCAGTGACCAGAGCGCAGCGCCTGAAACATGACTCCGGGCTCGTCTGTGTAAAACCAAATGCTGATAAGTCATCTCTGTCCGTCACCATCCCCCATGCCACGACCATCCAGCGCCGCTCCAACCGTGAAGGAGCAAGTGAGGGCTGGTAATTTACCGTTTAGCGGTGAGGCAGTTATTGTGAAAATGTCGTGAAATTATAGCTGTGTTTTTGTCCCATTCACTTTCACATGACCCTGGCCTTGAGAATGCGTATTTTGCAAATGAAATAACCATAAATCGTCAAAGATTTCCAAGGACTGTCCACAAATTGTGCAACAACGCAGATGTTCAAAAGAAAAATTGAATTTATTTAATAAAATAATAATAATAATAATTGGTCACTGCGAAGCTGAAATAAATGCTCTGAGGCCAAGACTAAACAAATGTTTTGAGTGGTGCACTAGGCAGGGCATCTGGTGTAAAAGGTAGGAGCTGAAACATGAAACATGTATTGTATTGTTTGTTTTATTACTTGTATTTTCTCAAATTTTTATTTATTTTATTGTTTTATGTGCATTGTTTGAAATGATAATTTATTGTGGTTCTTATTTGGTTTGTCTATTTTGTATCTTTTTAAAATTTTCATGTGAACTACTGTGCTGCACTGATTATACAATGTGCTAAAGTAGATTTGGATTTTAAACATTGCACTCAATCTGTACAATACAGTCGCAAAAAAAAATGTATTTGCAAGAGCGTGTCATTTGCAAGTTACAGGTTGTTGTTGTTGTGTATGAATGTGTGTTAAATAAACTGTAATGGGCTGCCATATTGTCTGCTGTTTTCTTTGAACTAACACAAAACAAACCCAAAACGCCCGTGCTGTTGCTGCAGGGAGTTGTTCCTCATGAAAGATTTGCCTTTGGGGCATCATCAGAGCAAGCATCAGAGCAGCCGTTTCAATTCTTATTAATATTAAGAAGTTCTACAACGTTAGAATTCAGCCGACACACATTTACAGACTCAAACAGAATTATTGATTGTTTAAATGCATAATAATAATAACACATTAATCTAATACATGTGAGTTTACGGTTGTGTGCATTATTCATTCACTCCACACTCGGTGCCCTGGGGCAGACTGACGGAAGCGAGGCTGCCTCCGACCACCATCCATCAATCATTCACTCACCAGATTCATACTATAAGGTGAAATGTCTTGCCCAAGGACATAACAGCAGTTTACAGAAGAGCCACAGCTGCTTAAGTGTAATATTTGACTGTAAATAAAAGTAGGTTCTGGTGTAATACACTCACGGCAATTAAATCAAAGCACAGTTAAAAATGTGGAAAAAAAGGTGCAAAAAAGGTACACTGTGTAACTTTTCTGCTGGAGTGTGCGTCGCCTATTTGTCTCCTGTTATTACTTTGCCAAGAATATTTCACAGTATAAAATGTATCTATTTGGAGTCAAGCCAATGAAACCACGGGGCCAAGTTACAGATCAGGGGTCTCATTTATAAAGCATGCGTACGGGAGTTTCTATGTTAAGTTTGTGAACCGTAAAAAGAAAACTTGACACGGAAATGAGCCAAGAAATGTTTTGCAAGTTTGAAGACATTTGTGTTTGTCCATGTTGTATTTACATTTTTAGAATTAATAAATGAGACCCCTGATGTGTGGAGATGAAGCAACCCCACTCATAGTAAGAATTCCCATTTTAACTCTTTTATCTTTATTTTTTAGCAGAAAAAAATACAGCATAGATAAGTTAAATGTCATGCTGTGGATCAAGTAAAGCATTAACATCTCCATGGCAGCAGCAGGTGGCAGACTCTCCACCAGAAAAGTTACGCAGTGCCTCTTCCACTGCAATGAGCCATTACAGTTGTAATCAAATGATTGAACAAAACAACCTGATATTGAGTCACTGTTTTCATATGGGAAAATCAGCCTCCCAAAGCCATCAAAATATTACATAATCTAATCGTACGCTGCCTGTATACCATGCAAACGCCACGCCCCAATTATTTAATCTTTTGTCTGAAATCGGCACTGCTCTAACAACATGTAATTTATCACTTGAAAGCCATAAGCCGCTTTTTGTCATTTTCCTGTATAGGTTTTAAATGGAAACAAATCCCATTCAGTCTTAAATCTTAAAATGTCGTTTTCTCCACCTACCACTGTCTGGATAACGCCTCTTCCTGCTTTATAAATGTGGCACGCGAAGAGTAAACTTCGGTGTTGCCAGGCTAACATATCAAGCCAGGCATGGATTATCCTCAAGGATGTCGTGGCACTCCTTATGTTGCTCAACACCCACATGAACCTTCTCACGCACTATCGTTTGAATCACCTGAATATGTTGTGAATCGGGGACTATTGGATTACCATGCAGGGTTTCTCGGTCCATTTTTCTTTGATAAACTTTAAATAGCCCCCATAAACAGCTTGTGTCAAAACAGTTTAATCTTCTTAGTCATGACAACTTGCTGAAACGCGGTAAACTAGCTTTGAAAATGGCCCGCATAAGGACTTCAACTGAACTAATGAGCCTTATGGCCAAAGAAGTGAAAACTCTTGGCCATGAAATTATAATCTGTAAAATGTGAAGAATTGGGGTAATCCAGTCTTCACAAACAGCAGCCAAAAAGTTAGTGGTAACTTTGGTAAGTATTTTAAGCAAGAAAAGTCAGAATTTAAGTGTATTACCTACATTGGATGAATTAGTTAGTGTGAGGTGGGTCTGAAACATGTTCTTCACTCATGGTTCAAAATCAGCCACATCTACTGTAAGTCGTTTGTTTTTACAGGCTAAATGTTGGAATTGTAGTTGTGTTGTTTCGTTAGGATTTCCAATGGGATTGATAAAATATGTCTGTGTTTAAAATTTCCCAAAATTCTCCCATTAAAGCTGGGGTTTCATTTTCAAACCATGAAAAGAGCTAGGAGGTCTTTATCTATATTAACTATTCCCAAGCTCTTGCAAACCCTTTGGAACATTGCCAGTGTTCAAATACATGCGTTGACCACGAGCACAGCTTTAGAACCACTTTTTCAGATGGAAAAGGGAAGCAGGGTGGACCACCTAATGACAGCTCGCTCATCCCAAAGCGACTCTAGACAGCGTTTGCGTGCTCTGATTTATGTCAAAATGATCTGCTTCTACAATACACAGGGAAAACAAAATATACAGAATTCAGTTATGTAATGCAGCTTTAGGTTTGAGGTGATGACAAGAGACGAATGTCATTCTCCGCTGAGTGACTGAACTGAAGAGTACCAGCTGTTAGCTTAAAGACCGGGCTGGAAACCAAACAAAGACGCTGTCGGTGGTTTTGTTTGAACGTGATTGATCCGCTACAGATGAACCCAAAACAAAAACACATTATAAGCCCTGATGGATGGGACGTATTCAGCAAACTCACAGTGGAGTCATTAAAGGCTACTGTAGAAATCTTGCATGGATTAATAGGCTTGCCTTGTTGTTTTAAAAGCGGCGTGATTGATAGACTTTGACGTGACATGACTCAACATTTGCTCAAAAAGGCAGTGGTTCAATCAGATGAGCCTGTATGTGGTCCATGACAAACCTTCTCAGCTAATTTATTACATTTAAAAGCAGGACTTTGTGAATAATTTAGGACTACTGCTTGGTCTGGATTAAATTTTAATACATTTGATCAATTACAAATTAGAATAAAGAGCCTGTTATGTCGCTAAAATACGTTTTGGGATGAAAGCGTCAGCCAAGTGTTTTGCTTTTCCCTGTGCCCGAAAATGACAAGAGATGTGCTCAATTGTTTGGGTTAAATACCTATGATACATTTTCATTTTTAAGTTTAAGTTTGAGGATGAATGTATGAATGTAAACTGGTCACCACTTATATAGTATTATTCATAACACTCAAAATGCTTCACTATTTAGGGCAGACAAAAAGAAAAACCAACAAGAGGCTGAAGGTTAAAAAAAAGTGGATGCTGTTGAAAAAAGAAAAAAGTGCAGTGAAATATTTCTAGATAATTACAGTTTCTGCACTTGCTTCTTGGTATATACCCCAGCACTAATCATGTGGTCTCAAAGAAATGTGTTAATTTGACCCATCCTTCAATGAAACGACATGTCAGGGGGCAGTGGGCGACTGGTTCAAGTACAACCCTTCTCCAGATCTTGAGCCAGGATCTTGGTCAAGGGTACTTATTGCTAGGGTCCCCAACCACCAGGCTGCGTGCCAAAACCGGGCCGCGGGCCATCTAGTACCAGGTCCCTGAGGAAAATATTTTAAATCTTTTAAAAAGCATTATTGGTCTACTAGTTTTTCTCTGTTTTACAGTGAAAATATGATGTAAATTAATCTGGTAAGCAGCTAACATGAGCTATTAAAAAACAAATGTATGGTCCCTGAAATAAATCATATTTTTAGAATCGTTTGTTGTGAGAAAAAAGGTTGGGGACTACTGACTATCTTGAGGATTGGCTTTTTATGGAGTTGGAAATGCAGGAAGAACACACAACTTCCAATGGACTCTCTTCTTAGTTTATGATGCAATGGCTGAAATATAGATGCGTTTGTCACCGTTCACCAATGACACACACTCCATTGCACTCTGTCAACTCTAAACGACATCCACTGACCTTATCTTGTATTCTCCTACATAGAAAACACTTCAGACATGCTTCTCCTGTGGGACATATCCGCCACAGATGTGTTAGTTCCTCTGTGTCACTCTCTGTTGTTTGTTCCAGTGAAAAAGACCAGCAACCAAACATCGCTTTATCAAAATAATAGGCTCCACTGACAGTCCATCAGCTTCATAAATCCCTCCCTTTAATTAACAGTATTGTGAGGTCTCGTTTGTATGCCGCGCCGCACTCAAGTGCATTTGTTTTTTCACGGCTTACTGGCTTGTGATTATTCAACATTTGACAAGAACACATTTTCAGTCATGGCCATTTTATTCCTAACCATCTACCTCCTCAAAGGCAGTCGGGCTCTGATGGATCCTCCAGGGGAATGACGGAAGCGACCGCTATCGTCCCATTTGTCAAAAGACTCAAATAAAATCTTGTAAACACAACTGATTGGGTTTGAAAATGGCCAATATTTCTGGTGGAGATGGAATGATTGAATGTGCAAATGTGTGTGTGTTTTAGGCCTTACATCGCTCTAATGTTAAGTCTGAACTTCCTACTGCAGTTCGTTTAAAGTTGTGGTAAATGAGCTGGAAATCGATTGCACCTTAATGTATTTAGTGTAGATGCACTTTTCTGGTGGAAGGTCCATTTCTCAAGGCTAGGGGGGAAAAAAAACATGTAGTCGAATAAAGGCATATAATTAACCCAAAAACGATTATTGATTTTAAAATGACTGAAAATGCTTTGGAATCAAATCTGTTGTAGTCAAATCAAATCAAATGTTTTCTTGTATTCATATATTTTGCACTTTTACGTACTGAGTAGAGCGTGTAAGGCAGCAAGACATATCCTGGGAATGTTTAATACTGTAAAGGACTGCGACAATTCAACAAAAAATATAATTGTAGTCGTAGTTGGATGATCGTTATCGTTATTTAAACTATAATGACTCTAAAACCCATTTGATGCCATAACTGCTTGTCATGGGGGATATCTTACCACCATCAACTATAGAGTCTTTGAGTGTCCAAAAAAGCGCAATATAAATCATAAATTATAACAAATACAGTGGCATTATTGAATCAAAATGTCAAAAGAATAAACTATCTAATTTAATTAATACTACACTTTATTTGTAAATATTTTCTATCTAGAAGCCTTCAGTCATCAAATTTCAACCTATGAAAGGACAATAAAAAGTATCTAACGTATTTAAAAAGCTTCTGATCCTTTGACTAGTCGACTAATCAAAAAAGAATCGCTGTCTACAAAAATAATAACTGGTTGACTGGAAGCATTTGAGTGAGTTGAGCGAAATCATGATGGTTGAATGATCGGAACATCTCCAAAACGCCAGCTCGTGTGGTGTGTTCCTGGTCTGAACAGAGTTGTGGAAGGAAATGTGCTGATGAACAAAGGACGTGCAGTATAAAAGCAGGCGATGTGAGGCTGACACAAACGTCCTTAAATTGTGAAAACGGCGCTGGAGTACTAATAGAAAGTTGTCCAAGTTCACTTCATCACAGTTTGCTGCATATTTGAATGTATATTAGCCACAAACTCATAATGTCAAGCTGGACGAGTGCAAAATTAACTCTCTGCGCATGGATTTCAATTTCATATCATGATGTCAGCCATGAATACACTTGTAAATACAATTAATGAACTGTTCAGAATGAATTTAGCTTGTTCTGCCACTAAAAAGTGAAGCCAGGTTTCTAATTTTCAAGATCATGTTGGCAGTATAAAAGGAATTAGGATCTAGATTATGACCCCAAACAAGCACGATCATAACTTTTGCCATAATCAAGCAGCATTAATTGAATGGTGGGTCAAACAGAGATAACACAGCTCTTTTCAAGGACAATAAAGTGTACCTTAACCTTCAAATCTAGTGTGACATTTGTGTGCGCTTAAGAACTCAAAGTAATGGAGAACGTGCTTTTTGACAGTGCTGAAAACATAAATAAAAGGAAAAAAATGCCCTCCAGTGATGCGAGGGTGAAACTCCGAGGCTAATGGAAGAATCATACGGGCCTGATATATTGTGACCAAACAGCAATGAATCACGTGCGAATAGAGAGTGAATTAGTTTGGGACAGGCCTCCTCCTCCTCCCCCCCAGCGCCGCCCTGCCTCCCATCATTCACCCTGATGAAAGATGGACGCTCTTTACCCCGACGGGGATATTTCAGGCCCACGTGAGGTGCGGATCATTAGAGAAACCTTTTACCATTAATAAGCATACGCTGTTTACAGGATTAATACTATGAGAAGCAAAGAGTGTGACGCATCGGGAGCAGGGCATCCATCTTCAACACACCAGCGAAATACCAGCAGATGGCAGGGATATTTACTGTATCAGAGGAAATGGCCGACTCCATCACGTACAGCGACGTTTTGGAACAGAGCTGCAGGGAGAAACTCGGAATAATGGTCAAATGTAAGAAGCTGGGAAAAGGTGATTTATTAAAGTAACAGATATAAAAGAAAGACCGGTTGTGGCCTGTGTTTGATTGAGTTGTCGAAGTACCAATAGCCTGATACTAATCCATTCTAAAACTAGTATGAAACGATACAAGCATCTGAAGTAATATTGATACTGAAAAACATATAAACAAGACGACATTTGACCTTTCCTGAATAGCTTGATCAAAATCAGACATTGTCAAAGTGGCTTTATAAGAGCTGGGAAACCCAACTTCAGTCTTGTAAATGAGAGTACAGCGTAAAAGCAGGGCTTTGCGACTGTGTGTGCTGCGTGCTGTATAATAATAAAGTAGTTTATTTGAGCTCACGTAAACCTCGAAGTAAGAGCTGAACGCGCTCTGATTGAGTGTGTTTTTGGTGAAAACAGCTGTTCTAAAGTCGTGCACATGCCCGAAAATAAATGCATGTGGATATTAATGATGTGTCAAAGCATTTGTGAGAGCCAGGAAGTAGTTAGATATATTACTTCCACTTTTCTCGGTTAGAAATCATTTGCAGCTTTAAAGAAACTAGCATTACTTGGTGGAAAGTGGCATTATATTGTATGTTGTGAAAAGAGAGTTTTCTGTTGTTGTATTGAGTATCGAGTAGTATTGAACTTGAGATTTTTGCTCGGGGAAATGACAAATTACAGGTCTTTCTCCACAAAAGTGCAATAAAGAAGTAAACAAAAACACTATTAGAAAAAAATAAGAATCATTATTGTGGTGTGGATCTTTTATCCAAGTAAAATTTGGCATAAAACAACTTGAAAATCCCCACAATGTATTAGTTTAGCATTTATTTTTCAATGTCATTGTTGTTGTGTTTTTGTCTGTTTTGTTAGTTTTGTCATTTTTATTTATTTTTTAGCTTTTTTTTATTGAGTACTTGCTCACCAATCTCTCCATCCTTGAAATTTCATTGTTCCCAACCTTTATATGATATTGGGACAAACTATTACTCTTTGCCTCCTTAACACTCTGAACACAGATGAATGGACTAGCCCCGCCCCTCCCCTTCAGGCACAATACATCACTGAACGTTTAATGTGAGCTTACGCCGCATACGTTCATATTCCCCACTAAAACCCACGGGAAATCTACAACACTCCCTTACTTTACCAACAAATGAGGAAGACTGCTCATCCATCAAATCAAACATGTTTAGTTGCAGTTTATAGCCGCGGGACATTGTGTGTTTTCGTTTTATCTTTACTTGCGTGCTCGTGTGACCCAGAAGTTGAAGTTTGCTCAGGGAGTTGTTTGCAGCTCTTGTCTTATCAGAATAATTAATATACAACTAGCTTCTCCGCTATCAGTCGAGGGTCGAGATAAAGTCACAAGTCATTGAATAGAGGCCTGATGTTTTTGCACGCGACAAGCAAACAACACCAGGAAAATACACGCACTTCCTGGTTTGTAAGACTACCCTGGTGATTATTTGTGTTTCTTGTTTTGTCTTCAATACACACCTCCAGCCTTATTTGTAATGAGGAAATGTATGCATTTTGATAAAAATGCAAAACTTCTTTAACTAATGTAGTGTAATATTTAAAAAAAAAATTGGAGGCGACCGAAGAGGGTCTTGCTCATGACCCTTTATTTGAAGCTCAGCCCACTTTTCTGGGTCAGTTTGCCCTCTTCTTATTTAAGTTTTATCCAAAAATGTAAATGGGAAAGTGTCTTTTTATTCTATGTATTTATATATTTTTTGCTCCAGTGCCTTAGTTAATTTCCGCGTATGGTCTTTTTAGAGTTTAATGGGCTTGACAGATTGGTGAAAGGTGCACTGGGTTCAGTCACATGCTTTTGCTTTGCCCGGGATGTTCCAGAGCATGGCATTACTTATATCTATCGCGGACTTTTTGAATGACAGGTGTTTTTTCATTGCTAAAAAAAATATCTTGAAACTGAGCTGGGTCTCCTCTCCGCAGATCTGACTTGTAACTTGGCCTGGTAGCGTCACCTGCTTCTCTCCAAGAAGACAGATGGGATAGCTGGATAGATTTAATGCCGTACTGTGGAACACTCTGAGAAAACAGTAACCCATGGGGACAAGCAAAGGGCAGGCCTACCACCAGAGCAGTTACATCGTGCACCTTTGATTAAGTTTATATGTTTAATTTGACCAAACATTCACTTTTTTAACTGTTTAACTTTTTTTGGAACAGGGTCACCACTGTCTGTAGTCAAATGCATAGCGTCCCCCGGTGTGTACTACAGTGCTGTCCGCGGGGTTTGTTGTGGGTGGACTTCCCGCTCTGCATGCAGACAGCGCACACTTGTTCAGCACGGGCCCATATGCTGAGTGATGGCGCTCTAATTAAAGGCCCTCGGTGAAAGGTCGGGGGGGGGGGGAAGCAGATGCACCACTTGACCTTTTCTAAACATCATAATCAGATCTATGAGGAGAGGCTGCAGTGTAAACAGATATCAACATTAGCACAAAACAATGCTAGCGGAGAAGGTGGGGCTCCGGAAAACTCAACAAACCAACACAAGCTATTTTTACACACTGCTCTCGCTATTAGATTTAACATGTTTGGGTCTTGTAATGAAATTCTGCAATATATTTTGTGATCTCTCAGTCTATCTATCTATCTAGCTGGAGTGCAGGCAAAGGCAGCGTTGTGGTTTCAAATCTGCCTTTGCACTCAGCCTTGCTTTTTAACACTGTAGAGGAGTATGGAAGTAAATAGTTCATAACAAAAAATGGTGGTTATGCATTTAGTTTTGCAAATCAAGAACTCCATCGCCTGGTTGTTTAATCTTCAAGAGCATGCGGCGTGGGCCATTCTGATCCATTAGGCAGGCAAGTTTTTTGAAGAGCACAATGTGTACACAAGGCAATTCAATCTGCTCCACACAACAGGAAAATGCATTAAAATCACAAAGACATGACAGAAACCACAAAAAGTGAGTGCAGAGAAAATCCTTCTCTTAGTCACATGCTCAGCTAAACAAAACTTAGATTTGAATTTTGCCAGAGTAAAGCCTGTCTCACATCTTCAGGAAGACTGTTCCAGACTTTAGCTGCGTAAAACTGAAATGCAGATTCCCATGTTTAGTCCTGACTCTGGCACCAAGAGAGGCTGGTCCATGTTTAGTCCTCTGGTGTGTACTACAGTGGGAACTCTGGAACCAGTAGGAGGCCAGTCCATGTTTAGTCCTGACTCTGGCCACCAGTAGGAGGCCGGTCCATGTTTAGTCCTGACTCTGGGCACCAGTAGGAGGGCCGGTCCATGTTTAGTCTGATTCTGGCACACAGCAGGAGCTGGTCCATGTTTAGTCCTCTGGTGTGTACTACAGTGGGAATCGTGGGAACCAGTAGGAGGCCAGTCCATGTTTAGTCCTGACTCTGGCACCAGTAGGAGGCCGGTCCATGTTTAGTCCTGACTCTGGGCACCAGTAGGAGGCGGTCCAGTTTAGTCTCTGGCACCATCAGGAAGCCGGTCCATGTTTAGTCCTGACTCTGGAACCAGTAGGAGGCAGTCCATGTTTAGTCCTGACTCTGGCACCAGTAGGAGCCGGTCCATGTTTTTGGCCTGACTCTGGGACCAGTAGAAGGCCGGTTCATGTTAGGCCTGACTCTGGCACCAGTAGGAGGCCAGTCCATGTTTAGTCCTGACTCTGGGCACCAGCAGGAGGCAGGACCATGTTTAGTCCTGACTCTGGCACCATCAGGAGGCCAGTTCATGTTTAGTCCTGACTATCTGGCACCAGCAGTGAGCACCAGTAGGAGGCTGGTCCATGTTTAGTCCTGACTCTGGCACCAGTAGGAGGCCGGTCCATGTTTAGTCCCGACTCTGGCACCAGCAGGAGGCCGGTCCATGTTTAGTCCTGACTCTGGGCACCATTAGGAGGCCGGTCCATGTTTTGTCCTGACTCTGGGCACCAGCAAAAACCCTGAGCAAACCCACCTATTGCGCACCCCCCATCACCCTCGTCAATTCTTCTCTGCATTAATTTGGGTTCAAAAAACTACAACTCTTTATGGTGGGACCGAACTTATTGAAAAACTGGGAATCTAAAAATACATATTACACAGGGCCGGAAAGACAAATACTTTTAGACAAATGTGGAGGAGGCGCGATCGTGGCGGCGTGCTGTCTCATGTGAGGGACAGCAGTAATATCCCATCGCTATGGTGGAAGCAGTTACAGCCCCCCACTGTTTCCCCTAAGGCTGGCTATTTAAATCATATTATTGCAGTTATTCTCGTCTCTTATTATGACGTTATCTTGGAGAAAGCACAAGAGAGCGCAGCTTCGTACAATGTGTTTTAACACTATTCATGATTTATGCTACATGGAAAAGTGCGTCACCAGATGAAGTACAGAAAGTGCATTGTATTCAGTCCTGTTCGACACGGGTAACCCTTTCAGACATCCCTGCATCCCAGTCTGTTTAATGGGTCTCGAACATCTGTCACAATGCTAACATTTCAAACTTGATTTTGAAGTAAAACGTGTACTTTTTTTAAATCACAATTCACAATGATATAAAAATAATAATAATATGGCGGGACAATTGAGTGTAATTTTCAACCCAAAATATGTTTAAAAAAATGTAAGCATTGAACTTATAGTATATATTTTCCATCGTTTTTGTATCCTTCACCAGGGACAGTAAAAAAGTACCTCAACCATAGAGAAATATTCCAAGGTGATCGATTTTGATATAATTTAACGCATAATCAATCATAATCCATCCTAAAATGTCACTTACCTGGCAAAATGTGTCATCAGAAATGCAATGGTGAAACCTTCCGTCCTGAGTTAATGCACAATATACAAATTGGTTAATCCTTCAGTTTCAGCTCAAATCTGGAGATGGCTCCTTGGACGCTGCAGTGTGGTGCCCCAGATCCATGAAGGATGGGTCAAATGCAAGGGCAAATGTACTCTCACATGCGTTCACATACTCCACAGCTAAACTGGAACTGAACCCAGATCGTAACCTGGACTAGATTACGACTAAGGGTACAAACAGACTAAGGGTATCTCAGGGCTAAAACAGGACCAAATCATGTCTCCAGAAGTGAACTGGGCTCAAACCGGATCCCAGTGAAGCTAAAATACAGCTTTGCGCCAGCATTTCAACACATTTTACCATCCAGGCTGTCACTGACATGTCAAAGTGCGTCATCAGATACAGCGTTGGAGGCACATCGTATTCAGCCTGGTTAGACATGGCTTACTTCCTTTTAAAAGAACAGCCCTCCAGAGGATAGCAACAAGCCACCTCTGCGTCGTGAATTTGCGCTAATGAGTTGCTCGCAGCTTTTATTACACACCTAATCATAATATATTCACAAAATGATGCTCATAAAACTATATTATGGATTTTAAAATAGCAAGAACAATAGTTTTTCAGCCGGCCGGTGGATATATTGTTATAACATTGGAAAATAAATGGTTTTACTAAAAACTTTGAGTTATTTCTGCACCTTTTATTCAATAAGCACTTGAGGATGCATAGCTGGGATTAAATGGGTCTGTGAAATTGTGAGGGCAAATGCATTCTCAAGCACTTGTGCACTAAAGGAGAGGAAAGAAGAAAGCCAGCGTGGATATTAATACTTTTGTGTGTGCATTTTTTTCAAGTACTTACAGGCCAATGTAGTGGAGCTGACAAAGGGTCAGAGGCACTGGTGTACAGAAGTTAAAAGTACTTCGTTACTGCATGGACCGGCCAACGTGTTTCGATAACTATGTGTCGCTGTCAGAGCATCATTTGCGTGCCTCATTTTAAAAAGCTCAATACATTTAGAAAGTGCTAGAAATTATAGATTTTTTTTTAAATAAATTTTTATTAAACCAGATAAGAGCCCATTGAGATCGGGACCTCTTTTTCAAGGGTGACCTGGAAAAGTCTGGGAAGGCTCTCCCCGAAAGCCGTCGGGGTGTTAAAAAAATACTTCACGCTGATTGGTCAAAGTGTTACAACAGTCACAACGGCGGAAGAAGCAGAAAAATCTAAATTGTGTTTCATCCAGTGTTCAGAAAAGCACAGTCGTCTTTCTCATCCATAAATGCACAAAGCGTTATTGTGTGCACGCTTTTGAAAAACAAAATAGTCCGTAAGACTTTTAACATTTCCCTTTTCCCTTATACCACCTGATGTTTTTGATCCTCTGAGTAGATCTAAACTCAGGCTAAACCAGGTCTAAAGCAGGACAACATGGATTTAGATCATTCAAAAGTAACATGAGAATAGTTATTGTTATGTCAACGGTTCTCATTTTCCATCACTCCCATGGGTAGATTATAAAATACAGTAATAATTTGTTTTTCTTAAATTTTTGCCTGTTCCCGTCTCGGTCTCTGCAGCGTCTTTTATTCTCAAACCAGCTCATTCCGTGTTCAACTCTAAAAACAAAAATCTACTCTTTCTGACTAGAGTGCAAGGGATTACAAGAAAGATCAGTTACATTATAAGGCTGATCTATACTGTGTAAAGACAACACGCTTTGAGACTACACAGACTACACGCGCTACGTAGAGATTTGTGTGGGAAAAACAACCCAGAAGAATGTTGCAGGTGTTAGAGGAATTTCTGTCTTTTCTCCATAAATAAGTGTGTTTTTAGACTTGTCTCACCCAGGGAAATGTACTTGGAGGAGGTCTGAACCGTCAACCCTTCAGTCGGCGCTTAAATGCTTTGCCTACAGCAACACTATCGCTTTGATGGAAAAGCTGGAGAAAATGATGAAAATAAATCTTTGTCCAGTGTGCTGTGGACATGTTGATTGAAGGTTTTGAACAGAAATGGACTTCATGATGTTTCGTAAGGTTAAGATGATCTTGTTTTTTAAGTTTGTAAGCAACGAAAAAAACAAACACCTTTTAGACATATTATTGCAAATGGATCACACATTAAATCCACAGATAGCAAAACTGTAGCTGCTGTTTGCACGCTGATCATTCGTGTTCCAAACCAAAGAAAAACAAAAGTATTGCCAAACTTTCTTTAAAAAAAAAACATAAAAAGAATAATTGTACCAAACTTTTGCACAAGGCTTATTTCTGTGTCGCGCGTGGCACTTTGAAATGAAAATGTAGTGCTTGGGGACGTGTGCTAACGTAGCTTGTTGTTTCTATTCCTGCCTGGAGAGTGGCGAGAGTGGGTTTCGTCTCGTGACCCCCGCTGAGCTCTGTTACAAACACTGTTAATGAACCGCCTCAACACGCGCTTGTTTAGTCTCGCGTTTAGGGCTTTGTCTCAGAGTTTACTGACACAACACGACACAACACATCGGCAGTTCTCAGCATTAGTTCTGTGAAAGGTTTAAGTTATAATTATGTGTTCAAAGATGATTTGATGATATTTTTTCATCGACATCTCTCAAACATTTCTTTAGAGAGGGTGAATTCAGCAACTGTCGACGGCACGGTGGTAGCAGCCACACATGCACAATGCCTTAAACCACTGCACCACAAGCAAGCATTTACTGATAAATTGTTTGTTCTCAAGTAGTTTATTCAGGGGTGGAAAGTAACTAATACCAATCCTGTTACTGAAATTAAGTCGATTTTTTTGATAATTCTACTTTTTTCTGGTAGATTTTTAAACCTGTACTTTGAGTATTTGAGTAGGTTCTAATTCTTTGCTGTAATTGATTGTACTTAAAATCATATACCGTACTTTTCGGACAACAAGCCGCTACTTTTTTCTCACGCTTTTTTGAACCCTGCGCTCATTAAAACGGTGCGGTAGATTTTACTGGCTAACGGCCACCGGGGGGCACACTAGCAAGAAGCGGAAGCGTTTGACACACTGTAGAAGAAGACGTTGTAATCAAGAGGGGACAGAGGGGACAGTAGGGACAGCTGTGATGTGTTTTCTGTTTGTTAAACTTCAAAATGCTGTGTTTTATTACAATCCAACTCCTATTCACTTAGAAATTAGTCTAATTAGTAACGCAGCGCAGCGGACCGCGGGTGCGCCGTGAGACCCCGGTTCAAAAGACGCATCACTACCAGGTTTATTTATGTGTAAATATTTCATGTTACAACGTGGACACCAGCGGTTTATTGTCGGGTGCGGCCCGTACACGGACAAGTTCTATTTTCTTCGTAAATATCGTGTGCGCGGCTTTCATTCAGGAGCGCTGTATTGCCCCGAAAAGTACGGTAAGTTACTGAGTATAGCACGAGTCCCAATCGTTTCAATCCATGTCTGTGTCGCTGCTTCTTGCTAAACACATAAACACACATCAGTGAATAAGGGGTGTTAAATATAGTTAATTTCATAAATATATTTGTATAAAAGACTAATCTAAAAATGCAACTAAATTTCCATTCAAATCTAACTAACTACTACATTGAGTAGTATTTTTGTGTACTATTTACTTTTTCTTAAGTACAATTTTAACTGCAGTACTTGTACATTTTAGAGAGATATATTTATAGTCATTGTACAAAACACAACAACATTTTGATCGAGTAAACGCAGCAGCAGTATATAAAATGACTAAATTCATCCAATTAATTAATACCCACACTTTTAGCTATGTCGCGGCACTTATACACGAGTACACATTTTCAGTATTTCCACCAATTTATCCAACCAATCAATGCCAGATCTACAACTATAGCCAAACTGTCTCTATTCCCTCTGTTCAGAAAACACTGGGCTGCAAATTAATACTATTTGCGCCGATGAAAATAACATTAGTGGTTAACGATACTGCTATTTGGATACACGTTGCCATTTGCCGTTTGACGTACGCTTCCTAAATGAAACACTGACCTTCAGACATCTTCAGGTTAATATCACAAGACCTCTCAAGAAATGAATGCACAAAAAGCATCACATTTTTGCACTCGTTTGTATCAGTGACCTTGAGATTTCAACCGTATTCAGGTTCAGCCTTTGTTTTGTATCAGTTTATTGAATTATTTCTCGTTGCCTCTTTCTGAGTAAATAACGCGCTGGAGCAGGAGGAATGAAGCGCTCTGCTCCCTTTGATGAATCTGTCTGAACTCTTCTTGATACTTTGACCCCGTTTGGCTTGTTGCTGCCTGTTTGGTAAATATTGAAATGCATGAATGTCACTCACACATGTTTGAACACTTACAGTTAAAATGGGGGTCAGGTATGTCACAAGTCTTTCGGGTCGCACAAGGCACTTCTTGTTTCAGAGCACTTTGCAGCTACAATGGAATGAGGCAACAGCCTTTCAGAGAAATCTATTCATGATCATTGATTCAAATCCTTCAAGTAATTTTAAGGACAGTAAAAATGCAAATACTTCCAAATGTAATAAGGTTTGATTACCAAACACACCAACATATCCTGTATAAAATAGTTATAGTTTCATTTGGTTACATTTTTTAGTTAAAGCCCACTTATTTTTAATCTAATGTTCAAATATAATGCTATTTCAAAAGCACTTCAAAGCAGCTCTGCTTGTATACAAGGTCTCTCCATGGCCTAGCACACAAGTACATCTCGGACATGTTAGTGCCATATGAACCATCTCGGACTCTGAGGACCTCAGGGACCGGCCCTCCTGCTGGTGCCCAGAGTCAGGACTAAACATGGGGAATGTGCGTTTCAGTTTTATGCAGCTAATATCTGGAACAGTCTTCCTGAGGATGTGAGACAGGTTCTACTCTGGCAATGTTTCAAATCTAAACTAAAAACTGTTTTGTTTGGCTGTGCATATGACTGAAATGCTTTTCTTTGCACTCTTCTCTATATGTCTCCATGTCTTTGTGATTTTAATGCATTTTGTCCTGTTGTGTGAAGCCTTTGAATTGCCTTGTGTACGAATTGTGCCTCTACAAATAAAGTTGCCTTGCCTTGCCTATTTAATTGTACACATGAATCACCTCTATCCTACACGGTGTTGCAGTGCCTGGATCCTTGTAACCGAGCTTCACCAGACCAGTAAACCCAATATAAAGGACCATATCATGTGAAGAAGCATTAAAGGACACATATTGCACATAAGGCGTATTGTTATTGGCCTTTAAACATGCTCTAGATGTACCTTTTACTCTGGCATCTGAAAGCACACATTACTTTATGTGTAAGGCATTCCCTCATCAGGATTTGTGTTAGCACTTTCCATGTACTGGCAGTGGAAGAAATTACCCGGGGGAAATAAACAAAAGCTAGCTTGCCCTGACATGCAATGTAAGCACACAGCTGTAATGCATGTAAACGCATGGACTTAAAAACAAGGTCTACCTATGATGTCGCAAATCTGGGAAATTTGAAATTTGAGTGTTTTCTGAGGCTCAGAGGGAAAGGACTTGCCAAAAACATTCATCAAACTAGTCTGAACAAAGCTAAATACAACTCCAGGTATGTTTTTGAAGAGGGTTACAACATGGTTAAAAGCTCAAAAAAGTACATGTGTCCTTTGAACCATGACATTTCTTCTACGACTCCAGTTACACTTTGACATTTATTTCCTCTTTCTCATTCTCAAACATTTTAGCAGTCTTTTTACCGATCTGTCAGTTCATAATTTTTTTCACTAATCTTCTCAGTAATCCAATAAAACGTGCACTTCCCTGCAAACAATTGCTCTTTCTACTGTCAGACTAAGGAGAATACACTTTCCAGTAAATACTGATGTTTCTTCTGCTAATCCTCTTCCCATTCTCCCTCCTACAGTAGCTTATCTGTCTTTAATTGCTCTTGTGTTTGCCTTATCTAACCCATCCCCCGTTTGTCTGAGCTAGCACTCCTGTTAGTTTGAAGCATCAGATGTCTTAGAAGATACTACAACTACGACTACTAATTTCACGCTTTTTATCACTCCACTGTAAGCAGGCCGGCCTCGGGGAGCTCTGTCTTCCCATATCAATGAAAATGCACTTTACAGTAAATGTCACATCACTGGGATTTTTGGAGAGAAAAAAAGAGCTGGTTTTGAGCGAGCCTGGGTTATTGTTAACGCTGACACTGCCTTCATGAGCGAAAGAGTAATGAGCACTTATGTCTGAGTGTTGTGGAGGCAATTATGGAAATAAACATGAAACAAAGCTGGAGAATTTAGCACACGCAAATAAAAATACAACTTTGACCCATTTAGACATATACTGTCATCTTTTCTTTCCTCTTTCTTATCTTCTGTGTAGCTCCAGTATATTATTTTGTTGATCCACAGCAAATAATTTAGGTTTTAATATAATTTATTTAAATTACATACATTCATTTAAAATTAAATGAACAAAGAAAAGGAAACATCATATATTCAACAGTCTTGTTCTTGAGAATCATGGCATCGTGCCACATCATGTTCTATCCATTTGGCCATGCTGCTTGTTCTTCATGCTTCTTCAGCTTATTTGCTTTTTGTTTCATTCAAGTATTTTGGAGCAATGTTGTTCTGCCCTGATAAGGAAAACCTTCTTAAGAATCGTTGATCTCCAGGTGATTTAGTTAATCCACCTCCCTTTGGACAGTTTTAGTTAGAAGGTTTAGTTGTGAAGGGTAAAAAGAAATGTCGAGGCAGCAAGTTTTCTATTTCCAGTCGACTTTATAATTATATGAGGACTTAAATATGCAATCTTTTAAGACCAACTCAAAACATCCTCTATTCTATTCTATTATGTTCACATTTAGCAAAATGTGATTTGAAATTCATTCAGAAATTCCTACTTCAGTTAAAGTGCGTATGACAGGTTTTCTGATTTTCAAATGTTGACTTAATTTTGTGGAAGAGTTGAAGTTGAAAAAATATGTTATGTTAAATGACACAAGGGAGACTCAGAATTACATCAAATACATTTCCTTCTGACCCTTTAAAAATGTAAACAAAATAATTGTCAAAATGGCATTAAATTAAAACAAAATTTTGAATATCTTAACTGTGTTTTAGTCTGTCATAGGCACTTTAATCCTCAAACATCTTATTGACCTTTGATCACCACTGCACTGGAGGCAAGGTCACATTTTCCCCAAGGATACGTCAAATAGACGGCCTTTAGACCTTAGGAGGAGCTTTAACCACCAACATCCCATTATTCAACAACTCTTTATCTCGTGAGCCACTGTCGCCCTCAGCAAGACACACAAGATGGAAGAAATTTACACAAGAACATGTTTGCCAAAGCATTTAATGCCAGCCCTAACCGCTCTGCCACCACCTTCTATATTACTCCATGGACGAAGCAGAGCAGAAGGAAGTATGTGGGAAAAAAAAGTGTTCAGATGGCAGATATTATTCAGCCATGAAATTGTAACTGGGGGAAATGTGTGCATTTCACACACCTGTGAGCAGTGAAGAATCCCCCTTCGTCTGTTCAAACAAAGCACACGGCGACAGTTCACATGACGACCAGATGGTGAAACATCCTCCATCTTCACACGGATAGGCCCAAATTCAGATGCAGCCAAAAACATGGTGGGATAAAATGGTGCCCTTTTTCTCATTAACCACAACAAACTCATTTAAAACAGCGTTTTCTATTGTTATGACAATACCGGCCGGTCAAAAGTACAACTCTTCACTTACCATTAATTCCATTCATTCTCCATGGGGAATCTTCCATGTCCGCTAAAATAACTAAATATTTTATGAAGATGAAGCGGATAGCACGCTACAGCTGGATTTTCATTCTGTTTCGAGCAATGCAAATCAGAGAAAAACCAATGTGTTTTATCACTGTCCTAACCTAAGTTCATTTAAATTCATGTTAAAATAACACAGACTAAACAAACCAGTGTTCATAAACTACTGGGCTTTATTAGACAGAACAACTGCGGATGAGAGAGGGAAGGACATTCAGGCAGGATCAAACGACGTTGTGGCGAGCTTCCATGAGGAGCCTGGCATACGTGCTAATCCTCGCGCCACCACAAGTTGTCTGCCTACTTTAAGTTAATTTATGTTAGCCTTTAGCTTTGAGACAAAAACACCTATACTTTTGTCAACACACATTTCAGTGAAGTATTTACATAAAATAAAGGAAAGAACCTGCTGTCAGTGATTATCCAGCTGTAACTTGCTGTCTGCTACGTAGTCTCTAAATACTGATTTAATTTGTGAGACTCGACTAAGACCGCATAGAAACTGAATGGAACCGTGAAGAGCTGCACTTTGAGGCAACTAGAACTACTTGTGCGCGATCGTGAAAATGACCTAATGTTGATGGAATAGACAATACAATATTGGCCATGTCACTCACAGAAAAAAAAAATCTATAAATTAAATCATTTATTTCCATCCAGTCTTGCATTGTTTTTCAGCAGTTGATCTTGTATTGATGATGTGAGAGAGTGACCGCTGCACAAAGCCTTCTCCAGCTCGTCCCAAACACTCTCACCGGGGTTCAGATCTGTAGATTAGTTTCTGCTTCTCCTCAGATGTTTTCTCTGCTCGAAGCCAATGATTTGACCCTTCTCGAACACACTGATATATTTTCCCACGACCATGGGATTCGTCTTTCCACATGGTTGTTTCAGAAATGAGAAGCCACTCACAGCATCAGTTGGGTTTAAACACCGTGTTGAAACCTAAAGATCATCACCTGCAGCAGTTATCCAGGAGGAGGAGAGGACCTGCTGTATTTGCTTAGTTGAATCCAAGTGGCGACTTTAAAAAGAACTAAACTGAGAGAATAAATGTACACTTGGTATGCACATATAACAAAAGGTGGACATACCATACTTAACTACAATATAAACTACAGTATAAGGCAGAAGTACATATAAAGAGAGATCCCACACCAAAAAAAGAGCGATAGATATTTGTCATAAAAAATAAAATAAAAATGAAAACAAATATTGAACATATATTTTTTTTATTTTATGCAATTAATTTTAAAAAGGTTTGCCAAAATTATTTAAAATTAAAATAGTGGCACAAGATAAATAAATAAATAAATAAAATAATATTATGTGCTGATGAAACTAAGAGCAAATACAATCCATTCCTGCCTGTCTGGTGCTCTAACGCGGTTCTGCATGTGTCTGTGGAGCTTCTGGTCTCCAGCTGCACAGTCCCGATGCATAATTAACAGGCAGCAGTGACACCTGACAGCCCCAGAGGTCGGCCCGTCCTCTGCCCCGTCCCTGGCGCCAATCACAGCCGCATCACATCAGCAGCCCTCGCCCCGCCGCTCGCACACTACCGCTCGCCCCATGCAGCCACAGCACGGCGGCCACAGCAGAGGCCACAGCAGCGGCGGCGGTAGTTTGCCCCAAGGACTAGAGTCATATTATACGGCCCAATCAAGTGACAGAGGCTCTCACAGAAGGCCTGGTGCAGACGGCGACCCAGACAGACTGCAGGGTGATGTCAGACTGCCATCCAGACCACGTGAAGGACGAGACAAGGATACAGGCTTTTCCATACAATGAAGCACAGTACACATGCAGATTAGACAAATGCAACGGGTCGTGGCCGTTTATTCTGGTGGTTTTGTGTTTTGTGAATGCAATGATTTTATAAAGTGCTTTTCCAGATGATCAAAGTCGTTTCGCAATTTTACGCATTATTTATTCGCTCCGTACCCAATGGCAGTGTGCAACTATTGCCACAGCTTCCCGGGGTTAAACTCAATCAGACTGGCCGATCACCAATCACTCACACACCGCATTCATATAGGCAAGTTACATAACATAAAGCAAGTTTAATTTGAGTAGCTTATTGTGTTATTTACCTAATTTCACAAAAATATACATATATGGTCATAATTTCAAAATTACATCTTCCAAGTCATTTCGTGGCCCCAGCTCATGTCTCATGACAGGGGGGTCCACTGCACTAGAGTAGTGTTGTCACGATTTCTAACTCGGTTTCGATACTAAAGAATAGGTTTGATACTCATTTGCGATACCACAATTATGACTTTGCAATGTCATTTTTAACACAAAATAATAGTCACTTCTTTGTTAACATGGTCTTATTCACCTTATTCTGGAAAGTGTCCTGTGCGCCGTCATCTGTTTTAAACCTCGTTCCGATTGTATGATTTTTACATAGGGCTGGTCCCAACAGAAAGTAAGCTCTACATAAACGCAAAGTCGTTTTCAGACCGCCCAGGGAATCAATACATTGTTGACTTGTTGGTCAAATGAACATCGGACATTTTACACAAATCAATCTACTTTAAAGCATGTTTTAGCAAGACTTTCCCCTCATTCTCCACTTAAGTGAACAGAGTTTCAGCTCGACCAGAAGTGCCATTACAACGGAAGTGCAGATCCGTGGCAGAAAGAGGCAGAAGACGGCGGGAATAAGATGAATAATAGTTCTAATAAAATGGAAGTGTTACTCAATCTTAGACAAATGCAACCCCATCAGATGAAAAGTTGAATTGGCTGGAAATTATAAACACTTTGGATTTTGGACTTCAACTATTCAAACGCCACCAAATCCCAAGAGAGAAAGTTCCCAATGTCCTCAGTGCAACACAGTTCAAGAAATGCTAGCCTTATATTTATTTGTTTCCTCACATATTTATACTGCCACTATAATTTGCTGATTTGATTGAATGTGACCAGACAATGACCTCCACGATCCAAGCATCAACAAACAGAAGAATTCCTCCAAAGAAATTACAAAGCAGTGGAGGCGGTCACGCTGCTCCTGCAGTCTGCGAGGCTGCTTTCTTTAACCACACGGTCATACATCTCTTAACCACTTTTCCTCTGATAGGTGCGCATGTGACGGTCTAAATGCCAGGGATGCGTGGGTCAGTTTGATTGTGTTTCTGAAATGCCATGGTAGGTGTCTCCAACTTTAATTTAACTCAGACATTTGGTGGCATTTTCCTGAATACGTCCGACGATACCCTTAAGATGATAAAGTTCACGGATTCACAAGTACATTTGGACGTGACAGCTGTAAAATAGAAAGTCCTTTTACTCAGTGGACAATTTTAGAAAAGAGTAACTCATAATTGGCAGAAGACATTTTGACCACATGAGGAATAAAGGCACGGGTTAGAACAAATGAATAAATCCCCCGCTCTGTCAGGACATTGAGCTTTCAAGCTTCCAAATATCATTCTTATAAGGCTCCAGTCTATCGATTTGGGCCCACACAACTCTTGAGGTGTTGCTAAGAAGTGTTGATTAAAAAAAAATAAAAAATGAAATTGTTACAGTAAAAACATTTCATCAAGCCTAGTCCTACATGTTTACATCCACAGAGAACTCCGAGTGCGCTACAACAAACAAATTCCATTAGTCTGCGACCCAAAACTGGTCAAACCACCGTTGTTCCAGTTTACAAGCAGCTGAAAGAACCAAACAAGTGTGAACAGGGCTGAGAGATGTTCAACGGCATCTAGAGATGTAACATTAGCGCTAAAAATGGCTATAATACATATAACCACACTTTTGACACACAAAGGAGTGTTCCATGGTAGAAAAAGATTCAGCTGTAGTCATATGGACACTGTTTACGAAAAAAAAATGAAGTTTCGAGTTGAAAAACAGTGTCCAGATGACTGAAACAAAACTACACGTTCTAGTCTGCGCTGGAGCAACTGTTGTTTGTCATCTTCGCTGATCTAAAAGGAGTGAGTACACATCCGAACCCATGTCTAATATTTTCCTGGCTGTTTCCCCATTGTCATTTTTACAGACCAAACTTAGTACTAAATCAAATTAGACCGGGTATAATTGAGCCTACGCCCCTTTAACCCTTTAACCCCAGATATAATCCAGGCATGGGCTGGACTTTGGTCTGTAACACTGGGTATACTACACAGGCAGTTTGGGAAAATGTGTTTAAACTGTCCTATTTCAGTTCCTCAGCTTTTCTGGCATGCAAGTAAACGTATTATATAACAGTGCTAACCCGTCAGTACTGTAATATCTGATTATAAAAGATCGGTTTTGCCAGGTTTGACTTAATCTTACACTACTCCTGGTTATAGTAATGAGCTTCCCCTTGCGATTCACACTCGTCGACTAATCAAATTTCCCGTTGTGAACGATTGGGAGAGTAAAACCGTGTCTGACGGTGTCTCTACATGTTAGCTCCATGAATAACCCAGGCTAAGCTCCAGCTAAGACCTCTATAGTTGCTGGTTAACGCATCTGCCTCTTGACCCCTAATGAAAGAATAAAAGTTGTTTTCTAAGACAATTAAAATTCCCTTGCTCTTTCTTCCATGCTGCTGGTTTATCCGACTCCTCCTTCGGCCCACTCTCCTGTCTGAACCCCATACTGACGCTAATCTAGTAGAGCTTAGTCTCCCCAACTACCGACCAACAGAAAAAGTCAAATAAGCGCACCCCTGACTGCGACCTGGAGGCGAGGATTTGCAGCCTCTGTCATCACTCTCATATTAAACTCTGCAGTCAGCATTACCTCTCGCCCGACGGACCGACCAAAGCTACTTCACGGCGCTCACCAAACAAACCATTTGTTCCCACTCGAAGTCTCCGGGCTGCCATTGACCTGGAGCCGGGGCCGCCGCACAATACTGAAAGAGCCCATTGAGAGGGGCAGAGCGCGGGCAGAGGTGGGCGGGTTCGGGACAGGACTCTGGATCCCGTTTCCCAGCTCGGAGTGATAGGTCCAGCCCAGATGAAAGGCCTCTCCTCTGGGTGAATTAAGATCTAGACAGGTCTCACAAAACTTGACGTGGTAACACAGCTCCGCCTTCACGACGCCTTTCAATTGGAAACGCCATTGTCTTTTGTGGTCGGGCCGTCGATAGGCCGCGGTGCAGGCGATACGGGACTCTGTTTTGGAAGGAGTGAAGGCTTCATTTAGGAAGTGGGGCTGGTATTGTGATTACAGATTCTACTTGAGTCTCTTTACACCCAGAGTTGGTCCATCAGTCAAACCAGAGAAGCAACAGGGAACTAGAAATCATTAAAATTCTGCAGGAGCCTCTTCAGCTCAATAGGGCGAGTTAAATTTAGTCAACAGATTTAAACACTCACTTTTGAAGAACGAGGTTTATCTCAGAGATAAGACGCACCAAAACTAATGGATTTAGCTGTGCCGAATCGGAAAATGCTCAATTCTCAAGGGAAATTTCCACATTTATTCAAATTGATTTGATGTTGAAGTTGGTTAAGTTTTGAGTCTTTTGCCAAGTGATAGTGGCACCAGAAATGCAAATGTTAAAGGCTGAAAGATATTAACAGAACACTGATCAAACCATGCTGCAAACGTGATAAACGACAATCATAAGTCAACATATTTCTAATTCAGTGTGAACAAGGAATACTCCTAACACTGCAACAAAAGAAATCTATGTATAGAGTATTCAGACACGTTATATCAGTTATATAATAGTTTGTATTGTAGCTACGACCAAAAGTACTGCAAGAAATCCCACATATGTCAACCTGTGACCGACATTTATATTTCAACATTATCCCAACTCACAAAACAATGCACCATTTGATTTTGTTGCCTAATAAAGAAGAACATGATTGCACACTTTGAATCACACGATTGTTATGAATAGGCAATAGTTCTTTTTTTCGGTTTTATCATATTGCATTGCATTTATTGAATTCTCGTACATTATTCAGCGGATTGTACAATGTTCCACTTGAGGTAGCACGATTCCTTACGCAGATCTGTGGGCCGCTGAGCTCTGCCAATCCTCCATAACATTTGGATTAGCACATGAATACGCAGTTACATTTCCCATGTATTGTGCGAGAGAGGCATCACTACACAGTCTGAAGGTCAGTGCTACAAAATACTCACTCCCACGACTCGGACCTCTGCGGGACCAGGGCGGGTTTCTGGTCAGGACCCGGATGACCCTCTGCGTCGTGGACAAGCGGCTCATTGTTGTGGAAGACGGATGGGAGACTTCTGTTTGTCAAGGACATCATTGTTTCGAGAGACGCACTCTGAAGCGGACGTTTGGCTCCGGCCTGAAAGCGTTTCTATTGTGACTTTGTGGTTTTCTGTTCAAATATTCGGATAAACAAGTGATTTAGGAAACCGCAAAACTCAGAATTTCAACCTCCGGGACAGACTGATTTGTGACTCTAAAGCACCAAAGGCCGGTATTTAAAATATTGTTCAGTGCACCTCTGCATCCATGCTCTTTATTATATTTGTAATTTTGTCCACTGTTATGCTATTCTTTGCCCCAATTGTGTGTCAATATCATGTTTAGTGTGAAAGAATAACATTTCATGATGCACTGATTTAATGATTGGCGGATCGACACCAAATTTTCAATACATTTATACTAACAGAGGTATCAAAAAGTATTGATTCTCATGCAAGAATATCACTTCTCAAAGTTGTTTTTTTTAAATATAAATTGTTTATATTTTTGTTTTTCTGCAAATATATTTAATTTATTTGATCAATTCAAGTTGAGGCGGAAGGTCTAAGCCATGGGTAAGTTGTTTATAATAGTTTATTTTAACACAAAACTCATTGGTGTCAGTGATGGATCAATATCGCAATACTTCCCATAGTATTATTTGGAAACGGATCAAACTTAAAACACTGGCGTTACCAACCACTACAATGACTTCTTATTTACACCAATTTAACCTGGAAATGTGAGGCTTTGCTGTGCCTAATAGACTTTTTCAAACACTACCCTCTACTACACGCCGTCACGACTTTTTATTTAGTTTTTTTGTTGTGTCCATCGTAGCACAGACTTCTGGACACTTCGGTGGGGAGCGAGGTGCCACCATTGTGAAATTAATTTGATCTAAAGAGACACTTGAGTACTGGCAGGACACTTTGGATCGGAAGTAATGATTTATTATTCTATAACTTGTCACACACCACTAGGGCTCTGCATATGGGTGGGACATAATGACAAAAATCAATATCTGATGATTTTTTGAGTATCTTGAACCAACTAAATGTATTAAATGTGTTGAATGAGGCTTAAGGGTCTAACCCTCAGGAAAATGTGAAATGACTACAAAAGTACACAAAGAAGAGCGCAGGTATCACTTCTTCCTTTATTTTTCAAAACTCATTTGATTTTCCTTTCAATCGGCTCTTTTTGCAGCATTTTTTTATTACAACTAGCTCTGTTCTTAATCAACTTCAAAATGTGATTGCAAATATTGCTCAATTTCAAAGAGAGTGATTAAAACGAATCACTAATTTCTGTTCTGGGTGATTTGGTCACTCATTCCACCCGACAAAACCTAGTGCAAAAGCAATCTTCTACTCTGCAGTTGCTTTTAAAAACATCTAACTAATAAACGTGATTATGATTTGTTTCCACCCCCTAATGGAGCAGTCATACCCCCACAACACTCGTTTTGAACTGATTACTCGAGAGTACAATACAAGAAGTATGGGGACCCTGCTGTTTGGAGAGTGGACAAAAAGGCATTTGCTCCGGATACAATGCAGGTAATGAGCAGTCATTGATCAGCATCCTGCTGCAGCGCGACTCGCTCTTCCTCTGGTCACAAATGTTAATGAGATCGGCTGATGGTGAGATTAGCAATAGCCTGACAAATTAAACCATTACGTAGAGCTGGAAATTACAAATCACAGGTTACGCACTCAGCAATTCTGTGTCACTAGAGTTTTATTTGAAGGCACTCATACAAGTATATATAAAATAGAGTTGTTGTGGAGATATACATTATTCTACCATGGACTCAAAAATCAAGTCAAAACTCAACTATTTAAAATATATTTTTTCCAAAGTTTGAAGTCCAGTATCAAGTGAGCAAAAAACACCACCTCAAAAAATATTTAGGTAGTGTTCCGTTCACATACAAGTCAAGGACAAATCATCTAAACTAAGTCATAATCTACATCCAAAACGACGAAAGAAAACAAGGCAAAATAAAACTCTTTGTCAAGTTACATGAGAGACAAGTGAAACAACAGCTGGTAGTGTTTTCTCTCCTTGTATGTCTGAAAAGAGAGTGGGGAAAAATAAATAAAACACTATTCAGCCTCACCCCTTTTGTATAATACACTTAAAAATGTTTTCAAATTCCCCCATTTCATATTCTTCTATGATACATCTGATCTGCCAATACTGTGCCAATAATAGGCTTCAACTAACTCAACACAATTATAAAAAACCTTTAAGACTTAAAACAGATCTACCTTTATAAACACAGACAATTTTCTTTGTTTTTTAAAAATGCACAAAAATCCCTCAGTGAACCCACCTTTAGTTTTCAGATTGGAGAGAGTTCCTAAGCTGTGGGAGCAGCATAACAGAAGGCTTGTGTCCCCATTCCGCCCCAATTATATTGACCTTCAGCTCTCTGCACAAGGGCACACAAGCACATCGATAAACTAATAATCATCCAGTGAACCTTAGTCTAAGTCAAAGGGGGCCCCTCTGCCCTGGCACACAGATCACAGTGATGGGTGAGTCTACCACAGTCTGTTACTCCAGTCTCTAAATACTGTGTATCATTGAGCATTAAGACATTTATCTGTTGCATTAACATCAACACATAAGCCAACAAAAAGGTAGCAAACACCAGACGTTTACTGGGTTTGAAGAGTGACGCAGTTACGTTTTATACCTTGACATCGCCTCCGTCATATTATTCCAAAGTTGAACACCACAGACAGAAACACAAAACATTTTCTTCATGAGCATGAGCCACTCTCAAACAAAACTTGGACGAAATACTCCACAGAACTTAAAGCAGAATGTGTGGCCTGCACCTCTGATCCACTTCACCCAAGTAAAGAAAGTCACAAACTATTTTCTGCATTCGGATAAATATATTGTACAGTCAAAGCTTTTGTCACTGCAGCTGTGGCAAGCCTTGAAAGCAACATTATGTATGTCAATGTAAATTTAAACCCACTCTTTCTGGCAGTCTGTTGAATCGTCTCTCTTCTGTGCACGACAGTTCTGGACATTCAAACAGCCACATAAGCAGAAGCACGTCTTTGAGCCACAAAAGAGAGTGGACCGCGTCACCCCTTTGCCCTCTTTGGCCTCGTTTTCCATCGGCCTCTCGCGCCCTAAACACTGTGTCCCGTTTCTGTGTCAGGCGAAGAGCTTTGTTTCAGCTTCAGCCCGACTCTAATCCCTCTCAAAGCGAATGGGTGGTCGGAGAAGATCATGTGATATCGGGGCTTTTTGTACTTAAAGCATATAAATCTGCACTAATGGCAAGGCGACTGGCAGCTCGAGTTAATATAGGTGACACTTGTGGAGATATATGCGGACAAAGGCGGGTATATCATTTGTATTTAAGAGCTGGAAGGAATTTACAAGCAGGCGCATTGTTCTGCATTAGTGAGCACCCTGACGGCTTCATTAAAGCTGCTTGATTAAAAGAGCAACTAACTTGGTTCAAATCTGTAAAACGGGCCGGCAAAATTAGTTACTCCTTCATTAGAGAGATAATTACACAAACGTCCAAGTGTAATAGAAACCTTGTCCTCTCCTAACCACATTAAAAAATCAAATACTCTTACAGTCTTGGCGCTGATGAGACATGGTGGAAGAGCAGTTAGGGCTTCAGCCTCGCAGTAAGAATGTCCGATGTGCAGTTTGCATGTTCTTCCCGTGTCTGCGTGAGTACATTGGGTGAGGAAAATTAGATATAAAATCAAACTGGGACTATTCTGGTTAAATTATAGCTTGTCCACTTTAAGTAGCATCAACACATGGATGAGCATTTTTGTGCAAAGTTCTTCAGATAAAACTTTCACTGTATTTGCCCCTCCCATAAACACCATCTGAGCACTGATTGGCTGCTAAAATATGTCAGTGAGTCAACAAGATCTTTGAAGGTGGACTTTTATTTTCTGTGTCTATAATCCCATACACTTTACGTCAAAAATGTTTTTCCAAAGAACAATACACTGATCTCCTCTGAACTTCTACATGAGGACTGGAGTGGTTGTCCTGCTTGTAGACATGTCCACTGTGTCTTCAAAAAGCACTCTTTTAGTTTGATCAAAAATCCATAGCTGAACTAATTGCTGTGTGACTTGACTCCTGAACGCAACATTTCCTTGTCGACGTTCGCCGCCTTTAGAATATATGGTGTGTCGATGTCAAGTCTCCCGAGCCTGGGTCTGTTTACCGCCAGGCTCGGCTCTACGTGTGCGCGGGGACCACCGAGCCTTGGATCACTACACACGCCTTAATGAGGTTATCTGTCAAAGTGTAGGTGGAAATATTTCCCCAAACAAGCTTGGATGACTATAGAAAAACATGTCGTGATCACGAAGAACGAGCCATGACATGTAACAGGCGCACACAGAATCAAATCAAGACTGTTGTTACCATAGATTACGTGGGATCGATATGTTGGGATAGAAGAGACCCTTTTCCTTTATAAGACCAGTGATTTATTTAAGCAATACAAACATGTTTAAAGCTAGAGACAGTGGGATTTTTTCTTCATTTATTCCCTTTTGTCAACCATCTGATGAAGGGAACCATCGAACTCCTGGGCAGGTAAATCCCACTTCATTCCAAGTCAACCATTCTGGGAACAAATTCAGAATCAGTTTGTACAATAAACCCTCAAAAAATGAAAATGAGCCTACAATTCACATTGTTTTAATAGGCCTTTCTTCTTCTTTTGACTTTATAACAAGTCTCTTAAGCTCCTGTTTAGGGATAATGGCTTCAGCTTTGAAATGGAGATTGTCAAGACCCAACAAATGCTCAGTCAGTCCATTTCTCCCCAAAGCATCTTTAATCCTCCTTAAATTTACCATTAAAAAAAACTAGATGGGATTTGATATCTGATTTTTCTCTGTTCTCTTGTTATCACTTATAATTAGAATAAATCAACAGTGTCAGCTTCTCGAAGAACCCAACCATTTGTTTGTACTCCAAATCAGAATCAAGGATCAGAAACGGTTTCAGTTTTAATTGGGGGTAATTTTAGTCAGATGTTTTAGGGAAAATTAGACAGAATTATAACACGTTTTAAATTATAGAAGAACAAGCTTGCACATATGGATATTCTGTGTTGAATAAATGTAGGATAGATACGTGTTATACCATGCTGTGGAACCATGCAGACAGAGCAATATATTCTCCACTCGCAATGTTACATGGTGTAGCTTTAATCACATTATTGTCAATAATATGCTTCAGACTGTAGGAATACATTTGTCTGTTTTAATATCTATTGAAGATTGAAAGCCATATTTATCAGTTTTTAAAAGAAAAATAATGACCTAAATTGTGATTGTTCAATATGAGGAAATAAAACTAACACTATTATTATTTTTGCCATATCTTAGTTCAAGAAATAATCCATGCAAAGCTGCCTAAAAAGTCAAGAGTACAGACGGATAGAAGAAAGATGGAGGCGCTGAGAGAATGACAGTTCAATCATGGAACAAAAGAGCAACTTCTCAAGGACTGCTTTTGGCACTGTGCGCTGTCATGGAGCTAACATAAATCTCAGCATATACCACTGAATATACTCCGCAGCAGACTCCTGCAGCAACACCGCGAGGAACTCCGGGTAAATAAGCGTCGGGTGCCAGCGCAGGCTCCGGTTTGTTTTCAGAGGGACATCCCATATAACACTGTTGTTTTGGCTCAGAGCTGCTCGGACCGTGCTGCAATAATAACTCACTCCACGGAAAACTTTCAATATATTCAGTGACATTGTGGAATAGCAAACAGGAGCCAGGCATAGAGAAGTTCAGCCCATTTTCAATTCCATTTTATTTATTTGTGGTTGTGGTTAAATAAACATAATCTAGCAATGTTTTTTTGTGATTAATAGTGTCAATTTGTTCAAATAGATTTCAAAATTATGAAGGTGAACCAGTGTTTTTGAAAGCTGTATTTTTAAAATTGTATTTATTTTGTAGCCTCATATGTGTTCTAGATCATTCCAGTCTGTCTCAGGGCAGCTATGGCTTAAGACCACACCACTGAGACAGAGGCAATGGCTTTTGGATAGAATTTTAAAGTGAATCTGAAAAATCCATTCTAATTTTGTGCACACACTTGAAAATTCATGCATGAATATTACAATGTGCCAAAGAGTCGGTCTGGAATGGCTCCTGGGACTCTCTGCTGAGGTTTGGCCAATGCACCTGCTTTGATATTAAAATAAAATTGTTTTTGGTTAAATGAATGTGTAGCGTCATATCTGCCTTTTCTTATGCTTGGTAACGTAAAATGTTTTTTTCAGAGAAAATACACTTTCTGTTCTTTCAATCACGTGACAATCTTAGGTTAGTAATGACAGTGGTGTAAAGTAACAAAGTACAAAAGTAAAAAGTATTGTTCTTTAATATAATTTTCAGGTATTTGTACAATTTACAATTTTTCACACAAAAAAGGAACTTGCTTCAGCGATAAATGAGACAACAATAATAAAAGCAAAATATGAATAAAGTTTAGAGTGACTTGATGGTAGAAAAGTGCAGAATAAAAGGTGATAATTTACTAATGCATTATGTGTAAAGATGTAAAAATGTATCTTCAATCTATATAGTTCATTTTTAAAAACAAATTTCCAACAACAATGAATTGTAAGGCATTTACAGTCAACTAAAGCATTTACAGTAATGCCCATAATCCTTACCATAACCAATGCCTTATTTACTGTTATTTTAAAGTTCTCTCTCTCGCTCTCTCTGACACACTTTTCTACTGTGCATTTGTCCACAGCACGGCCCTGTGTTGCTGTGTCTCTGTGTCGCTGTGTCTCTGTGTCGCTGTGTGTCTCTGCGTCTCTGTGTCGTGTGCACTCATCTGTTGCGGCTATTTTAGCTTCACAGACTTCATCACACTGACACCCTAATAACTACATGTTTGACCCTATCCCGTGATGGACTGTCCCGCCTAATTGTGCCTGTCACCACAGCCTGCTTTTAGCTTCAGATACTCAGAAAATTAGTAGCCAAAAAGAGTACTCAAGTAATAGTAACATTATTTCAAAAGAATATTAATGAAATAGAATTAAAGTAATGGTCAAAGAAATTACCCAACAGAATATGAAGATATTATTTATTTATTTTAAAAGTTTAAAAGACCGTGCACAATTAGAACATAAATGTTGCCATTTTATGCATTGTACCAGTTAGCCTGAGGCTAATGTACCTCTGCAGTCCCCAGGTAGGAAAAAGAGCAACCCACAAACATTTGACAACACAGAAAGTACACTCACGCACACACGCTATTTACACACGCAATCAAATCTACACTCGTCACACACAGACACAGGGACATACAGAGCCTGTGCCATTAGCACGTGGGACCTGAAGAGTCTAATGGCTACATCTCCGGCTGCTTTTGAGATGCTTTTTTAGTTCATTTTTAAAGCTTTGGATTGTAGCACATGTCCTTACAGAGTGTGGCAGAATATTGCACTGTGTCCAAAAGCAGATGAAAAGGTACGATGCAGTCATAAGGAGATAATATTCTTGTGGATCGTACAGAGTTTGCCGCCTGAAAACCCACAAAATCCTTTAAGCAGCCAGGAGCCAAGCCATTTAGAATTCTGAACACCACGCACAGACTGGAAAATAGTCGGACATTTTCAAGACTCAAAAAATTATGTTTGGCCAAGATGTTACAATGATGGTGCATTACGGGCTTTTTATAAAGAATCTATAACGCTTGTTTGTACACTGACTCTAAGGGTCTGACTGTAGTTTCCCCAGCCTGTCCCCAACAGGTGATGCAGTAAGACAAGTGGGAAAAGAGCGTAAATAAAAGTCCTGGCAGCTTCGAGATATTTAGATTCAGACATAATGACAATCCTCTGATTTTTATTAAAGATATTAGGTTGAGTTTTCTAAAAAGCAAGGAGCCTAATACAGACCCCTGGCAAATGGGTGTGCTACTCAAGTTAAAAGTAATTCATTAAGAGTGACTGTCTGGACATAACATGATTTATAATAAAAGTTAATGTAATTGGAAAACAACAAAACATTAAATAATGCACAAAATAAAATCATATTTGTAGTACAAGAAACACAAATGTTCAAATCATCAAATATTATCAAAATAAAGCTTTAGTCACTTGTAGGCCCACAGTGGGAAGAGAACCCAAAACTTTTACACAACTTTTCATATTATCTTATCTTATATATATCATAACATATTAAGGTTATGTCAATGTGACAGGTTTTTCTAATTACTATAAAAACTATAAACCTGTGGCAAATATTTATCATGAATTTACATCTGTGAAGTTGCAGATTGTGAATAAATAAATAAAAAACTACATTTACAGGCATTAGTGCTAAAACTGAATCCCTCAGTGACATCATCATTCTGCGCCGTGCCATTAAAACACAGAGACAATTTACATGCGACTGACATACTTTTCTAACTGTTTAAACCATCGTCCAACAAAAAAATAAAAAGGTGTTATCAGGTAATATTTATTGTTAAATCATAACTGTTGTGTAATCTATATGGATTTTAGCCCTTGTTTACTTGGTTGCTACGTAACAGTTGTGGAATTACCTCTACCTATGTCATATTTGCTGCTCATGTCCAACCAGGAAGTGAAATTATAGACTTCACCAATATTTTCAAACTGGAAACAAATAGGCCAAATGTTCAGTCAAATCTGAAATACAATCATGTTCACTACATTTTGGTGAAATGCGTAATCTGACCTGTCACTTTATTGTCCCCATATATAGGGTAATTTTCCCTCTGCATTTGACGCATTCTCGTATATTTGACTCACATATTACTCTAGTAGCCTGCAGACACTACACGTCTATTTCCGTGAAGATGTGTTTACCAACTTGCCGCACCTTTTGCCGGTGAGTCATGCAGGTGTGAGCTCGTGTTGTGGAAACTTGTGTACAATAATGACATCACCACAGCTCAGAGATTTGTGACATCTGAGCATTATGTCAGTCAGCGATTCATTCTTACAGTCAAATTTAATACGCAAAACTATTACATTTAAACTCCTCCTCCATTTAAAAAAATAAATCAGAATCTAAAAAATGTGCTGCGTACTATTTAAATTGAATTGTACTAGCACTATTGTTATTGCGTTGTTTTTCCTTACTTTACAAGGAATCGTCATGCATGTGGAGGTGAAACGTCCTTCGCATCTGCTGCTGTCATGAGACACATTTGACTTAGTGACACTAAACTGGCTCAAGAGTAATTTGATAAAAGTATTTGATGTCGGCCCGATTGACTGCAAATAGCCTGTAGTTCATAACAGAAAGGACAGGCTTGCGTCACTTGTAACCATGACGTAAATGTATGAATGAGTGAAGCCGAATGGAAAATTGCACTCCGTATTAACCACGCCTTCCAGACACGCACAGAGCATCACTTAATCGTTCAAATCAAATCAGTTTTTTTAAGTGTTTTTTTTTTACATATTCTTGCACAAAGTTAGAAATTGAGTCTTGACTATTTAGTATTTAAGTTTGGGTTAGTAATATTTAATTTTAGGTTATAGTTGTTGTTGTTTTATATATATATATATATATATATATATTTAAAAATAAGAAATACATTTTATAGTTGTGGCAAAATAATTCAGGTCTGTTCCACTTAATTCCAAATTAACTCGAAAAATAGGAAGCAAACTAAAGATGAAGAGATTGCCGAGCAAATAGTCTGAAAAAAGCAAAATGTAAATTAATTCATCTCTTGTAAAGCAAATCATTTAAGAAAAATATATAATATATAAATTAAAAAGTGGATCAACAGTCAAAATATCAGTACAGGATTTTGTGCCTATTAGCTCTTGTGGTTTAGCATAAAAGCTTTTTCTGAACAGCTTTCTTGCTGCCAAAACATTTCCCTGCATGACTGCTACATGAGAGGAGAGTAAAAGAGCTGAAAGTTGTACTGAAATATGAGTAACATTTTCAAAAAAAATATCACTCAAGTAGAAGTAAAAGAAAACAAAATGTACAAAAATATACTGCACATACTGTATATTTGGGAAACTACACTCAAGTAAGAATAATCTGATTTATGATTTGAAGTTGCTCTAATTGTAAGGACAAGCCTTTGAATAACGCACTCAAACTAAATCTCATCTGAAGGAGTGGTGCAAGAAACACGAATGTTTACATCACTGTCAACGTAAAACTTTGTCAAATATAGACTTGCTGTTGCTACACGTAGGAGTAAAGGTAGGCAGTCCGGAAACTTCCCACGTCTGACTACACCGAACACCATGAAGCCAGGCTGTAAAATATGATATAGTCAACTTAGTAAAGTAGGACATGAACAGGCCGCTTTGTGAAGGACGTGTTTGTGTGCGCAGAGTTATGGAGCCATCTGACCCACTGTCTCCACTTTACGACCGAGCGCTGCCGAGCAAACTCTGCCATTAAACCTTTGATTACATAAAGCGACTTACATAAACCACACCCCCATCTAAAAATACTGAGGCGTCCATACTATATAAAGCCCTACGCGTAAATTATTCAATACTAGCTAAGTTGACCAAAAAAAGAGAAGGAAATACTTGACTTAACACCAGAACTCAAGTGGCCTAAACCTGCGGAGATTTGAGGTCGTCGCAGTAAAATGGTCGGAACAAAGTTTTGTAGTTTATGGTCGGCGGTAAAAGGAAGATGGCAGAGATAAGAGGGAAGCTGGTCGTAGAGGGAGATAAAGTAGAGATGTGTTTTGTTTTCATATTTTACTTTGCATCAGGTAAACACAAACGAGATTATGAAAGGATATGAAAAGAGTGACCCGAATGTTGGAGAAGGGCAGGAAAACGGCTGCAAACTATTTTGGTCTTTTCAGGGTTGGCACAAAATAAAAACATTGAGGAGCAGAACATTTACAAGGACCATGGGTAATAATTGACATTTATTCAGTTTTTGGAGAAAAGTAGATTTGTTGTGATGGTTCAGAAAAGAAAAGTATGAAGCTAACATTTTTCACCAATCATCTACAAAAGTGCATAAAAGTATATTCTAGGTGACTTTAATATTCATGTTAATACCTCCTACCCACTGTTTTGCACTACCAGTTTTTTCTATTGTCTGATCCTGTTGTAGATATATTATATTTGTATTTTACTCATTTTATTTTGCATGTCCTTATTTTATAGTTGGTGCATTTATAGTTTACACTTTTTTATAATTATATGTTTAATCTTGGACATTGGCGCCGAAGCAAGTTTGTAGTTTGTGAATTGTTCAATGACAATCGCAACAAAACTAATTCTGATTCTTAGTACTTAGAATTTTTTTTACCTTTGTGTTGACCAGTGGTGTTGTTTCTGCTTATTTCTTCTACTTTTTTTGAACAAATAAAGACCACAAAACATAGAACATGGCCAGAGAGCAGTAATCAATACAAAAACAAACCCAAGTAGCACAGAAGAATCACAGAACACAAAATCACCACACACTAAACAAAAAAACAAAAAAAAGGTCCCTTCTAGTAATGGCCTGAAAGAAATTAAACTGGATTGAACATCAAAAACCTTACATTACTGGCAGATGTGTCAAACGTCCATAGAAATACACGAGCAAAACAATAGAGTTGTTCTTGTAAATACACTATAGAGTTAAAATACTCAATTTAGCATCTTAAAATCTCCATTACACAAATTGAAAATTCTCTGAGAAGTAACAATACAATCCCAAGCTCTATATTGGCCTAAGAGAAGTCAGACAATGATTTACTGCTCCAATTTTTGCTCCTAATTTCTTCCGTAAATAAAAGGGAACCCAGAGTTACGAAAGTGTGTGTTGATGCTGTTCAATAAGACTACTTTTGGGGTCACTAGAGTTTGCTGTCTTTAAACATATGCAGGAGGTAACTATAACTATATTTGACATCTATAATGAAATGATATGTCCAGCAGAGTTGAATTGCAACTGAAAATACATTTCTATTATGATTACAAGAAGTTAACATGGTTTCCTTGGTTGGTGGTGTTGAACTGGGTGTGTGGTGTCCATAAAGGAGCTATTATTCTTCGTTTAATGTCAGAGAGCCATCAAAGTGTCTCTGAAGTGACACATTCGGGGCTTTGTATTAGTGGTTAAAAAGTTACAAATTCAGCTTTGAAGTGACTGCTTGACCTCAGCGCAGCGACTCATCAGACATTTTACAAGCAACAAAACAGATGTAGTGGTATTTTCCAGATTATGTTCTTAACTTTAACACATTTTCAAATAAACTGGATACATATTCTGATGTTAAAGTTATTGGAGATAAAGTCAGACATGTTTGGGACAGATGGGGTAGAAAACAGAAGCGTGCTGATCTTTATAGAAGGGCAAAATACAAGCGTGAATGATTTACAATCGTTAATAGACAGGGCATTAAAGCAGTTTTTTACTGCCCCAGTCTGCGTGTGCCCATGTGTCATTCTCAAATTGTCCTTGGAGCATCTGATTTGTCTTTTTTTGGTGTGAAAATGGAAAGATGAGAGTAATATGGCTTTATGTTTACAAAGTCATGACACAAATATTCTATAACCCAGATAAGTACATTCTGTTATTATTTTTACTAAAGAGAAAAGTTAATGTGTGATCTTTACATCAACTTAAGAGTCATTTGTGGCCCGTGCTATGAAGTTTCAAATCTGAAAACCAGCATCAGCAAATATCGGTCATCGGTGACAGCAGCAAGCAAAAATATCAGTATCGTCACACGGTTAAACCATAAGAAGTCACATTTGTATTTTTGTGCCAGTCTCAAACCTGGAAAAACGTAAAAAACGGCCAAAAACTCTCCTAACTTGGGACGGTCCAACCCCAGCCGCTAATCTGGGTCATGTCGCTCTCAAATGAGGAAGACTTCGCCTCTGAATATTTCCGTAACTTTCAGAGCAAAATACTATATAACTTCTTTTAGCTCAGAATGACAACGTTAAGTGCTTCACTCGTTACATTTTCAGAAATTTGTGCTATTTTCGTTTCCTTTTTTCCACGTAAGATGACATGTTAGTTTAGACATGAACGGGCCGCGCGTTTCTCTGATTGGATAGTCCGCCTGTCAATTATGGCCATTTGAAATCGGGTAGACAGGATGTGATTCTAGACCAAAGCGTCTTAATGTAAATACTGTCAAAGCGTGTGGTCTTGACTGGTCCGGTGAGGAAAAAATGGAGAGGACATCTTGCATAAAACTTCTTATCCATGAGTTTGAGGAGAAATTATGAGAATTTAGGGCCGATTAACAATTTAAAACAAAATATCCTCAAGTCCTCAATATGTTGCAGGAAGCTGAACCAATAAATACGCAAAATAATGCAGATACTTGACTTTATGTTGGAAAAAACAACTTTAAGTACTTCAAAATATTTTACAAAACAAATGCTATGCCTATGTGCAAATCTCTGGCAAAGTTTAACAAAGAAAGAGTCAAGCTAACTCGAGCAGAAGTCAACAGCATTATATAGTAATGAGAACATGTGCAGTGGTGTCACAGGGGTTAGCCTCAGAATGTCAACCTTCCCCTTTCCCACAATCATGAAACATTTAAAACGTGCACCAAAAATAAAAACTGTACTCAAATAAACCGTGGCCTTGCCCTATTTCTGTGGCGTTTGCCCTGGGCAGGAAGATGGCACTAAAACGCAGTCAGGAAATCCACAAACTAAAAGAAAGGAAACCACTAAACATTCATCAGAGGAGACCACAAAGAGCAAGAAGACCACGTCCACACAAAGACTGTGCAGAGTCCGGACCAGGAAAAGAACCAGCTGGAGTCCCATCAGACACATTTGCCGTTTGTTGCATGGAACAATATTGTTAGGTTGCAATTGTTTACTTTGGAAAACCTTGAGAAACCCGGTGTTTTAAGTGCTAAATCTTTCTCCACACCATGACCTCACTGCCTGGGCAACAGCAGGAAAGCAGTGGGTAAATGTGTGAGAGGATCAGGATCATAGGAGTGACTGCTGCAATGGTAAATGCAATGGTGAGTTTGGTTGTTTGGTTGTGCCACACTACGGACTTAGCATGAAGCACAGACGCTAAACAATCATATAACAATGTAATAGTATGAACTGGATCAATTATTGCATTATGTAACTTCTCTACTTACTGTGAGCAGGCTCGCCTCTCCACAGATGTGACCGGTAACTTAGTCCCCTGGAGTCTTGTGCTCATCTCCAACAAGGTGGTGGACACTCCAACAAGAAAGTGAAATAGTCCCACATCCCACACACAAGATTGGGCCTACGATGGGACTAAACCTGGAACTAAACTTGGATTAGATCAAGACTAAAACAGGATTAGAAGAGGACCACACAAAGAACTCAAACTGGCCAGGACCAAACCAGGACCAAGTGTGGACGCACCTTTAGTCTCCAAAATGGATTCAATCTCATTTTTGTGTGACTTCATTGTAACATTTGGAGCTTGGTGTCATAATGATGCCTGCAGTTTTGCGTTGTTTCATTCACGTTCCTGCAGAACAACTGAGCTTCCTTCTCGAGAGCTCCAAATGATCGTTTTAATAAATGCTGTTCAAAGTTATCATTTTAAAAGCTTGAAAATGTTCCTGTACTAGCTTTGTGAAAAGGCCTGATTTTTTATTCTTCTAGTTCAGGACAACACCTTTTACTCCACACAGTGTTGGGAAAATGTAGATGAAATGAGATTGGATATTTAAAAGGCATTTTGTTGGATAAGAACATTGAGAAAGGGACTGAAAATGTTATCCAATTAGAGACGTCGGATGAGAACATGCTCCAACATTAAAATGTGAGAAGGGACTGAATGGGCGGGGCCAAGAGTTCATTCTGAAACATGTTTACTTCACTCTTTGTTCAAAATCGGACCCTTTAACCCCAAGGCCTAAATGTTATGATATTTGCCAGAGAACATGGTGAGGTAAAAGTGTGGAGACCTTTACTGAATACTCGCTGGTGTAAAAACGTGTATGTGCCAAACCCTCATCCTTCACAGCTTGTGTCAGAGTTGTTTAAAAGTGCTTTGTGGTCCGGACCTGAGCCTGGATCAGCGCTGCGTTCACAGAAGGCCTGATGGATGACACTGGGGGCTTTTCTTGGACACAGTTGAAAGGCCTTCAGCTCTGACCCAGTGGTGTTTGTCTCCGGGTTCAGGCCTCCGCTGCGTGAATAAGATCCTGCCCGTGAGCTTTTGCCACTAATGAGACACTTGGAGGGAGTTGGAGCAAATGCGGTGTCGGTGTCTACTCCAGGCCAGAATCATCCACAATCTAAACAAAAGTAATGAGTTGCTGGAGCTCGAATATCACCATCGAGACTGAAATAACAAATCTCTCACAAATGCACAAAGCGGTTTTAAAATAAGCCTTCAAAGGTCATGCATTATTGATAACTTCTCGGCTTTTGTAGTAGTATATATAATTACCAATGATTAACCTTAAGTGAATGGAAAACAACTGATTACTCACGCCGTTCGCACACAGCCCAACGAACAAACAAGCTTTTCATCCAACAGACAATACGACAAGTATGCTGCAATTTTGATTATTGAGCAATTAATTCTGACACATCCACGCAGATTCACAGAGTCAATAGTTGTGCAAAAACAACTGAGCTTGCCATTGTCAGCCCAAAAGAAGTTAAAGTGCCTCGGACAGGTCGGACAGGACTCATTGAACTAAAATGCAGTTACGTTTTATATATGTAATATGTAATTATGATAAAGAATATTTATTTTAATATTTCAGAATAGCTCGTTTTTGAGGTTTATAATTTCACTTCCTGTTTGTAATTGATGACATCACATTAGGAAATTACTCAACAAACACTAAGAAATAACGAATCTTTATTTTATTTGACAAGAGCTCCTTCATTTTGTTTAATTATGTTTGCAATGTCAAAAAAAAAAAGTAGTTTATTTTGTGTAATGAATGCATAAACTCTGGAATGAATTTACCTAGTGTGATGTCACTTCCTGTCATTTTCTGCAGACTTTTCAACGTTTCTCCACTATTACCTACTCGATTGGCGCAAAACTATCATTTATATGTACAACAGGTATAAATGCACCAAATAAAGTCAAAATTAACTAACTTGAGAGAAAAGATCATTGTACGTAGTCATAAAACAAAACACGATCGCTGCAGAGGAATAAAGACGTGAAACATACTGTATTTCCTCTTTTGTTTAGGTCAGTGTTTTATGTGCACTGTCCCTGATAAATAAACTAAACATAAACTAAACGAAAATATAAAATTCTGCCTCATATCATGATTTGGATTGATTAGGATCAGAATCTGTTTTATTGCCATTGTCAGGGAAGAAAATGTGGCTTGCTTTGATAATATGGTGCATAAAACATAATTAATACATAAATACAAATAAAATATAAACTATGATAAAAAAAAAAAAAAAAAGGCATGCATAAAAAAATACGGTGTTGAATAAAATAAAAAAATATATTATGACTAAATCTAAAATGTATAGTATGGGCATTTTAATTGTACTGTTGTTGTTTTTTTTAAGTAAGGTACAAAACTAGTCCAACCGCTTCGTGAAAGACTTTGTGCTGCAGTGACCAATTACTCAGAGATTATAGACTCGTCACTTTCCACTGACAACTGCGCACTGAAAAGCCAAACCCCGGCCGTCTCAAGTGCTGAAACTTGTTGAAAATCGCCGGCGTCTTTATGCCGTCTGACGGTAAAACAAATTGACGCTTTGATGTGAGTGGTGCTTTTCCAGTGTCGCTTAACTAAGTACACAGCTGACAAAGAACTGAGTCAGCCCAGCAGCCTGCCATAAGTCATCTGTGTCTCTACGCTCCTTTAACTTTGACGCAAACAAGCAAGTTACGTTCAAATAATAGTCAAAAATGTAGAAATGTTTTGCAAAGAAAGACGTAGTGTAAATTTGGCTCAAATTGGAAATATTTGACAATTGGCTCTCCCAGCGTCATTGTAAATCATTCTCCAAAAGAATTTACTGTATTTGGAATATTTAATTAAAGACATTTGCATCATTTTGTTGTGTTTGTCAGGATGCATCAGCGCTTTGAGTGTTTACCCAGGTTCAAACCGGGCAAATACTGACAGTTCAATGACTTCTACGAGAACTAATGCTACTTATTTTAGTTAGTCAGTCCTTCCTTTTGTTTTGTATGTCAGATAACATCAGGGGAGAGAGTGGCACGGCGTTATGTGTGTTCACCATCAACTGGGAAGGTCTCTTGCCCGAGCAAAACTGGTCCAACCAGTCTGGTCACAGTTTGCAAAAAAACACTAATGACAAACTGAAAGATTAAAAAAATAATCTGATTACATTTAGAGGTGCACAATATATCCAAATTTAAATATCATTGTGAACGTTGTCAATCATTTATAGCTTTTTTTTTAAAGGCTATAAAAGAGCTGATTAAAATTTAAAATAAAATAACACATTTTAAGTTGTACACTTTCAAATAAATGTATAAGGTGATATTTCTGCATTTCAGTGATTACCTTTACAGACATTTCACATTTGTCTGACAATTAAACCTCAACTCGTACTTTTAAAGACATGTTTTAACACATTTTTGTTGGGTTTATAGAAGCCGGGATACTCAAAAAAAAAAGATTGAAATATTGATTTTTGTCAATATCGCCAACTTCTACAATTACTTTCTTGCCCAACACATTGAGCCTTTGATGTATTGTGTTGTGTTGTATTGTATTGTGTTTTTTCAATCTCGCTTAACAAACTTTAGATGACTCACCCTGACTGTGTACAATCCCTCTTCAACTTCAACTGTATTTTAAGAAACTGTGAACTTGGCCGACGGAATAAAGACGGAGTTGAGTCAAATTGTATAAAGTCGAGTTGGTCGGAGCTGTGCGGTCGTTCCTCTCAAACTTTCCATCTGGATCTCATCACAGTGACACACGCAAAGGTTTACTCCACACACACACACACACGTTGGGTTTACACGTCTAACGGGGCCATTTCATTGGCGACCGACCTTAACCATCAACATAGGCACTACTTGTCTAACTATAAAACATTGATCTAAACCCTGACCTTGACACATTTTTAACCCGTATCTCTCTTTTAAATCATGTTGTTGATCTATGATAAAGAATTTACATCATGGGGACTTGATTTCTGTCCAGTAAAGCGAGCGTGTGTACAGATTTCAGTCCCCACAATGTGATGGATTCCCGACCGCACACATGAGTCGCTCAGAATGGGAAAAGGAAGCGGTCAGCTGCACATACATGGACACTGTACCCATGAAGTGAAACACAACTTCCTAAAAACAAAGTCAGAAAGTCATGACATGGGCATTCCTCTGCAGGGCCAGGTCCCTTTGGCCGAGAGGCAGAGGAAAGCTTGTTTTTCATGTGTCAAAAGTAAAGAGGGTGTGCTACATAGGGTTTCAAATATATAAATGTTAGAGCAAATAAATGTGATTCAATTTTGCACATTTAAGGAGACATAATGTTGTTTTTTTACTGAAACATAATATTAAACTACAACTTAAGTAGGTCACTATTTAACTTGTTGTTGAGCTAAAAAGGCTTAGTAATAGAAGCTGGTCCGTTGACTTCCCGTTCAAAACTGCAGAACTGATAAGCCTCTTCACTTAAACTCATTTTGATTTGTGGTTTTATTTTGAAAGAATGACTACTCATTTTGTTTTAATCGAATGTGTATGACAGTCTTATTTTTTTCAAGTAATCAGAACTAAATACAGGGATGCACATATTAATTAAAATACAACTTTGAGCAAGATAATGATGACAGAACACCATTGTGACATGGGTAAAAGCTTGTAAAAGTTAATATTGTGTAGTATTTCCCCTTTAAGGCTTGTTTCGTAATATTCAGTTGTTTGTGGATAATTTATCACTAGGCCTTAAAGTAGTAGCAGTAGTGGTGGTAGTAGTGGTAGTAGTAGTGGTAGTCGTACAGTGGTCCCTCGTTTATCGCAGTAGTTACGTTCTAAAAATAACCTGCAGTAAGTGAAATCCGCGAAGTAGTCTGCATTATTTCTTTTACAATTATCCTAAATGTTTTAAGGTCGCAAAACCCCCCACAACACCCTTGATACACTTTTGTCGGTGCAGAACGTTTCGTCGACATTGTGGGTTCGGGTTAGAGAAAACTTAAAAACATACAGCATTTCAGTCACACTGCCAGCGATGCATTTGGCAAGATCAGGAATCAGGATATATTTATTGCCATTGTCAAAAGATGAACGCATTCTGTAGCTACAGGACAGAGACACGGTGCAGAGGAGATTGATTGAAAATAATCTACAGTCCCTTAGCCAATCAGGATGCAGAAAACAATGCGCTGTAAAAAAACAAAACAAAAAACACGCAAAAAATCTGCGAAACAGCGATGCCGCGAAAGGTGCAGCGCGTTATAGCAAGGGACAACTGTATCTCAAATAATCTGTATTGAACGCTTAACAACAACGTGTAACTTTTCTGGTGGGGTTCTGCTTCCTGCTCGTCTTCATAGATGTAGATGTTATGAAATGTTCCACCGTATGGCATTAAACATATCGATCTTGCTTTTATTCCATCACAAATGCTTTTATTGCTATGAAATACCTTAAAAACAACATACTTAACCTGTAACTTGGCATCAGCTGCTTGTTTCAATGGAGATATACATGTTTAATGCCATACTGTGGAATATTCCAGGCAAACCAATAACATTTAGGTGGAAATAAGCCGTTGGCGTACCTTTGATCATACAGAAGAATACAAAAAATACTTTTAAAACATTGTCCTTATTCCATACCGAATTCTTTTCAAACCATGAGAGACAAATGCTTAACAATTGGTGTAAAATGCCAACATGTTTCTAATGTTGAAGTATTATGATAGTATGATCCTTTAATGGTTATAGTTTGAATGAAACTCCTTTACAAACGACTTGAGATATTGCAAGAACATTACATGTACGGTTTGCTTATGGTTTGTCTGCCACTTTTCTCAAAACAAACCTGAATCCACATTTTAGCTCAAGCAGTGACGTCACCCTGAGATAATTTTAAATGTGTGATCGTATGCACTTCACTGATAGTAAAGAGCATTTGTCCCAGATTCGGAGATCCACAACCCGTGCAAACAGACAGAAACACACAGCACAGAGGAACAGGAACATGGTGGGAAAGATGAGGTTTGTTTGCTTCTAACCACAGTGAAGTTGACGCTAAACGCAGCACTCGACTTTTTATAGAGAGTGCTTACTGCGAGATGAGACAGAGATAGTGAGGGAACAGTGTTGCAATGAGGCAGAGAAGTGTTTCACCAAATACAGGAAAGAAGGATGGACAAATCTGTGAGTAAAGAACATTTTCGTACCACTTTATAAAAATGACACCTGACTTTATAACGTTAATACAGCATGAACAAAGACTTCATTCATTAAGTACATGTGGAAAGTCGCCAGCATAAATCTACAGAAATAGAAAGTTAAAACAATATTAGGACCATTCTCTGTACAGATAGATACGCTTCATGCCATATATTGTGGAATATTACAGCTAAAGGAACAACATTTCCATGGAAACTCAGCCCACTCACAGTAAGGACAGGGTTTTTATACTATACTAAATTGGGCACATCGCTTTCTACCTCTTCAATCTGCAAAATCAATTCAACCCAATGTATCCAGGAAACCAGGAGAGCCCTGTGTTTCCAGAGCATCCTCTCTTCCTCTGTAACTGTACTGATAATCAAAGGGCCCTCCAGATACTTCCTGTGCTATAATTAAACCCAGCTGCCTTTGTCTGAGAAATTGGTGGAGAGATTTACCGCTTCCTACTCACCAGACAAGGAAGTATATCTTTGAGGAAGTGAGCGGTATTCCGTATCGAAGGCCACAGATATCATTTATTTATATTTGTTCAGTGCAGGGTCTGGGGGTTGAATGTGAACCATGGGAAATGCAGGACTGTAAAGATGGAGGGGTAGAAATATGTGTATGGGTGCGCTGGGACTGACCAGGTCCAATCAGCCTTTTGACCTCTCATAACTCACACTGTTTTCTCCCAAAGTCATGTGGCTTCGATTTCGTGAAATGTCAGCAACAACAACAACAACAACCGCGTACTTCCATGGTTGTTTGAGGTTTTGAAGCTGTTTCTGTTTTGGTTTGAAGGGTTGGTCATGACATTTAAGAGGTTAAGCATGTATTAGGTGAATGAAACTGTTCCTTTATCACCAATACATTTGCTTGTGATTTGTGACAGGAGCTTTTAAACCACTGTTCCCTCGTCAAAACCAACCATGGAGTTGTATTTAGCTTCATTCATGCTTTTGATGGATCCTGTTTACAAATACATTATTTTAAGTTCTAAAACATGAGATGTCAAAGCAAGTCGAGTGGTTAAGGTACAGCGCATGTAGCTGCAGTGTTGTGAGTTTGAATCCCGACTCCAACAGTCTACTGCATGTCCTCTCCTCTCCATCATCCCCTATTTCACACACTGTCCTCTCTTCTAATAAAGCCTACGGGCAACAAAATCTAAATATATATATATATATATATTTTAAAACCACTACACCATCGATGATCTTAATGTCACTTATTGTAGAATTTCACTGAATGAATGAAAGCCATAACACCTTATCGACTACTGTATATATTTCAAATGAAGTTGTAATACATGCTAATTATCTTATAATCTATGTAGTTTACTTATATAATGTTTGGATAGAGTGGCATTCCTAGATCATGTTTTATAGCCGGGAATAACAAAAAGAAAGGAAAGGACAGAGACAGCGCTTAGTGCACCGAGGAGTGACAGGCAAACATACTTGTAAAGGCGATTTAAATCCAGGGGTCCACTGCACGATTTTAGCCGTCTGCAACAAGATTTCTGATTGTGGGGTAAATTTTGAGTACTGGCTCAAAATCATGGTCTCACAGTGAGACAGGGACAAAGATTAAACTTGGAACTGTCGTACTACCAAAATTCGATTTTTGAATCTTGGTGACAGAGTGAGCCTCCTCTTGCTGTCGTTACAATCAACATGTGAAACAAACTGTCGAACAGTAAACCCAAGTGCTCCTCAGATTAACAGCACTAGAGCTCAGACATGAACAGGACCGTAGCTCCCATTTCCCTTTCATTTAGTAATTTTACAAACTCAAAAACACCACTAGCATGTCACACTAACCTCAGCTAACCGGCCTTTGGTTTAAATGGAGAACGAGCGCAAAATCTCACCGCTCAAATATGCTATAAAATAGATTGATTTGAGTAAAATATCCGATGTTCACGTGACCAACAAGTCAACAATGCACTGATTCTCTGCGCGGCCCGAAAACGGCTTTTTAATCTGTGTTGAACTTATTTCCTCTCAAGGTCGACAGCCCTATGTTGACTAAGACAACCGGAAGAAGGATTACGTCGTATAGCGGCGCCGCAACTGATTGTGTGAACTATCGCACGGCGTAACTCACACTGCCTTACGACATAAAAAAATTGGCTTTAGTTATTTTTCAAAACAAAAGAAAAACAAATATATTGTTAAATTGATATTTTACCCTTTACTTCCAGCTAACAAAAATAAAAAGCTTGCAATATAAGCACTCTCATTTCACTCTCAGAATGCTTAGTTCTCAGTGTAACAGCTGAGGCCATTTTCCCATAGGTTGTTTACTCCCCGTGTTAAGTCTTAGGGTCAGGGTCTCACAATTCAAGCCTCTAATAGACTGTTAACAGATGACTTGTCACAAAGGCAAGCTCTTCTCATCGGTCATAACATGAAGCCGTAATTGTTTTCTAGTGCGTGGCCCCTCAAAAGTTTGGCAAAGTTCACACAGATTTCCGGATGTTGGTGCTTCAGTTTGAACAACAACGAGGCCACATGTGCACTGGCCTTACAGAGGGCACACAGAGCAGCAGAGTGGAAACAACAACACGAGGGGATTTCTCATAAACCAGGACTAACTGTGTGCTCTGTATCTGCATGTAACAGTGACTCAAGGCTGTGATGAAAACAAAGCTTCAAAGTGTACATTTCAAGCCTTTGGGCCAAGGAATTTTAAGGCATCCCTGTAATAGTTTTGTTATTCTGTGAAAACACTATATCCCACAATTGCCTCAAGAGTTTAACTATATGCATATAGTTGTAATCAGATATGTATTTTTTTTCAGAGGATACCAGAGTCTAATCCATATTTGCTGATGTCAATATCTTGAAACCCATGTCGAGGGGGACATACTGGGGTATTTGAGAAAGAGGTAGTAGGTATCCAAATCCATTTACCTTGTCCCTAGCTCTCACAAACCCTTTGGCATTTCGTTAATATTTACATGCATATTTTTGGGTATGTGCATGACTTTAGAACATCTTTTTTTCTGACGGGAAAGTGAAACTGGGGCAGATTGACCAAGCGCAGGCAATCAGAGCGCTGCTTTCGGCTTTTTGGCTCTTGTCTTGCTTGGGTTGTCAAGAACTAAAATACTTATGACCTGCGTCAGATTTTGTCACAAAGTGCTGGTTTTACAGAAAGTACTCTATGAAACACAAACATAGAAAACATAAAAAATTACTCATTTGCAATAAAAATTATAGTAATGATGATAATTGTGTAGCCATCTCTGAAGCTTTGTTGCTCTTCAATTTCCATTAGAAATAGAAAAAACATTATATTTGTCCAATTTATTAGGAGGTTTAACCAATGTTAGCTCTGTTCATTCCTAATCCATAGATTTCAGTAATTGCAGGAGAAGACAGTTTAGTCCTGTTTTTCCTATTGTCTGGATGAGATCAGTCTTGGATCTTGGGTTTAGACCTGGTTGAATTTTTTATTAATCCTAGTTTAGGTCTGGTTTGGGTCTGATTAAGTGTTGGACCAGACCAAGCAGGTTTTAGTTCCTTTAGACTAGTTTAGCTCCGTTTTAATTAGCCCTGTTTAAGACCTGTCTTTGTCCTTTTTTGGTTTTGGTTTAGTCCTTTAGTTTGAGTTAATTTGAGGTGAGTCCTGGCTTATTCAAAGTTTGAGTTGGGTTTAGTGCAGTTCAAGCAATGCATTTATTACATGTAAATCCAAATAAATCCAAAATATCCGAGGAAGTACTTTTTGGTAACATTTTGTAAATCACCACTTTGAGGCCATTCCCATGCATCAAGTGCCGCTATGTGCTCCTCCCTCTCTCAGTGTGCAGCGGCAGAGTGGGCGGAGCCTCAACCTTTTCTATGGCCCAAAAGCAAACAGTCCATAAAGGGGCCCGGGCTCTCTCCCATTACAATGTAAATGAGTCCCACTGTTTCCAGAGGCGGAGGGGGCTCTGGAAGTCTCTAGGGGCCGGCCCACAGCTCTATACCGGGGTCACACATGCACACTCACATGCAGAGGCAGCTCCAGATCTGGATAAAGAGCTCACGGCCTGTCACAGTGTCAGCCCACATTAGACCGCGGGCCGCTGTCGGTGTGCAGGCAGGCGTAGCACTTTTTACATTTCACTCGCTCTCGCTCTCAAATGAAACACACACACACACGGCTCAAAAACACGCCCAGCCTGGGTCCACATGCTGTTTCAGACAAGAACCACAAAAGACAGCCGATCCACGCACTGAAAAGACAAACATGGCCGACACTTCCGACATCAGGCGCAGCGGGGACACAAAACAAGGGCTAAATGATTTCCGATGAGTTGTGCCCCACATCGTCTACAAGAAAATACAAGCAAAAAACCCACAGGACGGTTGTCTTTAAGCATCACAGGGCTGTATTTATTCATTATTCTATAGTATGTTTGCTCAATGTTCACATGCAGCTTTACGATTTATACAGGTTTGGGATTGGCCACAGGATATCTCTAAGTAACGCCTTGATTTGGAGTAAAGTGCATTCTCCACTCAGATTGATGGGTTTCATGGGCAATTTAGTTTCACCATCAAGAAAAACACACAGCGCAGGTCAGTCCTCCACCTAAGTACTCTTCATCATGAACCATCCCAGATATAGAGAAGGGTATGGTTGACAGATATGACATGGGCTTTCTTGGAAAGTGGCTTGAGTCTTGAGTTGCATTTTTCCTGAGCGGAAAGTGATGATTTTAAGCCTTTTTTCAGGTCTTTTTCACAATAACAAACCCAATATATGCTATGAATATGTGCATCTCATTAGCACTTGTTGCAACTTTTTGTACCTTTGCACATTTTGTACAACTTATTTTTGTAATGCAAAGGCTTAGTTGCCTGTGCGCTCCAAAAATCTGGTAACCCTTATGTCGAATGCAGAGGACAAAGTAACCTGTGGGGACAATAAATTCCAAAGAGGCCAAAGACAATCTCAAGCAGTGATTAATTATTATTAATTATTTATTATTTTCAGTTTTTAAACCCTAATCAGGCATGGGATCAGCACAAAGTTAGTTAGTTAGTAGTTAGAATTCCCTTATGTCAACATTTGGAGCCAATAAGTCATTGAAACAATCATTCTATCGGACTTCAATGCTCCTGTTTGTTCAGAATTGCTCACTGTGTGTTGAATGTGTGGTTGTCCACTACGTTTTTTTACTGCACAGAATACTTGCTTGGTTCTGAATCTGAATCTTTATACTTGCTGGGGCTTGGGACCCTCTTGAGTTCTGTACTTCCCAAAAACACACTCCAAAGGAAGCCTGAGCACTTAAGATCACAAACATCCCAACATTTACTTGTCGTGGCCTGGTAAACGTGATGTCAAGCATTTCTACACTACACAGTGTGTGAGAGCAGAGCAAACCACATCAGACGGAGAGAGGGACGCACAATTAGTGCTGAGGTCCCTATAGGGCAGTGTGCAGAGGCTTGTACGGGGCAGAATGGGCCTGTTCGGACAAAGGACTCTGAGCTCTTATCTCCTCCCACTGAGCGCTCTCAATAACTTCACAACCCGGGGCAGAAGCACAGGGCAACAAGCAAGTAGACTAGAACAGCTCAAAAGGCCGACGTTATTCACTATTCAAACTCTAAAGACGACTTTTGGACACCAAAGTCTTAGTCTTTAAAGGTACATGACTAACTTTTCTGGTGAAGGGACAGCCACCTGCCAGTCTTTATCGAATAGTACATTTCATTAACAAAACAGTTTCCACAGTGCTGCACATGTTTAGTTAAGTTCAGTTTACTTCACTTTACTTTATTAAGATCCCCTTTATTGTTTTGAACAATCTGTCGCTATTCTTTCTGGGATCTTCTCAATTATTTATTGTACTTAATAATTGAGTGCAGAATGTTCCACAACATGGCATTCCACTTGTTTATCTCCATGAACACAAGCAGGTGACCAAATTACAAGTAATATCTGTGGAGAGGCAATACCGCTCACAATAAGAATGCATGCTTTTCAATGTATTATTTACAAACCCTTCTGAAGGTAGATAAGGCAAGGCAAGTTTATTTGTTGAGCACAATTCGTACACAAGGCAATTCAAAGTGCTTCACACAACAGGAAAAAAGCGCATTAAAATCACAAAGAAAAGACAGAAATCACAAAACCTTAATTTAAGAAAATTTAAAGGTGCCATTATCAGGCTATCCGTCAAATAGTTTAAGACATAAAAGAGAAGAGTGCAAAGAAAATCATTTCAGTCATATGCACAGCCAAACAAAACAGTTTTTGGCTTAGATTTGAACAATGCCAGAGTAGAGGCCTGTCTCACATCCTCAGGAAGACTGTTCCAGATATTAGCTGCACAAAACTGAAACGCAGATTCTCCATGTTTAGTCCTGACTCTGGGGACCAGCAAGAGGCCGGTCCCTGAGGTTCTCAGAGTCCGAGATGGTTCATATGGCACTAACATGTCCGAGATGTACTTTGGTGCTAGGCCATGGAGAGACTTGTATTCAAGCAGAGCTGCTTTGAAGTCTATTCTCTGAGCCACAGGGAGCCAGTGCAGAGACCTGAGCACAGGACTAATGTGATAGGTACTTCCTGGTTCTAGTCAGGACCGAGCAGCAGCATTCGGGATGTACTGCTGCTGTTTTACAGCTCGTTTGGATAGAGGCCAGTGAGCAGGCCGTTACAGTAGTCAATCTACTAGAGACAAATGCATGGATAAGTTTCTCCAAGTCTGGTTTAGACACTATACTTTTGATTTTGGCAATGTTTTTTAGATGGCAAAAAGCTGCTGATGTTATTGATTTGACGTGGCTGTTAAAATTCAAGTCTGAGTCCATTCTTACCCCCAGATTTCTAACTTGATTTGTAGGTTTTAGAGCAAGACTCTGGAGGTGACTGTTAACACTTTCTCTTTGTTTCTGTGGGCCAAAGACGATGATTTCAGTCTTGTCTGAGTTCAGCTGGAGAAAGTTGTTATTGCATCCACACACTGATCTGTTGGATGCAAGTGACAGAGTGAATCCACTGGTCCATATTCACCTGCCGTCAGTGAAACATAGATCTGAGTGTCGTCTGCATAATTGTGATAGGACACATTTTTGCTGCGTATCAACTGACCTACCGGCAGCATGTAGAGGTTGAACAAAAGGGGTCCCAGGATTGACCCTTGGGGAACCCACAGGTCAGGAGGCATCTGGTCTGAGACACATGTTACCAATTTCAACAAAGTACTTCCTGTCTTCTAGATAGGACTTTAAGCAGTTTAGGGCAGTGCAGTGATGCCCACCCAGTCCTCTAGTCTCTGTAAGAGGATCCCATAATCGAGTGTCAAAAGCAGCACTCAGATCTAACAGAATTAAGACTGAGGCTTTGCCCGCGTCAGTGTTCAGGTGGATGTCATTTGTCACCTTGACAAGAGCAGTCTCAGTGCTGTGATGAGGTCTAAAACCTGACTGGAAAACATCAAATGAGTTGTTTATTAAGAGGAAATCAGTTGAGCTGTTTGGTAAACAACCTTTTCAAGGACTTTGCCCCAAAATGGCAGATTAGAGATGAGGCCGGTAATTACTCAGTACTGCGGCTCTTCTCTTTTATGACCGCAGTTTTCAAAGACATTGGGAATGTTCCAGATTGAAGCAACATGTTAACTATGTGAGTGAGTGGTGCTAACAAAAACTGTTTCTGCACAGACTTTAGGAAATCTGGTGGGTAACACATCGAGGCAGCATGTAGATGAACTCAGACTGGTGATGATCTCCTGGACAGTTTTGTCAGTTACAGGTGCAAAGTGAGTCAGCTCTAAGTGTGTAGGTGGTTTTACGGTGTTTATTGCATTGCAGAATGTATAGCATTTTTAATGCCCTGAACTTTGTCATTAAAGAATAATGCAAACTCATTACACTTGGATGTGGAAATGAGTTCTAACGGCAGCTGAGCTGGAGGGTTAGTTAACCTGTTTACTGTGGCAAACAGGACACGCAAGTTGTTACTACAGCTTCCAATTATTTCAGAGATATAACAGAGTTCAACAAATCATTTACATTAGAACAAGAGACATTTTCAAAGTTTATCATTTCCATAAACAGTTTTCTTGTGCTGTCATTTATGTGTCTCCTCCGAACAACTGCAGGACCAGCCAGTGTTTTGGGAAAAACAAAAAACAGACAGGTCAAAGAAGACACAGAAATGATCAGACAGTGCAACATCGACCACATTGACGTTTGAAATATTAACCCCCTTTGTAATTAGAAGATCTAGAGTGTGCCCTCTACTGTGGGTGGGGCCACTCACGTGCTGAGTAAGACTGAAAGTTTCAAGGACAGCATGAAGCTCTTTAGCGTTTCTGTCACAAATATTATCAACATGAACATTGAAATCATCTGTTATGACCAAACCATTAAAGTTTGTGCATACACTGAAAGCATCTCAGTAAAATCATCAATAAAACTTTGGCAGTGCTGGGGAGGCTTATATAAAACAATGAAGAGAATGGATGGAGACTGTTTTAGCTCAATTTTAAAGGATACGTACTCAAATGTTGAAAACACCCCAAAGGACAACCTTTGGGTAACTATTTCATCTCTAACAAAAGCACACACACCTCCTCCCTTTTTGTTTTCTTGTGTTTCAGATTCAAACTTAAAGTTGGGTGGAGCAGATTCTATTAGAACTAAATTTCCCGAGTTTTTGTCAAGTCATGTTTCAGTTAAAAAGATAAAATCAAGATTATAAGAAGAAATACAATTATTAATTAAGAATGATTTGTTACATAAGGATCTGACATTTAGCACAGCAAGTTTCAGACTAGTTTCAGTGGGACTGGGTGTTATCTTTTTGCAGGTAAGTAAGATGAGTTTAATGCCATACTGTGGAATATTCCAGGCAAAGTAATAACATATATAAGTGAAAACAAACAGAGGACACCAGAAGAGTTACATTTCTGCATATTAAGTCAAAATTAAATATGGAAAACTCGTTCATTTATCTGGGACATTATTGTTGTGCATCCACGGGTTTCAGAAGGATGAGAAATTAGGGCAGTTGCCATAGCGATTAACAATTTAAAACAAAATATCATCTTTTGAATGGGAAAACATCCTCAAAATGTTACATATAACAGGAAACTAAATACTATAAAAACAATGCTAAAAACGCAGAGGTGCACTTTTGATTTGTGATTTAATTGTATTGCTAGTTATGTTGCGTCCACACACATTAGGGGTTTGAAATCGTCCCCACAAGACAAGAGCGTGAAGTGTATTTTTCCTGCTTCAGTGACAATCGTGAAATACAGAGTTGTTTTGCTAAAATCGAGCGCTGACGTTCACAGTACATTGGGCATTCTGTTGTTTGGTGGGATGTTCCTAGACTTGGCGTGCTCACAACATTTATCATTTTTAATACATGAACTCACAAACACAGGGGAATCGTTCTTCCGGATTCGTAAATGGGAGTCGGAGTGTAAAAAGTTCCTTCGGGGTGATAGCAGCCAAACTACTTACAGACGTTGAACTGAGATTTAGATTCAGATATTCAAAGTGACATGAAAATACTGGCTGAGTTATTTATGTGTCAAGCTAAACTGGACGAAACAGGATCTAGTCTCACACTCTTTTCTGTGAGCCGAATATAGTTGTATATTGGTTACTTCTGTTGCTTTAAAATGCTGGCTCTTTGTCACATTTAGAGAACTTAGAATTTATGTAGTATTTTCAGCTTTTGTCCATTCAAAAGATTTAAAATGTTTTCATTCCTCTGAAACCCATTAATTTATTGTACATCTTCATATAGCCTGGATATATTCTATATTTATTATTGTGGTATTTTATTTCAGCTTACTTTAACAAATCTGCACCTTCTTTTTTGCTATTTGTCTTTAATTATAGTTTTGTTTTCCATTCATTTGTTCTATTCCTTTAGTGTAATTTGTGACTAATTTTTCTTGGGAATCGACAACGCTTGTCAAAGTCTAATATTGCCAAGTTTCTTCTCAATCGCCACTGTGATTGGTTAACTCCATCACTGTTAAAAGGTTTGAACAAACATGTTGAGTGAGCACCTCCATGGAAGACCGTAGCCCCGCCTACAAAACACATCTGGCGCCGGCCCTAAATTTATAGGCAAGGCAAGGCAAGTTTATTTGTAGAGCACAATTCGTACACAAGGCAATTCAAAGTGCTTCACACAACAGGAAAAAATTCATTAAAATCACAAAGACATGGCAGAAATCACAACAATCTTAGTTCAAGACATAAAAGAGAAGAGTGCAAAGAAAAGCATTTCAGTCATATGCACAGCCAAACAAAACAGTTTTTAGTTTAGATTTGAACATTGCCAGAGTAGCGGCCTGTCTCACATCCTCAGGAAGACTGTTCCAGATTTTAGCTGCATAAAACTGAAATGCAGATTCCCCATGTTTAGTCCTGACTCTGGGCACCAGCAGGAGGCCGGTCCCTGAGGTCCTCAGAGTCCGAGATGGTTCATATGGCACTAACATGTCCGAGATGTACTTTGGTGCTAGGCCATGGAGAGACTTGTATACAAGCAGAGCTGCTTTAAAGTCTATTCTCTGAGCCACAGGGAGCCAGTGCAGAGACCTGAGCACAGGACTAATGTGATCGTACTTCCTGGTTCTAGTCAGGACCCGAGCAGCGGCGTTCTGGATGTACTGCAGCTGTTTTACAGCTCGTTTGGAGAGGCCAGTGAGCAGGCCGTTACAGTAGTCTAATCTACTAGAGACAAACGCATGGATAAGTCTCTCCAGGTCTGGTTTAGACACTATACTTTTGATTTTGGCAATGTGTTTTTTAGATGGTAAAAAAGCTGCTGATGTGATTGATCTGACGTGGCTGTTAAAATTCAAATCTGAGTCCATTATTACCCCCAGATTTCTAACTTGATGTGTAGGTTTTAGAGCGAGACTCTGGAGGTGACAGTTAACAATTTCTCTTTGTTTCTGTGGGCCAAAGACGATGATTTCAGTCTTCAGCTGGAGAAAGTTGTTTTGCATCCACACACTGATCTGTTGGATGCAGTGACAGAGTGAATCCACTGGTCCATATTCACCTGCCGTCAGTGAAACATAGATCTGAGTGTCGTCTGCGTAATTGTGATAGGACACATTCTCGCTGCGTATCAACTGACCTAACGGCAGCATGTAGAGGTTGAACAGAAGGGGTCCCAGGATTGACCCTTGGGGCACCCCACAGGTCAGGGGGCATCTGGTCTGAGACACAGTTACCAATTTCGATAAAGAATTTCCTGTCTTCCAGATAGGACTTGAACCAGTTTAGAGCAGTGCCAGTGATGCCCACCCAGTCCTCTAGTCTCTGTAAGAGGATCCATGATCGACAGTGTCAAAAGCAGCACTCAGATCTAACAGAATTAAGACTGAGGCTTTGCCCGCGTCAGTGTTCAGGTGGATGTCATTTGTCACCTTGACAAGAGCGGTCTCAGTGCTGTGATGAGGTCTAAAACCTGACTGGAAAAACATCAAATGAGTTTGTTTATTAAGAGGAAATCAGTGAGCTGTTGGTAAACAACCTTTTCAAGGACTTTGCCCCAAAATGGCAGATTAGAGATGGGCCGGTAATTACTCAGTACTGCGGCATCAAGACTGCTCTTCTTTAGGAGAGGCTTTATGACCGCAGTTTTCAAAGACATTGGGAATGTTCCAGATTGAAGCGACATGTTAACTATTTGAGTGAGTGGTGCTAACAAACTGTTCAGCACAGACTTTAGAAATCTGGTGGGTAACACATCGAGGCAGCATGTAGATGAACTCAGGCTGGTGATGATCTCCTGGACAGTTTTGTCAGTTACAGGTGCAAAGTGAGTCAGCTCTAAGTGTGTAGGTGGTTTGAGGGTTATTTTTTGCATTGTAGAATTGATAGCATTTTTAATGCCCTGAACTTTGTCATTAAAGAATAATGCAAACTCATTACACTTGGATGTGGAAATGAGTTCTAACGGCAGCTGAGCTGGAGGGTTTGTTAATCTGTTTACTGTGGCAAACAGGACACGCGAGTTGTTACTGCAGCTTCCAATTATTTCAGAAAAATATCCTTCCCTAGTTCTACATAAAATGAGGTTGTACATGTACAACTTCTCTCTGTAAATCTCTTTCTGAACCTGGAGCTTCGACTTGCGCCATTTTCGTTCGGCCCGACGGCACTCCCTTTTCTGTGCCCTGACCGAATCATCATTTCTCCATGGCGCCTTCTGCTTATTTTTAACAATTTTAGCCTTCATAGGGGCAATGGTGTCGAGAACATTTATAGTACTTCATTCCATGGATAAATATTTCTCAACTTAACAGCAACAAGTCCATCTCCATCCATAACTCAGAAATTGTATGAGAAAATCAATTCCATTTGTACAAAGTGGCGCGGGCAAAGTGCAGCAGTTTTGTTGGACTTGACTTTCCATGAAAACATATTGACATTGAATGCTAAGAGGAGGAGGCCCTGCGCACTCACGTTCAGGTAAACAGACTTGTAAACACTGATAAGCCAGGGCATGTCTCTAATGAAGGCTGAGAGAGGAAGAAGGGAAGGAGGGAAAGGCAGGTGTGGCACTGCAGCTCAGAGCCCAACGCAGACAAGCTCAGGCAACAGAACATCAAGTCATAATGGGAATGATACCTGACTGGCACGGGCAGCTCATTATTTATGTGGGAACACAGCTTGGAAATTAAACTTTGATCAGTGACTTTCTCTATCGCATGTACCAACCTGCAGAGATGTCGAGCGCGGCCATGTAAACCACAGCTTTCAAGAGAACTACGTTTAATGAGAAGTGACGCGGTCCTTCATTTATTTATTCAAAGGTTCTTCTGTGTATCTCATCGTTTGACTGGTGCGGGGGCAAAGGTGGAGAACTACCGTAGTTCAAATACCAATCTAAAGGCTATGGTGGTTTGATCGCAGCCCTGTCGACTGCTGTGTCCTTGGGCAGGACACTGAACACTGGTTTCACTCTGTGTGTGTGGAAATTATACGGTGGCTACAATTAAACATGTTCCTCATGACGTTCCAAGACGTTTTTGTCTTTGGTCATAGGCCTTCTGTCTGTCAGTTATTAAGGACCCAAAATGTATTGCTTGTATTGTTATTGGCCTTTAAACATGCTTTTGAGAACCTTTGGCATTTCATGTTTTATAGAAATAAAATAATGCCTATGTATAGAAAATACACAAGTTGCATCTGTCTGCTTTCCCTCGTCTGGATTTAGTGTTAGCACATCATCTACAGCGAGAATGGGGGGGAACTTAAATGCTATTTTAGAAACGCAGCCAGCATATTATTGTACGGACACCCGTTTTAATGAGCACAATTTGAGTCTGCCAATGATGTATGGTCTTAACAGCAGATTTCTACCTTTGTCCTCACAATTTGAGGGTTTTGTGAGCACTCAGGGAGAGGAAGAGGACCTTGTTTACAGGTTTAATTAAACAAGTGTGAATGAAGCTAAATAAAAGCTAAATTGTTGAGGAAATAATGCTACATGTATGCTTGGCACATCTTTCCCTCTGACCCAACTAACTGACCCAGCAACCCAACCTTATGTGTATAAAAACAACAATAAAATCTCACATTCCTACATCTGCCAGGAATCACCAGCACTTGCCCTAAGAAGCTACAAACCTGTTCTAATCCCATTTTTCATTATATGCATGGTCTATTTATGATTGAAGAAGGAACACCTGTTGAAAGAAAAGTTGTGCCATCTTTGTTCAGCCTTGCGGTTTGCTTGTAGCTGTAATAATAATAAAAGATCTTTTGTAAGCAATATAAATCCTCTCTTTGTGCCTCCAGCTGTTGTTCTCTCTTTGCCAGATGTTGCCTAAACACATTTTAATTGGCTGTGGCAAGTTGTTACAAACTCTTTTTTTTTTTTTATTTAAGTGTCACTCAAATCCACCAAACACAAGCAATGAGTGTCGCAGAAACATTTATGATTCCTAAAATGTTTCTGTTTTTCATATATTAAGACAGCAATGAAAGTGTTTAAAAATGGCTGCAGTGTTGTCAAAATGTGAAGATATAAAAACACAATGCCCCAAGCGGGACTTAGATGTGAGTTCTTTGGCTTTGTTGCTGCCTGGTCTTTTAACTCCGTTGCTGACAGCTGCTTTAAGAGTGTGGGGGAACTCCACTCTTAACTTATGTTATAGTCACTGTCACTGACACACAGTCTGCAGTCTCTCTCTCTCCGCCTCGCTCGCTTGAGTCAAACAGCTGAGAACCACAGCTCAGACCCCCAAGGCAACAGGCGCACAGACATAATACCCCTCAAAGCTCACCCACATGTGTCACCCATTTCCTGGTCATATTTTTTCTTGGACAGGTTTTGAACATAAGGTTCTCAGTTAAGAAATGTGAATCCATTGGATGTATTAGAGGAATGGAAGAGAAATCTGAATAAAACTAAAGTCGTAGACTTCTGCTGGCATGATTGTTTAGGCAGTGATAATTATTCCCATATTTGTGGATGTTTAGTTGAGGGGTAGATTTTCTCTCCATTAAGCAAAAAAACTTGGCCTATGATTTTTCTGACAAACGATTGTGATTAGATTTTCAATACATATTTGAACGTTATGAGTTCCGACTTCAGAGTAGCGGAATTAACTTGTGTGTAGACAATATATGGCTAATGGTAGACTAAATAAGCATAACGTTTATACCAACGTGTCTAACATGGAAAATAACAAAAATTATGTTGGAGTTAACCTGTGACAAATGTTTAAATATGTGCCGATTAGATCCATGTTTTGTGGTGATTAACACTGTTGTATGTCACGTATCAGAATCAGAAAAAGGACTATTGCCATTGTCAGTGAACAAAATTCACAAAACAGAGGAACATGCATTCGATGTTAAGGTGCAATATACAACAATGAAAAATTATAAAAGCAATATATATCAAATAAGGCATGCGATTAAAAAAAACCCTTAAATTTACAAATAAGATAAAAATAAGCTTAAGTATATACACAAAATGTACAGTTAAACTTATTGCAGGAAGTGACCTGAGTGGCTGTTGATTAAATTAACGTTAAAGTGTTTTAAAGTGTTCCAGAGTCATGGCAGAGGGAATAAAACTGTTCTTGTGGCAGGAGGTTCAGGTTCCAGGATATTTTTTAAAGTCGGAGGTGGGGAAAAACCCCAGTAACCAGTCAACGCACCATAATCCCGTTTGGTTCTGAATCATTACCAGTTTGACTGTTCACACACATAGAAGTCTGTGTTCGTTTAAAAGGATTGGCGGTGCATCAGTCACTGCATGTACACACGCGCCTCCGACCAGCGGGCAAACAACACGGCAAACAAAACAGGCACGCACAAACACAGAAACAAGGAAATGTGGGAAATTTTAGGTTCCAAACATCATCCAGAATTTAGTCAGAGATTCCAGAGAGATCCTGTTTACGTTTAGAATAATGTTTGGGTCGTAAACTCTGGCCCGGAGATCAAAGAGCCTGAAGTAATAAAGTATTAAAGCTGGCGGCGGCTCACATGAAATCCTACAGTGGTTCTTATTTAGATTGTAGATTAGATGTAGACTAGATTTGAAGTATTTTCCAAACTTAATTAGTGTCAGAAATAAAGTTAAAAACTAAATAGATGCCTATAAATTAATTGATACTAAAACAAATATGGAAACTAGAAACTGGGTAGGAATTCTATATTGCATTTTCCTTAGGATGAAAATCGAGTATGAAATTGCAGTATTGTGATAACAATATAATAGACAATTTACAAAACTTTGAACCAGGATACAAGTAAGGTAAGGTAAGGTAAGGTAACCTAAAAGTAAGACCCCATAAATAACCTCTTATAATTGAACCTAAAACTTTTGTGCAGTGAAGTAACTCAGGGGAACAGGGAATTTTCTCAAGATGCACTTACAAACATTACTGATTGTAAAGCATTTCATATAGCGTATATGTGTAACGTTGCATATATATGTGTACCGTTGCATATATATATATATATATATATATATATATATATATATATATATATATATATATATATATATATATATATATATATATATATATATATATATATATATATATATATATATCATCAGTCAAGTGGCAGTTTGTTGAAATAAAAGCTGAAATTTACAGGAAGTAAAACAAAACAGAATCCCTCTGTGATGTCATCAATAAGCGACATTCCATTTAAAATACAAAGGTAATTTACACACAACCGATACTTTTCTCTGACAGTTTAACGATAATTTAGCAGAATACATATTTTATCAGGTATTATGTAAATTTATATGGATTGTGGACCTTGTTTACAGTATGGTTGCTAGGTAACAGTTGTGGAATTATCTCTACCTCTGTCACATCTGCTGCTCATGTCCAACCAGGAAGTACAATTAGAAACGTCAACAAATTTGTCAAACTGGGAAAAATAGGCAAAATGTTTAGTACAATCTTGAATATAATCATGTTCACTACGTTTTAGTAAAATGTGTAGTTGTAGCGTTTCAGTGAAATGTTATTTAGGATAATGCAAATCAGATATATATATATAATATACAATATGTGACGCAGCAAATCATTGTAGCGCGATATTAGACATTTTTGAGTCCTGTTTCCATCACCATTGCAGCTGAACTAACTGGAACGGCTTGTCGCACAATACCTGTTGTTCCTGCCGTTTAGCTCCACACACAAGAACACGCTGCTTCGGTGAGAAAGACCCCATTCAGCTCTCTGTAACAGAAACGGGCGAATCAGCAACTCCATGGCAGCAGCTCTTAGCGGGATGAGAAATGGCACCGCTCTGGCCAGTGTCCCAGCCGCACATCTGAACATCAAGACGCCATAATTGTTTTGAGAGTCCCTGTCGAGAGCTGACATTTCATTTTCCATATCTCTCTAATGCGGTGTACATTATGCCGGTATGAAACTGTGATCCCCTAAAAAGTAGCAACACGTTTAATACATGAGACGGAGCTTCAGTATCAGCGCGCAGGGGTCTAGAGGGGAAATTGAACAAGAGGAAACAAGAGAAATTGAGGTTTAGTGAAAATATGCCGAGGTTAGAGAGAAAAAAAAGTGTATAAATGTCATTACACGACACAAAGCGGAGCGCAGTGAGGTATCCATGACGGCAGATGTAACCTTCGGTAACTGAATAGTCTTCAAAATGTCACAGTAATGCGGGAGATAAAATTAGAATTCATATGAGTGAGTGAAAATGGTTTAGAATGTCTGTCCTGTACGGCTGTAAAATGAAGCCATCAGATTGACTTGAGTTTTATGAATTAACACGTCCTTTTTGTATTATCTGACAATTCTATAGGTCTTTCAAGAGAGTAATAAAATGAGTGCATCTAAAACAGTTCCTGAACTGAACTGAAACTGCCTTTCCAAAATACTGCAGACTTGTGTGGTTACATTTTTAAGTCGATTTTGCGACAAAAGAAAAGGCTTGATGTTAAAAATGTTCTTTTTTTATACAACAGAACAACATTTTCAACAACAAAAAATGGCATATTATAGAATGGTTTAGTTCTGATCTAGATCAAGACCATTATTCAGGACCGGTCCAATTGTGTCTTCGTGTGTTATTTTTTTAGTATCTAGTTTTGATACTAGTTTCAGTACAGATTAGTATCTGGGTTTTGATGTATTTATTTATATTTTTACAACCATATTCCAGTGTGCTGCAGTTAATCCAATGAGTTGCAAAATTGTCCACAGCTTGGTCACTTTTCTGAATGTTTATTGACTTTATCTAAACCTTATTATTTGCGTTTTTCTGGAGAGCTGTTTTATATTTTGTTTACTGACTACACTGATACATATTTATAAGTTGTATGATGATCTTGTGATATATTTTGCCAATAAGTTTTGGTCTTGATGAGAAAGAAAGGTAGGTTATTGTTTAATGCGTACAAATTCTAATCGAGATCGAGGTTCAGTCATTTCTAATCGTCTGTGATCAGCATCGGTCTTTTTAATCGAAACGCCAATCCTCTTTCTGTAAAAGCGTGTGTTTTGGATCCGAAGAATTCAGACATTTTAGTATATTTTTTTAGTGCTAAATGGCAATTATAAAAAGTCGTATTGCTTATGTTGAAAACAATTAAAACAATATTGAAAAACCATGTAATTAGATTTATTTTAAACAAAATTGAATTGAAATGAAAACTGTGATCGATAATAAGGAAGCAAGGTAATGGCAGTTCTGATCACAGAGCAAGTTGAAAGTATGCATTTCCTCATTATCCTTTGGCATAATTAGTAACACGTGTAAAGCCCCTCGTTTCATATTTCAAAACCACATTCTCGATCTGACTTGAAGTGTATGACAAAACACAGATATCATGTCTCAGAGACAAAAACCTGATAGGCTTCTCTTGAGAAATGGCGGCCGCATCGTACTGATTTCTTATGCAGGATCCCACTTGCCTATAGCCCCGGGTTGAACAGAAAAACAGCTAAGCTACTTCAGCACTCCATCTCGGCACAGCAGCAAAAGTGCAGAGGAAGGCTTTTCACTCTAATGGAAACCATTAATTATCATATCCAGCCTCTGCAGTCATCACAGCCCGGGTAAGTGTGTGTATTGTCACCGATAGAGGCTCATGGCTGCAGTGGAGCACTCTTAATGGCCTGCTACATTGGCGCGGCTCGATGTTATCAACAGATGAATTGCCACAGAGGTCAGAGGTTGAATCCGGCGCGGGTATTTGGACTCGAAATCCTTGTGTGTTAGCGTTGCTTCCTCTGCACCAATCCCAGCCAAATGTGAGAGACTGGAGCCTCTACATGTGTGGAGCAGCATGTGTGGAGCTGCATGTGTGGAGCCTGTTGTGGGAGCCTGTACATTGGAGCCTGTACATTCTTGGGGAAGCCTGTACAGTGTGGCAGTGCATGTGTTGGAAGCCTTGTACATGTGTGGAGGCAGCATGTGTGGGCTGCAATGTGTGACTGCAATGTCGTTGGAGCCTGTACATGTGTGAGGGTAGACAGCATGTGTGGAGCCAAGCCATGTTGGGACATCAAGTGTGGGAGCTGCATGTGTGGAGCCTCTACATGTGTGGAGCAGCATGTGTGGAGCTGCATGTGTGGAGCCTGTACATGTGTGGAGCAGCATGTGTGGACATGTGCATGTGTGGAGCCTGTACATGTGGAGCTGGATGTGTGGAGCCATGTGTGGAGCCTGTACATGTGGAGTGTACTGTGGAGCAAGCATGTGTGGAGCTGTTGTGGAGCAGCATGTGCTGGAGGTGCATGTGTGGAGCCTGTACAACATGTGTGGAGCCTGTACATGTGTGGAGCCTGTATGAGCAGCCAGTGTGTGGAGGCCTGTACATGTGTGGAGCAGCATGTGTGGAGCTGCATGTGTGGAGCCTGTACATGTGGTGGGAGCAGCATGTGTGGAGCTGCATGTGTGGAGCCTGTACATGTGTTTGGACCCTACATGTGTGGAGGCCGTCTGTCATGTTGGGCTGTACATTGTTGGAGAAAGGGGCATGTCATGTGTGGAGCCTGTACATGTGTTATGAGAGGCTAGCGTGTTTGCTGGAAGCCTGTACAGTGTGGGCAGCGGCCATGTGTGGAGCTGCATTGTGCTGGCACTCATGTGTGGAGCTGCTGTTGTGGAAGCTGCATTTGTTGGGTGGAGCTGTCATTGTTGAGAGCTGTTACATGTGTGGAGCCTGTCATGTGTGGGAGGCCTTTGCATGTGTGAAGCTGTAAGCATGTGTGAGCTGTGTGTGAGCCTGTACATGTGTGGAGCCGACTGTACATGTGTGGAGCCTGTACATGTGTGGACCCTTACATGTGTGGAGCCTGCATGTGCAAAGCTGCGTGGCTTTTGCGAACTATAAAGTGAAAAGCGTAAGTAGATTCTGTTTTTGAAATGTGGAGTGGCATAAGAAACTGAGTTGTTAGAGTGAATAGCGAGGAGCATGCCACTTTTTAGCTCCCATTGAATAAGAAACAATGTTTACAACTTTGCAAAATTAAAATACCCAAATGCCAAACCCCATGAATACAACAAACTACCCTTACAGTAGTAGAAAAAGATTCAGTTGTATCATCTGGACTCTGTTTTAGAAAAAAACGATACGTTTCGACTCTCATCCAAGAGTCATTTCTCAATCAGTGAAACAAGTCTGAGAACTCCTGTTTATATCCTACTCTGTGAAAGCCCTGCCCACAGGGCGGGACCTCCTGATAATGGCCCCATCTACCCTTAAGTATTAAAAAAAGTGTTTTATTTATTTGCCCTGAATATTCCACAACATGGCATTAGACTTAATCCATTATCATCAAAAATTGTAGAAAACATTTTAAAGGTAGTCATCATCCGGACAATGTTTCTATCTTGAAAAGTAATTTCCAACCTGATTGAAAAATGACTTTTGGATGGAAGTTATTCGATGAATCACTATTGAAAAACAGCAGCTGTGGTTGAGTGGATAGCACAGATGCTCTGTCTTGTGTGGCAGGCCACAGCGCCGTGGGTTTGAGTCCAGCTCCATGTCATGCCCCAGTCCCATCCCCATTTTCACGTTGCAGTCACTGTCCTGTCAAATAAAGCCTACGGACGAAAAGCAAGAGCTGAATTTTAGGGCTAAAACTAACTCGATTAGACTTGTCAGTGATTATTTTTCTGATTAATCGACTTACTCAGAAAATATGCTTAAACTAGCATTTTCTATTGTTACATTGACTTTTTTTTAAGCAGATGTTGCAGTGTTTTAGAGAGCCCAGCTAACGGATATGATTATCAAAATACAATTACAATTAGTTTAAGAGGTGACAAGTCATGATTATTATGTTCAATTGTTGTAGCATAGTAAAGTATACACTGTGGTACATTCCAAAGTAATAACATATCCATTGAGACAAGCAGGTGCCTATTTTAATCTGTGAAAGTAACTGGCAGTAGCAGCAGCAGTAGCAGCAGCAGTAGCAGTAGCAGCAGTAGCAGAGTAGCAGTAGCAGTAGCAGCAGTAGCAGTAGCAGTAGCAGCAGTAGCAGTAGCAGTAGTAGCAGTAGTAGTAGCAGTAGTAGTAGTAGTAGTAGTAGTAGTAGTAGTAGTAGTAGTAGTAGTAGTAGTAGTAGTAGTAGTAGTAGTAGTAGTAGTAGTAGTAGTAGTAGTAGTAGTAGTAGTAGTAGTAGTAGTAGTAGTAGTAGTGGAAATGATACAAGTATGAATGTGGAGAGTTTCCATGCATGGCCCATAAAGAGGAAGCAGAAGTCCCTGGCTTTTGGGAACGATGAGAGCAAACACTGTTTCCTGAAGCATGGAGTGACTTAGTGTAATACACGGCTGTCATCATTATGCACTGCACCTCAGTCTGTACTACAGTAGATAACGCCTTATTAGCTTAGCACTTGATTTGCACAGTATCATAACAGAGCTGGTAATGTTGCTCATAGCCCTGTAGTGACAACAAATATGGAAGTGTTATATATTATAGAAAGTGATCAAATGTCTTATTGTTCAGGAGCACTTTATTCCACTGACACAATAACACAAACTCTTCCTAATTGAGTTATATTAGAGGGGGGTCCATGTGAGGCTTGTTGTCCAATTAAGGCCCCCTAATTTCTGTTGACAGGCCTGCACTGGACAAAAAACGTTGGGAACCACTGCTCTACTGCTCACACGAAGCCGTATAGCAATAAAAAATATTGAAAAAAGTAAATATATTATCATTGTAACAGTGGTTTTTAAGTCTGTTATTATTGTAACAGACTGAGTAATCTTTCCTCATCAATTAAAAGCTATGAATCAAGCACAAAATACAGACTGATTATGTTGAAAAAAAAAAGTAGAAGTATGAAAAGTATTAGTACTAGTGGCAGTAATAGTAGTAGTAAAAGTAGTATTATAGGTGCATGCAAGTTTCAGTTCAAATAAACCAAAAACTGCCCATCAGTTGAAGCCAAATTAAGATAGAAATGTGCCAGTGGCTGAAACATAAATAACTTGTTAGTAATAGATCTCTCATAGCAGTGACATGTGGTCAGGGCAATCAAGACAAGCCGTGATTGACTGTGTCACAACTATATTTGAATTGTTCCAAAATATATCCAAATAAGACAGTTTACCCCTCACTTCTGCTGCTGAAGCTTGGCTGGAAGTCACAATGTCTTTTAGTGGCCTCTACAGGCCACTGAGCAGTACTGAGTGAAGCTTGGTTCTTCTTCTCCCGCAGTGGCTCAGTCTGTGACTGTGTTCAGAGGCCCATTCATGCTCCGCTCTCTAACATGAGCTTTTAGAACCAGAGGGGACAGCAGCTTGTTTTTGGGCCTCAAACCATGCTGAATAAACCTAGTGGGAATCCTGGATGTTTGCAGGTTGTGTCCTAACTAAGTGAAGCAACAGCAGCGCCAAGTTTCAACAAACTGACTTAAAAACTATCTTTTAGAGGCAAGTCTTTGTTTGTAGCTAAGGCTGCGTAAAATTTTCGAATGAGTAGTTAAAATACAGGCAGTATTTTAATAACATAGAGCGCTAATTTGTGGAATGAATTGATCAGTGAAGTGATATCATTCAATCCATTCACAGATAAAAATAATAGTTTAGCTCAGTAAGATAGGCGTTCTCCCTTTATGCGGAGTGGGGTTTGAGAATAACCTTTGCAACAGCCCAAGTCTGCTTGCCCACCTATAAAAGTCACCAAACACTATTGTCTCATAGTCATATTAGTGGCTGTACCGTTTGTTTCAGTCGTTCTCTGGAGTTTCAAAAGTGGCAGTAATTCTATGTTCAGAAATTGATAGTTTTTGAATGAAATAAAGTTCTGTGGCCTCATTAAACTGTAATAGTACCACATTTTGAGATTGAGTTCAATATCCAATAGTGAGAAAGTGAAATTAGCCCGTCTGACCAGCACCATGTTTCTAACAGGTGTGACTTTACTGCAGCAGAACCTCTGGGAGACATTTCGTTTTTATTTGACGACACTTGGCATCAGGCCGAAGCAAAGAAGCCCATTGATATATTCATTTGCCACAACGGGACACAGAAATCAATCCCATAAAAGGGCACTTTATGCACCTCCATTATCTGTAAAGAAACGTCTGGGCCAAGCTGTGGAGAGGAAACAGAGGAACAAAGAGCATTTAAAACACAAATGCAGGTCATTTAGTCTAAAAAGTTGGTTTCAAATATATTCGTGGCTTTATAATGATTCAAATGCATAAAAGCCAAACTGGTCAGACATTCAGTTGAGTTGTTCTCAGTTTGAAACTATTGGGTGTTATAAACGACAACAATACTGTAATATATATGATGTATTATTCTGCTTCCTTATGGACATATTAATAGCACACAAACAATATCTTAGTATTTATGTACAAAATTAGAATTGGATGGCCTTCTAATCCTGAAATGCGGCAATCCCAACATCAAAAAACCAAATAAAACATTCCCACAATAAATCATCAGCGTGAATAGACTAAATGTAACAATAAAATACAAGAAAACAATGGAAGAATAAAAAACAATGGAAGACCAATAAACTAATCTTAACTGCCATTTTTCTGTAACTGTACTTGTTTTGATTATCCTTCAGATACGATGTAACCTACAAAGACAGTACACACAATTTATACAATAGTTAGCGGCTAAAACGGGATTTATACTGTACTGTGCTAACTCCGCCATAGAAAATATCAGTTTAGTTAACACTGAAATACTAAAAGGGTCAAGTTCATTCTGATTTATGTATGAAAAGAGTTAAGTTAACCAGGTGTGTAACGGCACAACCAATATGTGGCCAAATTGAATGCATGTTGGAGGTGGAATGAGCTGCTGAGCGACGCTGTGCAGGTGAGACTTTCTGACCCCAGACAGTCATTACAACAGGGACCGGCAGTAAACAGGGTCAGATGTGGCTCCGGGGCCGGGCCTTAGGAAGCAGTCATGGAAAGATGCAAAAATACACTAAAGGAATTTACCATTACATTAATTATTTCAATATGTAGTGGGTGATTTTGATTTAAAAAAAAACATTTAAATATGTTTTATCAGTTTTGCACTATTGTTCTGAGCATTCTGTACATTTTGTGTAGTCGGTGTTTATTTTTATGTATTTATTCACCTTGTCTTATTTTATTGTTTATTGTTTATGGTGTACTATTATTATTCATTGTTTTGTGTAGCACCTATTGCTGGTTTGCAGATTTTGTTCACAGATAATGGCAATAAAAATTTGAAAAAATTATCTATATTGTCCACCTCTATGGAAACTCAAAAAGAAAGTAAAGATTGCAAAATGTATGCCTTTGTATTGCTTTTATAGGACCACCCACTCTCAGTCTTTCACTAATAATACATTGTGGCTGAGAAAGAGCCAAACAGGCACCAGACACTCCACCTAAAATGTTACATAGTGCACCTTTAACTCACTGTGCAAGCTTCAGGCCAATGGGTGAAATCAGATTACATTTACATATATTTCAATGTATTCATCTCACAATATTTTAATCAAGTGGCTTCTGCGCAGCTAGTAGTCTCTTTATGTGACTGAATCTGAATAGGGAATTAAAGCCCCACTGTGTCACATTTCCATCAATAAATAGACGAAAATTGAAATTACTTATTTTCAGTACAAGCTAAAATAATTAATTAAATCACGTCTGAATGATTTCTGGAAGTTCACACCCAACACAATGTGTAAGATTTTGTGAATTAGTGCACCAGAGGGATGTTTGGGAGATGAAGCGAGACTAAATGGTTCAGATGTGTACAGAAGAGGGATAGTAAAACATGTGTTGGAACAAAGACTAAATTTAGGGCCGTAGAGAAAGAGGACATGAAGTTACTTCAAGTTAGTTCACTGTATGTGAATAATATTGCAAATTGAGCTAAATGTGAGTTATTAAAGCACATACTGTTGTACGTAGTATCATAAGTTTGGAAACATCCATTTGCGGTTGTACAAAACATCTGGGTTAAAGGATATAGTGATGCCCTGTTTCCAGTCAGTCTCAAGCTGTGTTTTCCTTTAAATGATACCTGATATTTTCACACCCCCAGTGCCCTCTCCGGGACCATCAGTCACTTGGCCGTCTCGCCCGAGCAGAGCCTTGAGTGGGAGGGCCATGAGCGATGGCCTGGGCTGCAGCGGAGGAGTGTGCGTGGGTCAAATGCCACTCGTCTGGAGACACAGGGAGACACAGGGAGAGTTAGGGATTCCACCTGGGCAAGAATCAAGCTCAGAGTCACGGCTATCACAATCACTCATCTGAAAAGGGCAGATTGTAAATGTGGAAATGTGAGGTAAAGCTGCACAGCATTAGAAAAGGAGATAACTTCTATATATGTTTTAGTGCTAGTATGTAATATAAAAGGTATTTGTGGATATATTTTAAAGTTCAATATCAAAAATCACGGTGAGAAAAATTGTAAATTTGTTCAGGTCCGTAATTTGAGGGCAAAACAAGCACAATAGGCTAAAGCAGCTACTCCTGACTAAGATTCTCCCTTTAGATTTGGAGGTGGGAGCCTCAACCACTGCTCCTGACAGGATGCACTGCAGATGGGTCAAAGTCAAAGGACAAATTTCCTTATGGAAACCAAAACAAAACAATCTCAAAAACAATGGCCATTCTTAGTCCCAAGCCTGCATAAATAAAGAGGGTCTCCAGGGTAATAATCCTTTGGTGAGCAAGAGCTTGTCTATAGACCATGGAAATATAGCAGGACCTGTCCTGGAACATGGTGCTGTATTGTTTTCAATGGCCCATACTCCCTGGCGCATGATGCCAAAACATGTTTTTTCTTCCGCATTACTTCCTCATTTCGCCCCAAACGGGTGACGACAGAAACTTTTCCCACGTGATCAGTTCTGACAAATCAGTGGCTGTGGGTGGAGTGGAGCTCACGCGGGCCCAGAGCAAAATCTTCCGAAGCTAACTTTTAAGCATTTTGAGGATTTAAAATTTCTCAACAGGTCATGTTTTGAAATCAGACGGGGGCGTGTACATACTATAAATCCATGGTCTAGACATGACAATTTGCGATGCCATGCGACTTCATCCAGTCAAACTATAACACTAACAATCATGTGCAGGAAACAGCATCCATTCCAACAGCATCCATTCCTTCTATGAAAGTGGCCAAGGAAAAACAAGATTTTAAATAACTTTCTGATGCCAAAAAAATCACAAGGAATACTCTTAATATTAAGCCTTAATAATTTAATAACCTCGGGCTATTTTACGCCAAGGTGCTACTTGATGGCGGGGGGGGGGTAACACTTATATTATGTTCAAGTCGACTGCAGAAGTTAAGACATGCCTGAACTGCGCTGCACTGGTCAGGTCAGTGGGTCATGGTGTGATACAGTTAACTTCTAAAGAGGATTTAGTTTTCGCCTTCTGACAGTCAGCACTCCGACAAAGTAAACTGACCTATGCTATATCTGGACTTGTTTGTTCAGCAAGTTGGCTCAATCACAACGTTTGAAACATGTAAAGGAGCATATTTTGTACAGTTTGAATGATTTACTACATACATTTAAATACAAAAGAACTGAGAAAATCATTATAAAGTAGAATGATACAAATAAGGTACTCGTACTTTATATTGAGGATAATGCAAGTCAGAAATTGAACACATCTAACCATGATCTAACTGGTCTTCTTGGAAATGTTAATGCTTTACCTGGAATGTTCCACAGTACAGCGTTAAACGTATCTATATCTCCATGGACACAACCAGATGACGCCACCAAGCCAAGTTACAGGTCCGATTGTTTGAAGAGGCGATCTCACTCAAAGTTAGATTGCATTTTTTAAGGCATTTTCGAGCAATAAAACTACCTGTAATTAATGAATTACTAGATAGTGAAGTTTAAACCTTTTCCTAATCGTGAAATAATATATTGTCAAAATGTTGAGCTCTGGAACGAAATGCCAAACCTTGCAGTCACGCTAAAGCTAACAACACCTAGCATGCTAACAGTGCACTTCTTGGTGTATGTATATATATATATTTTTTTTCTTATTTTCACAGTTAAAAAACAAAAAACAAACACAGAACAAACAAAAACAGGACCAGAAAAAAATTTCTATTTCCAAGTTGAGTCCGTGTGTGATTTTTTTTCATTGTCCATGTGTCAGTTACGGTGTCGGTCCAGTCCTTAGTCGTCTATGCAGTTTGTGTCATCTATTTCTTTGTGATTGCATTTTTGCCCAGTTGCCAGAAATATGTTCCAAAGGTATCCACTTACTGTGTCCACGGCAGGGGTTTTGGGGCCCAAATACACGGTTCTGAAATTGAGTGAGATGGCAAAACAGTCTGCAGTGCCTTGTTAATTTCCATCCAGTATTTATGTGCAACAGAACAGTCCCAGAACACATGATAATGATGTGCATCCTGGCAACCACATTTTCTCCAACATTCAGCCCCTCCCTGCGAGTAATGAGCACTTTGACATGGTGTTATTAAAAAAAACAGGCCACATTCTTCCAACAGAATTCCTTCCAAACATGAGATTTTGTAGTCTTCCATTGTGAAGTACACACATTTTCCCACTCCTCGGCCCTAAAAACAAAACCCTCTTTTTCCCATTTAATTTGAATGTATTTAGTAGATTGGCTGTCCAAGTCATTAATGCATTTATATACTTAAGTTATTATTCCCCTTGAAAGTTCTTATTTACGTAACCATTTCAGTCAGAGGGTTATAATATTCATTGATTTGAGTTATTTCTTGATTAGGATAGCTTATTTGTAAATACCTACAAAAGTGTTTTTCTCTACGCCAAAGGATTCTTGCAACATATCAAAGAATTTCATTTGATTTAATTTATATGTTTTGATTAGCTTCTTCCATGTCGCAAGCACAGATCTTATCCATGGATTCTCTATTTCCTCCAAATGACTCAGCACTTCCTGGTTCTTGGACAATAAAACTCTATATTTGGATGCAGACAGCACACTGTGGTCTTGAATTGATCCTAAGAACTGCTTTTACAATATGCATAGGGGAATAATAATACTATGGTACATGGACAGTTACTTTAATGCCATACAGAGGAACAACCTAAGCAAAGCCATATCATCCACATGGAGACATGGTGCACCTTTAAAAATAAATGACCCCAATTACATGTTTCAGTCCAGACAGAGCATGTGGAGAGCGAGTTTAAACCATTTTCACGTTGAACTGCTCACTCTTCTCCCGTCTTGTGTCCTGAAGTTACTCTATCCTTTTTCTTCGGATATTATTCCACAAAGTGCTCTTGACAAAATAGTCCCCCCCCCCTACCCCCAGCCGGGCTATCCCAGTGCAGACGGGTGATTGATTTAGTGACAAGGAGGCCCCAATCTGTCAGAAACGAGAGCACCACTTTCCCCTCCATCACCGAGACGACGAGAAGACCCCAAGGTTGTGTCCTGAGCAGTGAGCTGAGCAGACTGCTGACGTACGGGCGCCGGAGCTCAAACAGGGCCATCACAAAGGCATTTAGTCCAGTTTAGATGAGCCAGCATCACTGTAAATACGCAATGTGGGGATGAGAAACGACAGCGCCAAACCAACTGCATGTCAATTTCAGATCGGAGTTTCAGCGCCGTATAAGGTTTGAGAATGGACCTGGCAAGATTTTTCTGGTTAATTGATCATCAGGATTATTCAGGTCAAAATTAAACCATAACCGTGATCATTTTCCAAGCAATAATTACTCCACCATAAATGACATACGGAAATTCTGATTTAAAATGTTACCAAATGTGTTTCTCTCTGGTCCTGTCTTGTTTGTTTTTGTTTGTTTGTTATTTTGAAAGAAGGAATAATCAATTAATTATCACTAGTCACTTCAACTGAATCGATAGCACATAAAAAACTAAATGTAAAGTTATTTTGGCTGTTTGAGTCGCTGTAACTTTACTTTTTTATTCACAAAGTTTGATTTCACAAAGCTAGTCACATGCAAGACAAAAGGCAATATAATAGACTCTGTGAATATAAGATAATTAAGTATTTCACAGTTTGCCTATAATTGTGAAAAAATGTAACTTTGCTTGTATGTTTATATGTCTCTTTTCACAATAATTGTAGCCATCCCTAGTTCAGTAGAATGTCTGTCTGTTTTTGGTAAAGCTACTCAAATTGGGTGGAAAAAGGTCAATGTTGGACTGAGAGAACAAGTCATTTTAATATTGTGATTTGGCCCATGTTTTTGGTGTAAATTGGTGGAAGTTGGCAATTTCTATCAAATGGGACTTTCAAGTTAAAGACGAGTCTGAATGATTGGAAACTGCATTGTTAGCATCATGCTCGCCAATTTACAATATAATACAGACTCTTCTGTCTCAAAAAAAAAAAAGAAACAGTCTCAACTTAACCTTACAACACCAAATATTAAAGTAAAGCACTAAATAACCCGAAGGACAAAACAACACTTGTGCAAGAATATTCATACTGTGTCACATCTTGCACTAATGTATTCATAGAGTTAATGCAAGTACACTTTTAGCTGCAGACGATGTAATTTGGGTTAGGTTAATTACTGCACCTCAAACCTGTGCTGTGACCCACTTTCTTCTCCTTCACTCTTGCTCCCGTCCTCAGCCTTCAGTCAAAAGGAACACTTTTTGTTTTACGCGTCGTGAAAAGGCGTTTGAATGAGTCGTGTTTTTCCTCAAAAGCAAAACTACTAGGCAGAACGTTCTTTTTTTTATTGTGCAGCGTTTTCATTAAAACAATTTAGCAGAATTCAAAGAGGGATTTTGTATTGTGCTCGCTGCTTGCTTTCAATATTATTCACAGGAGTTTTGATTGGTTTTTGAAGGCTGTGCAGTTTGGTGGAACTACCGATTGGCACAAGACTGAACCTGAAGGTCACAAAGCAGAAAAGAAAAGGCAACGTGATAAAGTTTTAAATACAACATATTTTAACAAATTGTGTAATACAGTTCACAATCTCACAGAAAAAAAAAAAAATCTCCTTGATCTCCTAGTGTTGTCATGATTCTGAAATTTCAAACTCAATTTCAATTGAAAAATGCTTGGTACTCCACACTGAATAGACTGAAGATTGAAATTGATTGAAATGTCCCCGTGTGGTAGTTCTGTTATTCTACCTCATCAGGCCATTCTAATACTAGTCAGAAAAGGTCAAATTTTTTCCTATTTATTTATATATATTTTTTCCAGTATTGATACTTGTTCAATTGAGTATCTAGTTCCGATACTAGTTTTAACCTTGTGTGCCATTAGGCGATTTAAGAATGCCCTCAAACTTACTTAAAACCATGACTGAATTCTGAACTAAATCAGGACCAAAACCAAAGCAGATTTACGTAACTAATTAGTGTGAACGTAGCCATGGAGATTGATTTGGAAATCCATGTTGTCAATAATAAAAGAAGTATCAACCACAAGATAATAATGTATAAGTATAGAAACAGCAATGCGTCTGATTGATTCAATGGGAAGCCCGACCTTTTTCCTCTTTTCAGTCGTTTCCTGGCAAATTATGTGTAATTTAAGCACAGCTAATTCAAGCTGAGTCTTAATGGAGGTTGTTGACGTGGGTTTACTCCAGAAGAGTAAACAACTTGTTCTGTAGATGTTCAAATACAGCAGGCGGCACTAGCATCACAGTAGCATTTAGCCCGCAGCTACCATTAACATTCTTAGATATTTACACAAATTTGGACGGTTCAACCACTTTATTTATCATGTATCTGTATTTGGTACAATATCCCTCCTAAAGTCTGCATTTGCTCTTGTAGTTGTTGAAAGGCAGGCTACAGAGCAGCTCCTCTACAAGGAATTGATTGCTTTCCCCGCAGAGGTCATTTATTATACTGTATCTATTGTCTATTACAGAACTAAAAATGGCTTAAAGAAAATAATTCATTCACAACATCAAAAGAGGGCCAAAACTGAGGAACCGAGACTTTATCAGGACCTCTTATTACAACACATTTCATATTGTGCAACCCAAATAAAACATTAGATAACCTTTTCATGTGTGACTTTTTATTGCGTTTAATCCCATTTACTCATCTGATCCCTGGAGGAGTTGTGACACAGAAAGCAGCAGATTTAGAGCGTGTTGGAGCTGGTCGCTGAGCCCCAAGCGCTGGGCCTGGAAAGTATTAACCCTTGCGCGGCTGGTTAGGAACCGCGGCGGCGGCAGCAGCAGCAGCAGCATCAGCACAGATCTCCCTGATGCTGTGTGTTAATTAGGCCTGAGTTAGTGGGCCTGCTACAGCTTGTCTGGTGGTTGACCTGGAGAGACGGATTAGCCTCTCCAGCTGCCCCGGCCTGCTCTGGCTACGCTAATGCCGCCTTTATTAACGGGACAGGTGACGCGGCCCGATCGCTCACTCAACAACGCCGTGGGGGCATCTGGTAACAAGGTGTGTCGTGGTTAGCTGGACACAAAGCAGAGCCCGGTGGCAAATGACCGTGTCAGGAGTGCAGATGTGTACACATGGAAGCTACTTATATAGGTCAGATGCAGCATTATGAATTGGGTAAAAGTTCATTTAATTGTAGAAAATTCATCAAAAGATCGTCTTATTCAACACACAGTACCAGGAAAACAAGATAATAAATCAGGATTAAACCAAGACTGGATCGAAAGGATTAAACTTCAAATTTCCCAGACATCGATTTGAAGTACTTAGAAATATTAGATAAGATGAGTTTAGATAAAATCACTTTATTGTAATTTTGTATGGTTTTTAGAAGTCGTTTCTCACAGCAAGCTGCAAAAATAGTAAATGTGATCATTTTCTTATTAAAATGAGTGTAGTTTTAGGTGTGAAAGTAAACCTGGACGAGACCATGACTAAACCAAGACTGGAAGTGTGACCCAAGATTGACCACTTTCCAATCTCTTATTTCTTAAAATTAGTCATGTAATTTAAAAGTCTCATCATGCTCAAATGGCTTATTAAATTACAGGCCTGTATGTGCGTCGGTAACAGACGTCACCACCACTCCCTGTTCCTCCACATACGCTGCACACTTGCACAGAGAAAACGCTGGCACGGTGAGGGCTCAACCATTTGCTTTGCACGCCTAAGAACAGTTGATGCAAATGCGATAGCTTCTGAGGACGGCCCATCACTGCATTCCTTCATGCTGGTGCTCCTTGTGAACCCGAGCATGTGTTATTGCCATGCAGGGAGGGCTGTGTTTATGTGCTGTTTGCTCCGTCCAACACCCACGCTCCAAGAGTGGACACCTGGTCTGGATCTATGGCCAATGGCATTCTCCTGATCTTAATGCCAGGGATTAGCAAAAAGAAATCCACTTTAAGGGTTAATCAGTATCTCAAGCCACGACTTTGTTCTGCCACACAAGTTGAACAAACTCAACCTAAACAATATGGAGATGTGAGGACTGATGTTAAAATGTAAGTACAAATGAATCTCGTTAAATCGCTTAGAGGCGATATGCCATTAAATCAAGTGTAAAAACATGGACGGAATAAGTTACAGTCATTCACGTACATTTCCAATTCTGATGAGGCTTTAAAGAGCTAGGACAAGGTAATCAAAACACATAAACTTATACATAAATAACTTATTTTCTTTCCAGTAAATCAAACTTTAGAAACATCACAAATGACACTAAGTTTTAGAATTGAAAACTATAAGAACATCTGGTTTGTCAAAACAATTCTGTTATTTTTATGTACGAGATTTGCATTCCAGCATTAAGTTTGCATTGCGTCCACCCACACAGGTTGAAAAGGCCTTTAAAGATTCCAAAATGTCCCCATTTCATCGCCGCGCTCATATAATGCGACGCTGTAGGTGTAAGTTACTACTCGTTTCCCACATCTTCCTCCATCACGTTTTTTCACGTCAAACTCCTGTCCGTCACCTCTGAGCCTCCTGTGGCGCCGTTTGAGCTGTTTTTGTGCTGACATGGGGCACTGGTTGGCTCCTGGCTGCAGAGAAAGTCTTGGGATAAAGGGCTTTTCCAATAAATCCCTGATAGCCTCCCCAGCTCCAGGAGGACTTAGGGGGCGACTGCCGAGGAGGAGGCAGGATGGGTGTTGATTTTGGGGCTTATGGTGAGAGTTGTAGTCGAATGGCGGGGGCTGGGTAAACACGCAGGGGGCAGCGTTTGCAGGAAAAGGGCTTTACTTGCGACTGGCAGCGACGCGCCAAGACTGAGGAGGCAAGAGGTCACCTTTGAACGCTACAGACGCAAGAAAACTACAGCTAGCTGAAAGTACTATTTGTTTGAACAAGTAGACACAAAAGGTTGAAAACTTAAGCACCTATACATAATGAGCGGGCATGTTAACACTCACCTTTCACAATGCCAAAGCACTGCATCGTCTATTCAATGGGTGGACAATATTTTGGGATTATACTGATGGTGCTACTCAGACAATATGGGCTAAAAGTGCCAGTGTAGTAAGTCTTGGTTGATGTGCAAGTACAAAAGAAACTATAAACAAGTTGTTCCTAATCATTTTAGTCTCGAGTACCCCTTAGGCTCTGTCTCACACTCCGAGCACCCTCTGACGCAGGGACCAGCCAAATAAGTCTGTTTACTGTTTCGTGTATTGTCAATTATTACTTTTATATTTTCTTAGTTTATTATTCATGTTCATTTTGTAATGGTTTCATTGCACTAAAAATGAATTTAAATAAATGTATCATGTTTATGGAGTTGTTTTTTTCCCACGGCAAGGCATAAAATGTAATTATCCGCATGGAAGTGTGGTTTTAACTTTCTATTTCCATGAAACTATGCCGGAGACTTTCCACCTCCAGAAAGTTATATACTGTGCCTTTAAGTATGTAAAATGCACTATATGAACAGGTATCAATTAAAACATTATGAAATTCAAATATCACCTTATTTCCTTGTTTGAAATATAATGTGAAAAAAATACAAGTTTTTGTTCTACTTTGAAGGCTTTTTTTGAATATATGCTTTAAAAATATGTATGTTATTATATACTCATCATCCAAATTTTGCATACCTCCAGAACAGTAGATGCTATCCTATTTTTTTTTTTTTTTTCACCTAGTTCACCAACCCCACCACCCCCCCAACCCCACACACCCCAAACAAAAGACCTGTCCACCCACCAAAACAGGAAAAGCTGACATGCTGCAGCGCACTGGCACAATAATATATCATGGTCGGAGCCGCGATTGAACGGCACTCCGGTCGGAGCCCAAAACTTCGAAACGCACACGCAGGCAAACACACCCACCAATATGAATAATATGCAAACTTCATCTACATTTGTTCTTCTGGAAAATTCCACGCCGTATTTTTTGTATCTTTTAGTTTTCAAACCATATGCCCTTTTTGTTCCTGTCAAACACCCATGTGGTCCAGCACAAGCAGCAGAGGTAGCTACAGTTGCATTTTTTTCAGCAAGTCACAAAATTCCCAAAAGTGCCAAACTGTGTTCAAAACACTTTTAAATGTTAAAAAACCGTTCAAAAATGGCAATGAAAGTATGCAAATGACGCACCTGTAAAATGGGAGTCTCCGTGTTTGGGGAAGTGCAGGTCAGAGGTATAGAATCACATGTGACACAGATAATAATACTGAAAATACACCTATTGCAGACACAATGTAGCATCCTGTAAATCCTCACACCCACCAAAACACCAAAACCTACCCAAAACATGCAGCAAAGTGTGCAAAAAGAACCTGTGATCATGGGACAACTGGCAGAACCACAAAAAAGTTGGCTCTCGGGGGCCCTGTGTGCAGAAAAACAAAAAAACTGCCCCTCAAACTGCGAGCGTCGGACTGTCAAACCTGTCTGAAAAAACCCCAGGTCACATGCTGCGTCTGCCTCTGTGCTCAGATCCAGAATGACAATAAACACCAGTCCCCTGCTAAAAACCCACACTCAGCACCCTGCTCAGAAACTCACCGCCGCCTGCACCTGAACATCTCTGAATACCACAAAACAAGGAGCCATTTTGAAAAAACACAACAGCCAAAACGCCGGATCGAACCACAAATTAAACAAACAAAAAGGCCCTGTTCCCAGATATTCCAATGTCAGATACTAGTTTACATGCATGTTTACAATCACAGTTGTTTTATTGTAAAACTATACCCAGTAAAAAAACATGCATGTGAATGGGCTCGCCTCCAGCAAAAACCACAAACGCAAGCAAATACATAAAATCCCCAAACAATAAAAACAAAACAAAAAACAACAAACTACAATCCTAAAACACAAAAATAAAAAAACAAAAAAAAAACAAAAACCACAAAAACAGAATAAGAAACAGAACCCCAACCACAACCACCACAAAAAAAAACAAAACCAACCAAAAAACAACTACCTAAGAACAAAAAACAGAACCAACCAAAAAACAAAAACTCCGATTGAGATCAGCATAAAATTGGCTGAGTGTCGTCAAACCATCAAAAAAAAGATGCTTGTACTCTCTAAAACATGGAATCATACCAAAAATGGCTAAGACAATAGCTTCTAATAAACAACCATACAACACCAGGCAGAAAACCAAACAAACCCAACCCACCAGAACTCAACAACCAACAACACAACAAAAAACCCAAATACCAAATCACACAAAAAAAAACAAACACAACATAAAAAAACAAACAAAACAGATAACAAAACCACACTGTGGAAAACATCTTTGAGGCAAAGCAAAATACCCCAGACAAAAAAAACTATCCATGGAGATATAAAAAAGCAACAGAACTCACGTGGCGACACCTGCACTAGAAAAGTTCAAAAAACACAGTGCATCTTTAAACAACACGGTAAATCACATTTAGATTAACTTCCATTAAAGTAACCTTTCTTGTCCTCAAAAAAAGTAGAGAAAAAAAAATTGTCCTCTGACCTTGACCCATTCTTCAATGCGACTGGTGCAAAACATGTCAGGAGCAGTGGGACCCAGACCCAGATCCTGAGCCGTTCCTGCCCGATCTTGTCAGCTCTCGGTAGCTAAGCAGGAGAGGGCCGGGTTTAGTCACTTCACCTACATTGCCTAGTAAAGCGCTTTGAGTGCCGCTATATAAATACACTGTAATAATAATCCTGAGCTAGGCTTGGACATGGATATTTGCTGGATGATTTTTCACTGTTGTGCATGTTTTAGGTTGATGGGGGAGACCGGAGCACTCAGGGGAAAACTCACCCAGACACAGGGAGGAAACATGCAAACCCTGCACTGAAAGGCCTTTCTTGCTTTAGAGAGGCAAGGATTGGTCAGCTTGTCTTATTGCTCCTGAACAAATGTAATGTCCCCCCAAGACAACAATCTACAAAAAGACAAAACATATACTAAAAAATGTATACAATTCTTTGCCAAGACTAAATGCGTTTACAGTTGTCGGCATATTCCCTCATTTTGTCCAGGAGTGTTCTATTGTAGAAAAAGATTCAGTTGTATCATCTCGACACATTTGGGTTTTTGTTTTGTTTTTAAACAAGACGTTTTCAACTCATCCAAGAGTCAGAGTCAGAGTCAGAGTCAGATTCAGAATCAGAATCAGAATCAGAATCAGAATCAGTCATTCTCAATCTGCGGATTGAGTTTGGGAACGCTGATATTTATTCTACTGGAGATCTCCTGATAAAGGGTGTTTACAGTTTCCCTTGAGACTTCTCTTCCTTGTTTACTAACAGCCCTGTAATGGGCTATCAACATCCTTGTTTAAACTGACTGTAGCTCCCTAATCACTGAGTACCTGATTGGCATCAGAAAGACACTCCATGGCTTCAACACACTATTATACATGACCGGTAGGTTGAACCAGAAACCTTTTTCAAACAAAAATGCCCTCCTTGACTCCTCTTTCAAAACATCTCTTCTCCTTCTTAGAATCTTCACCTCACTGTCTTCAAACGAGTGGTTTGTGGCTTTAAGATGAAGATGTGCTCTGTGGCCCTGAAAGCGTTCTGTGTTGATAAAACCTCTTGTGCAAAGTCTGTTTAGTCTCACTTTGTACCGCTCTTTACAACGTTCCTCACTGCACTGGAGAGAATACACTACATTGCTCTGTTTTTGTGATGGCATCTTGTCCTTACCAGTGTCCAGATGACTACAATCTGAACTGAATCTTTTCCTACAATGCTTTTACAGTACTTTCCAAATACCCATATCCTGCCTCCTCAACTTCCAATGATTCCGGTGTGATTGACAGGTATATTAACCAATCAGAGAAACACATGGTTAGTCCTGAATGATAGTAGAATATACAAAACGAGTTGTCTTCTGCATTTGAGAGACACAGGTTACAAATTAGTGGCTGTGGCTGGAACATCACAAACATACACGGTTGTTAGATGCAGTTTATGGTCTGATTCTAGACTCTTCTACATTAGAACAGAATGTAAGAGGCTCTAACAATGTAAGAGCTTGTTTATTTTTGGGTCCATTAAATGACTCTATTGACTATATTGACCAAACTACTAGATTGTGGGTCATTGTTGTTTGTATCTTTCTTTCTTTCTTTAATTATTTGCATATAGAAACCAAACCAAATCAAATATTTAGGATGGAAAAAACATAATTACTTCAATGAACAAACTGATGGACTATTTCACACAAAATTCCCCTCATCTTCAAAACACTTCGTAGATCGCTCTGCAGCCACAACTCGAGCCTAAATGAAGCTGTTATCTTCTCTTGTGTTCGTTCATTAGCTCCTGCGCCTCTGAACGTGACGAGGTCGTGCATCCTTGTCCTGCTTCACCGCGTCTCTTTGAACACTCGCTAAACTATCCTCCCGTGATGGATTTTTGCAGCGGCGTGATTGGACCATTTCACTAATGCCTATCCGTGCAGCGTGGGCGGACACATTTATTATCATTATCCAGAGTGGTAAAACTTTGCCCCCTAACAATGGACTCACTCCCACTTCCACTGTATAAGGGGCATAGCGAGACACAGGTTTAATTGGTGAAAACATTGTCCTGATAGTGACAAGGTGGAATGCAGTGTGTATAGTTTGAGCCTCATGCAATTTTAAAGGTACAGGGGACAAAAGTTCAAATCTTAAATGAGTTGTTCTGCACTTTTTCCCACCCAGGAAAGTGTCATTTCAGAAAATATTTGTCTTTCGAAGTACTGTGTTTATAGGAACTAAATTAGATCAAATATTGACAAATCTGAACCAGGTCATAGGTCAGCTAAAACTAAAACAGGTCAAAACTGGGCTGAAACTGAAGAGCAACTTCAGGATCAGAAAAAAATATATCTAAAATAACATTGACGATGAAAGACACAACATAAATGTAATTAAACTAAAGCACATATGAACAAGGATTTACTAACTTCAAATCTTGGCAAAATCAGGTCAAACACATTGAAATTAGGACTAAATCCGATTTTAAAGGTCCTTTACCTAATTTGGAACCAAGGAGTGGGCAATGTGCAGAAATATCCTTTTATATGGGTTATAAGATCACTTTTAATGAGCTTTATTTTATTTATTGAAGCATTTTTATTATTGAAATCCTGCAAAACTTGATAGTCAAATCTAAAAACAACAACAACCCAAAAACTACACACACAACAAAACCTAAAAAAAAACGTCAAAAAACACAAAAGAACAAAAAAAAATACATGACAAACAACAACACCCAAAACAGGGCTCAAGATACGGCTGACACACTGAAGAGCCAAACTTTCAGAAGAATCAGAAAAAAATTATATAATAAATAATGACGATGAAAACACAACATAAGTTAATAAACTAAAGCACATATGAACAAGAGAATAATTAACCCCACAATCATTAACTAAAAAAACAACAACACAACAAAAAAAAACTGGAACATCCACTTATGCACCCAAAACCACCACACAAAAAGTCAAGCACACATTGAAATTCAGGACTAATCGATTTTAAAAGGATCCTTACCTAATTGAACCAAGAGTGGGCAATGATGCAAATCCTTTAATAACATAAAATGTAGCAGATACAATTTAAAATGAGCTTTACTTTCAATGTATTGAAGCACAGAATGTAATTTATATATTGAAAAATAACCTAGATATTGAATAGTCAAAACATCCAATTGACTTAAATATTCAAATAAATAAATCACTCATAATTCAACAAATACTGCCTCGAACCCAACAAATCCAACAACGGAAAACAAACAACAAACAAAAAAAAAATCAACAAACAAAACAAAAACAAAAATGCATAAGGAAAAACCTCAGGAAAACCACACAAACCAGAGACAAACCCAAACAAAAAGCACAGTGTAACCATAGGATCTGCATATTTAAAACAAAACAAGCGAAACAAGAGAAAGGAAACCATGACATAAAACAGAAAGTAAAACACAACAAAGTGGCACAGCTGCAGGATAAACGCATTATAAAGGAGCACCACATGAAGATAAACCATCTTCGGCATGCTATCCAAAGTCAAATCACTATCACCTGGTGAAAAATGAGTTCGAGCCAGACGCAAAACCGAAAAAACGATCGAAGGAAACTATAATGTAGTAAAAGCGGCCAGCTGAACTGCACATAAGACTTTTACAAAATGAAAACAACTATTGAGGATCACAACCCTAACGTCTACATCAAGACATGCGTCCCCACACCACCCCACCAACTTTTTCGTAAATCCTTGGGATCAACAATCGCCTATTGGTGCATGGAACAACAAATGGGTCTTCACACCTGTTTTTTTTACTTCAATGAGTTCCAGCACACCAACATAAACATCATTACTTAATACCTGGAATGCAAGAGCAAAAACTACATAATACGTAAACTGTTCATTTCAAAAGCAACTTTTCCACACGGTGCACAGAGAACACAAACACCGGGAAGTAAACACAACACACCGAAGTAATTTAATGCAGCCGAACAGTGACAACGCAAACAACAAAAAACAACATCAGAACCCTCAGATGGGAATATCGGACTGACATTAATAAATATCGAGGCAGTTACAACTCGATACCCAAATGTGTTCGCTCAACCTCAAAAGTCGTTCAAAACACACAGTGAAGTTGAAGGTGAAAATTGGCCATTGCAGTAGCTACTGATACGCATTAAGCCTTACTTCGCTTCTCCCTATATATACTTTAAGGGACGTAGAACACACAAATTGTTCTATTAAATGATTTTATTGTCATACGTTTCCCAAGGCATGGTAACAGAGCGTACAGAAGAAAGTAAAAACAATGTGAAGAAAATCGATTAGATTGTGCAAAGACAATACCGGTGAGCCAGGAGGTACACAAAAAAAACTCAAACTAAATCAAAAACATGGAAATAAAGAAAGTGATCATATTTTGTATTAGGGTGGTCAAAAAAGCCAAAGTTGAACCTCTTCCTGAACAATTTTTTAATTATTTGAGCTTTATCCAAGAATTATCTTAAGAGCCAAGGTCTAATCCAGTTGAAATGATTACGTACATCATTTTGTTAGGTATGTTTTATTGTTATTCGTTTTTCAAGGTTAGTTTTCGAAAACACACTATCTGAAGAAAACTAATAAACAAAAAGGAATTAAAAAAATAAATAAAAAATAATAAATAAGATATAATAAGAATATCATAAAATAATAATGGGAAATAATTAATGAGCAAGGGCGAATGGGCTGGAAACAATATAATATAAACTGAAAACACTAGCCACACGTGGCCAGGCGATTGTGAGCTCCGTGCCGTCTGGTGCCGCTGGGGGAATTATCGCAGACGCTCAGGCAGAGGGCGAAAGAAGTCCGGTCCTGGGGTATATCCTGTACAATAGAGGTTGGACCAAAGCAAATCAACTGGTTTGTTTGGTTATTTGTTTGATTGGTTGAGTCCAAACAGATTTGCTTCCAACTTATACCTTGACATAATGTATGCCGGACCACCATGGCACAGGTTGTTGCATTTTAAACTAAAGATAAACGTTTGATTTGATGCATTCAATTGCCATCCGTAAAAGTGGCTACCCCTCTCTGACCTTTGGAGGAGATTATATTTGCCTTAGAGTTGAAGTAAATTGGACAGCGTATTATTCAGATTCAGATTTGTGGCCAATGACTGGGTGGACATAAAGCAGCTCTGACATTTCGATAGAGGACGTTTAACCTGTGGAAACGTGTGTGCTCATCACGCCACATTATGTCTCCGAGAGAGGCTAAACAATGTGACCTTGATCAAAAAAAATCTATATCACAAATCTGCAATAATTTGATCAGTGGGAAGAGGATGCAGAGAGGGCAACGACACATGTTTTTGAATGGTTGGAACTGACGTTTAAGCGGACATGGATATGATGGCACTCTCAACTCACAGCACGAATGTCCCGAATGTGGGTGGGGCCTGAGTGGACTTTGCTTATTCTATATAAACTGGTTGGCCAAAATATTGGGCTAATATTTGCACTTTTGAGGGTGTCGGCTATCGGCTTTAATTCTTTGTTTTGGCCAACCTGCTGCGTAAAGAATACAAATAAAGCTTTATTTTAACACTTTAGTACGAAGAGAGCGTTGCACAAAATGGGACCACACTGCTTTAAATTACAGAATTTGGAGAAAATGATGAAAATGCCTGGGAAAAAAATCTCTGTATTTTTTTATACTGGTCGATATAAATCTGGACCGTTTTCAGATTGGGGTGATTGACAGGTGGATTAACCAATCAGGAATACCTACGGTCCACAGATACCATCAACCGTTATGATGAAGCGTTCCTCCTCTGACACTCGGGACACTCTTCTCAAGGACCACCGGGCAGCAGGAGGTCAGTCTGAACGAGATGCAAACATATCGGACCCAAGATGGGAAAAAACTCATATCGACCGATCTCTATTCTCCCTGTGTTTCCCTGAGTTTGCTCCGGTTTTCCACATAAAACATATGCAGCAGGCAAATCCTCATGGTCATGAAACTAGCTCAAGATCTGAAGCTGGGTCCGCAGGCGCTGCTCTGCGGTCGCTTGCTTCTCCTGACAGACTGCCCTACAGTCGAGAAGCACAAAGTTCACATAAATAACCAAATGACTAACCAGATGATGTACTGATTTGCCATCGGCCAATTGGATGTGTTGGTAGTATATTTGCATCACTGTGCAAATAAACTGTGGGAGGATATACAATTTTGGCAAAAATTAGGATAAATGAAGAAGGCTGAGAGAAGAATCTGACATTAAACCTTCGACACAGTATGCAAATCACATCAATGATTTATTGTGTTCAACCCCAGAGGACAAGCTAAAGGGAATTATCTCTGGCTTTCAAAAATACAATTCTCGATATATATATTTTATTTCTTTTTTTTCATGATGAAGAACACACATTGATGATTCAACTCCACTGCAAATGTAAAATGGGGAAAATGTGTTTGAGCCTCTAACCATAGGAATGAGTCATCTCTCTCTGTCTATCCTTAAAATGAACTGTGAACACATGTAAAATGTATCTTAATGATTTCCCTTCTTATTCTGAACTTTGGGTTGGTTATGTTGGTGCTGCAAGAATAACAGCAATCGACTCGAAATGTGAACGGATGCAATAAGTAAATCACAACGGCGGCAGCTTTTGAAGTATCATTATTTCTTCCACAAACAACAAAATACATCTAAAAAGCTTGAAAATAAATTAAAATGTATTTCAGTCTTTCTGTCAATTCTCCTGGACGTGTTTAATCACAATGAAATGTTTCTTCCCAAACCGTGCAGCCGTACTCTATTCTCTTCAATATTACAGTGCAACATGGCATTTGCGGAGGGCTGCGGTCCAAAGTGCGGAGTGGGCAGCAGAGAGGGGGAACAGACTGGTCGCATGGGTGGTCCTGGACGACCCATCCGGACTGGACATTTGGAGACCAGGCCTGGGAGCGAAACAGTCCGGAGTATCTGAGGAGGAGGACATGAGGCGGCTCGGCGGGGGAGCGTGGCTCAGGTGACAAACGGCGCCCGGGGCCAAAGACGAGCCAAAGGAAACAGGGCTCTTAATCAATCAGGGTCAGTGTGAACGGACGGAGCAGAGCAACCGGGGGCCTCTCGGGGGACGGCCGATCGGACGCTACACGCCAAAACACAAATCAACACAGGTTTGTCTCAAAGCAGACTTCTGTTACTCAGCTACAAAGGTTTATCAGAAGCAGTATTATAGTAAGATTAATTGGTTCATCAAAGTTTTAAATCGTTTTTTTTTTTTTTTTTTATTGTCAGTTTCGCCTTGAAAAGTATTGACTTATTTTACTTTAGTTGTACTTTGTGAATCTTATTTTGAAAGCAAGATTTGTAGAAATATTTGAAGCCGCAAAACAAACGAGCGCTCAAAACCAGTTGATTGACTGGTGCAATAATTGTAATTACAGTTAAAGCACAATGTTCATGTATGTAATAAATATCACTTAAGAATGCAAAGGACAAATTCGACAGACTTTGGACTAAATCGGACTTTTGAATGTGCCGTGATTTAAAAAAATAATAATAATAATAATCTGTTGAGGATTGTTTGATGTCTACTTGTGTTTTTATTGTGTATTTCACTCTCTGGTCATGACGTGTTCTGTTATGTTCTGTGTTCTATGTTTATTCTTTTTTTTTAATGTGAAAACATAGATAAAGAATACACTCTTCAAATAGGTGCAACCACATATGTATAGTTTGTATTAAAGCTGCAATGTCAGGGCATTATAATATTTTGACCTCGCCTCTAGGGATTCTTTGTTTTGTGAATGTTTGGTTTTATTTTTATACAGGAAAGAGGAGAAAATGCATTAATCTGGCCTGTCTCGGTTCAAAATAGTTTTGCAGCAGGTTCCAGTTCTGCAGCAAAGGGCAGAAAACAACAACATTCACAACAAGAGCAGACAACGATACCCACACACTCAAACAGTTCAGAGTCGGTGACTACGACAAAAAGAGTCTGTATAAGCCTGTGTATGCCTTTTTAAAATGGCTTGGTTGTTTATACTCAGACATTACTCCGAAGACATTAACACTTGACGTGAAATGGATGCTTGACCTCTAAACACGTTCGTAATTTTTGCTGTGTCTGAATAAAATTTTATTTAAAGCAATAAACTGTAAACTAATATTACAAACAAAGTGGACAAATGAAGCTATTTCTGGTTGTTAGTAAAGCGCTTAAACTGACATTGATGTTGTCCTTAATAAAAAGCCGTCGAGAGTGTTGTTTGTGACCAGCAGAACTCCGCCTCGGGCAAACCACGCCTCTTTGATCGATCTGCAACACCCACAAAGGTTTTCCTCCGGCCAGGCCCCTCCCAAACTAATTATGGTATTAAAATGGGAGGAGCTGGTTTATGGAGGCTGTTACTACTGACAAAAAATAAGGACAACACTGACGTGCAGTTAACCATTTGGAGTGCTCGGCTACGCGTTTGATAAATCTATTGTCCCTGTTTGATAGTTATAGCTATTATTAGTCATAATATAAGAACCATTTATATTCATCTTCTTTTGTTTGGTTTGAACTTGGGGTTGGGCTGCAGATGACAGCAGAATGAATGAAGCTAAAATAGATCATGTTGTCGTTTTGTTAGAATATTGCGAGGTTTTTAGACTCAGAAAAAGCTTTGCATAATTGTACAATATGACAAATTAGAATGAGTTAGAATTAAAACAAAACATTAACAAAATAATACAAAACTTACAGTGTGAACAGAATAACCCTGCAAAACTGTTGTCGTGAGTTATTTAAAGTGAGAGGTGTTATGAAGCTTTTGTCCACTATTTGGGAACACGGTATCGTCATGTTCAAAAATCTTAAAGCCACCATTAGCTTGTCACCTTTGGTCTTGAGGCGGTTACACTATTTTCTTCTCAGTCCTTTGCTTTGTATTTGATCAAATCATAAAAGCATACTTAGAGGGGCGAAATATACGAAAATATTGTGACGTTGTTTCAAATATATTCAAAAAATAGTACAAAGACAAAAAAATTATAATTAATGAAAAAAGTCATGTTTCAATTATATTTCTGCATATTTGTGATTAATTTTACAGACGTTTCACATTTCTGATAATTAAACCTCAACTAATATGTTTAAAGACATGTTTTAACACATTTCTGTTGGCTTGACCTAATATAATCTGAATATTGTCATCAGAAACCCTTTATAGATATAAATGTGTCACTGCCGCTTTATTGTAATTTGTTGATGTGGGTCTAATATTACACTGGCATCACCTTCCTGTCCTGATTACCTGATTAAATGCGCTCTTCATTTACTGTTAAAAGATCCATTGGTTTGTTCAGCCTAATCAGTATGTAAGTGCCACTCCTCCCATTTTATTACATGCATTTCTCTGTGAGGGGAGTGGCCAGAGGAAAACCTTTGTAGGTGTTGTGAAGATCAATCATGGGGGCGGGTTTTGCCCAAGGCCGACTTCTGCTGAGGCGACAAATTGGCCTCTTCTTCTGAATTTAATTAGGGCTACCATCAATATGACTTTAAGGCCTGGATTAACAACCAGTGGTGACTTTTTGTAAAAGGTTTGGTTTTTAAAAGACCTATGGACAGATGTTGATCTGTTTATTTGATCATATTGTAGTTTATAGACAGTGGTGGGAAGAGTGCTGAAAATGTTGGTGTTATGTGTTTTTAATAAAGAAAGGAGCAGACAACAAAAAGACAGTTGTGCTCGTGATTTTAAATGTATTGAATTACGACTACATGGTTAGAGTTGATTACAAGTAAATATTAAAAATAATAATATGTTTTTTTGCTAGTCTACAAAAAATAAAATGAAAAATAAACCAAATAAATATTGAACTATGGAGACTGAAGGATTGAGAATATTTACGAATTAAGTGTATTATTGATGAAAATCATAAAAGCCATCCATCCTTCTTCCTCTTATCTGGGGCCGGCTCGAAGGGGCAGCAGTCTAAGCAGGGACTCCAAGACTTCCCTTATCCCAGACACTTCCTCCAGCTCTTGCGGAGAGATCCCAAGGCGTTCCCAGGCCACAGAGACTCTTCCCCAGGGCCTCCTCCCTGTGGGACATGCCCAGAACACCTCCCTAGGGAGGTGTCCAGGAGGCTCCAGAACAGATGGGCTACCTTAGCCGCTCCTCTCCATGTGAAGGAGCAGCAGCTCTACTCTGAGCTACTTCTGTCTGAAATGTTTTACTCTTTTTTGACATTTGGATTTAATAATACCATAAACGGTCTCTCCGTTTGTGTTTTAGTTTGTTTGTGTATATAGTTAAGATAAGGATTACAATAATAAAAATACAACTACAATTGTTTTTTTGTTTTTTTAAGTTGATTAGTCACAATTAGTCAATTCATTGTTGCACTCCAAAGTAAAATTGCACCAGAGTTTTTAATCTTTTGTTGAAATCATGAACTGAAACAAAATGTTTACCCAAAAAGATAACCATAATCTTACCTCAATATATAATACACTAAATAAAAATAAATACTGTCGGTGTTAAAGTTATGTTCCTGGAAACTCTTAGTGCCTGTCATAAATGTCTCTTCACACCTCCACAGATTCAGCCTGTTTTCCGCTCATGTGGTTCTCGTGTACTGCCCTGTACACACTTAACACTTGGCCATCTGCAGTGCTGTTTCGAGCAGTAAATAAGCCATAGAGCGGTGCTGGTTCCGGGTCTCACATTCTCATGAGCACCCCAGGGCCCGCAGGACACCCTCCGTTCAGCTGACCCATGCCCCGCTTCATCCCAGGGGACTGAGCCGGGACAGGGAGTATAACATGGGCCTTATGTGCTCTGTCTGCACGCTTGAACACAGGATTATGTTGACAACCATCTTTGATTTGGGCTCTTTTGTACTAAAATGCTGCCTATTTATAGCCATTTTTGATATAGCTAACACTTTTGTCTTAGTTATTGTCTAGTTTTAGTCCACAAAGTCTTGGCTTCACGTTGTCATTTTGTATTATTCAAATATGTGCAATTGTTTCTGGTGTGGTCGATTAAGAAAGAATCATTTAGGTTGCGTTCACACTATTGTCAAGATTACGGTAGGTTAATCAATAATTGTGATTATTTAAACCACAATACTATCGTAAGAACCAATGAATAATAGTGACCATTTTAGAAGCTAAATTAAGTATTTTTACATCAAGCTACAGTCCAACAATAGACCTAAAGGTAAAGCTGGATGTTTTTTGTCGCATGATTGAACATTATTTTGCCATTCAGAAAGTTTGATTTTGTAAACCTGGTCACAAAATCTGAAGAATAACGACAATCATGACAATTGAAGTAAAAAAAAAAAAAATAAAAAAAAAAAAAAAAAAAAAAAGTACGATTTCACCATTCGGTCATTGTCTCAATAATCGCGACATCTCTAGTTCAGACTCGTCCTTGTTCAAGCCCAGTTTAATCCTGCTACAGACTTGGTTTGGTCCTGTCAATCTTGGTTTAGTTCCCAATTCTAATCCCAATTCGTCTAATGTGTGAACACAGTTTTACACCCAAATTGTTTCTTGAACCTACTCAGTCTAATTGTCCCTTTCAATTTTACATTATTATATGTATTGACAGAATTTAGCGATCATTAATTACCTTTCGTAGGCAAAAACATTGACAACAGCTAAATGACCGCTTCAGTCTTATCCCTGCTGGAGCCCTCAATCTCTCAGGCATCAATACATTCATCTGCCCATCCCCTTTGTCACCGGTCCATCTGCTTCACTGCTCACGTCTCCATTTAATTATATGTGGGTTAAATCGTCCTGAGTGCTCCCTATAGTGGGGCAGGGGCTTAGACGACAGCACCATGATCTAAATATGAAATGGCACTTGATTAGATAATCTTGGAGTGGCACATATTTCAAATCTGGGAGGGGTCATGTTTTGTTCAAGAAGATAAACACAAGGGACCACCAAGATTTATGGTTCAAAGGAGATGTCAAATGTGCGTAGGAAATCAGATATTTAAACGTAGTCCTGAAGAAGCTACTTGGATGAGTAAAAAATGTTCAACCTTTTTTGTTGCAATGAAACACACCTGAACGACTTATATTCTTATCTCATATTGACAAGCATTATTCATAAAACATGGCGTCTTTAAATAGAACATGACGTTGCTCAACATTTACCAACTGGAGAAGGAGATCGGAGCAAAAAAAATGACCACGTTTACAAAACTACATCTGTGTCATTATTATTCTGCGTCCATACTTACAGTGGCGGTACCCAATTCAATGTTTTGTCCACGTAGTTATACGTTGTACAGATATATTTCAAGCAGCTCTTAGGCTCAAAATGAGACCGCCGCGTGCTGTCGGGATCTAATATTAGAGCATTTTATTCTCTGAAAAAGAGGAAGCGTTCTGTTAGCATGCTAGTCGTTGTTAGCTTTGGCTTCTGCATGTTTTGAAAAGCGCCTACACTCATCACGGTGAAGAACTGGGATGTTCTGAAACTGCGAGAAAGTGAGGAATAACTTTGGACTGCTTATGTTCTGTTTTTTATGTTTTTAAGATGGTAAAAATCAGGTGCAGCCCTCCCTTTAAGGCCTTTAGGCTAACAGTATACGCTAACACTGTTTGCAGAAAGAAACCATTGAGATAAAGATTTTTTAAAATATACAAATTAAATTGATTTTGTAGTACAGTTTTGTTAGTAACGCTTGACTGAATGGAATTGGATGTGCGCACATTCACCGCATCAGATTTGGGACTAAACCAGGACTAAACTCGAAACTAAACCAGGACTAAACAAGAACTAGAACAAGACCAAACCAAATGGGCTCAATTTAAACCCAATAATGAAAAGTGTGAATTCACCTTTGGATTTCTATATAAACTGAAAGGGACCTACCGCATATTGCCGATCTGGCGGGTGAGGGGTGTCAAATAGCACAGATGCTAATGCTAACGTTACCATGCGCAACCAGCCTCGTTAAGCCACTCTCCAGAAGCCTTCAGATGCAAAGAAAGCGTGAATACCTGCAGGGAGGCAACAAACACGACTCAACGGGATCATTACGGCTTCATTTCAACTATTTCAGTGACGTAAGACAGTGGCTCCCAACTCCCAACCGTCCAAGAGTCATGTCACACGCAAATAAATATGTTTACAAGGTGTATGTTGACAATTATTACTAATAGATAGTACCATTGGTTGGGAAATGTCAATGTAGAAGAAATATATATTGAATAAATTACATAAAATGAATACAAAGAAATATAACGTAAGCTCTCATCATAAATATCTAAAATGAAAAATACTAAAATGCTTTGTAAGTACAGTCAAATTAAACAATACATTTTTTAAAATCCTCTGCTGCTTGCCCATATTTCAGTTCCTTTAATGATAATAACGGTTGATGAATAAAATATATAACGTTTTAATCGTGAGGATTTGAATTTAGCAAAAGATTAGGCAAACAAAACTGATCACTATTTGTCATTTGTGATCTAACAATATAAATCAAATTAAATATTGTCATGATTGGATGCATTATACAACTTTACTATAGTCTTTTCTAGTGATATGAATCATTTATTTGGTATTTTATAGCAGCAGTGCTCAAATGACAAAATCACTTTCTAATTTCCACTGTGACCAAGAGTCGTTCTGAATATGGTGTTCATGTAATTACACTATTCTAAGGTCGAGAGAAAGCCTGTCCATCAGCCCATTAAAAAGCACTGAGACGATATCATCTTGCCATTACGCTATAAATAAAATGACTGCCTTTTTTGGGGTAAAATGGACCAATCAATACAGTGTCCAATCGGCAGACGCCCCCAGATCCATACATCCATTCAGCTTGCTGACACCTACGACTCATTGATCTGCCATCGCCCGCTGTCCCGGGATAATAGATGCTGGCGCTGATTCAGTCCCCACAGGACGCGGCGCAGGCAGATGACACACGCATCGGCCGTACGAGCAGAGACGGGAGCAATAAGAGCCACGCGGACTGTCAGAGGTGCCACGCAGACGGGATTAAACCGGAGAGGAACTATCAGAAATAAGTACGTGTGAAAGGTGCACTGTGTAGCTTTTCTGCTGGGGGGAAAAAGGCACCAGCTTGTCTCGTCTCCATGAAGTTGTTATTGCCTGTAATGATAGAGGTGCGTCATAAATTATGGAATATCTTGAATGTTGCTTCGAACACATAAAACTTTGAATATTAAGTGTATAAATTACTGTAAAAATGCAATAAAAAATGCTTAAAAAAAAGAAAAGAGGTGATTAAAAAAATAATAACAATAGTGATGTTGTAAACTTTCAAATAAGGGTATATGGCATAATTATACAGACATTTCAAACTAATATTTTATCACACTTACATATTATCATCTGACTATTGTTATGATACTACAAAAAATATTTAAAAAAGATTTCTCTCAATATCGCCCACTGCTAGTACGGCTTGCTCGTAAGTTCTTTTATCGCTGAAAAAATGCTTAAACCTTGCGTTTATAGTCTCTACAAACTTTACGAACAGACAAAACACAAGACCATTTTTGTCAAATTTCCACGTCAATTTGTCTTCTTAAAGATCACAAACTTAACGTACAAAGTCACCTACGCAATATTTTTTATACGTACGCAAGCTTTATAAATAAGACCCCTGACCTGTAACTTGGCGCGCTCGTCTCCATGGAAACAGTTTGATGTCATACTGTGAACGTTTCAGACAAAACAAAACATTTACAGTACAGCAGACAAGAGAAGACGAGGAAAGATTTTGTAATAATAAAAATATGAAAGTATGATTGCTTATCTAATAGGTAGATCAGAATCAGATAATTAATTAATTCAACATTTGTGTTATTGTTTGGACACCTGAAAAACTATGGGCTCAAACTAAAAAAAAATGTACTAAACAAGACATTTTCAGTCTTCCAAAAACCGAAACTGAACTTAATTATAAAGTAAATAATTATACAGAAGGCGCTAGTGATGTTTTGAATACTTTCGCTCCAACACAATGTATAATAACAGCTCAGAACTAAGACGATTTTCTTCAAAAACTTTTCCACTGTCCTTTGTGTTTTTATGTCCTGAACGTGTGTGACATCAACAACGGTCAGTCGAAGGTCATTTTTATCACTGCAATGGGCCCAAAAAAAAAATTATACATACAATTGTTTTAATCTAAATTTCTATATCTATCTATCTATATCTATATATACTTGAGTAACTGTGTAATGCATTGCACAGTCACTTGTAACTATAATTTCTTTCTATAAGTTCTTGTAACTATAATAATTTTCACAGGTTGCATTTCTTGTCGGATTTGTGTCATGTAAAGTTCATTTTGCAGATATTGTTTGTTTGATTCTTGGCTTTGCTTTTGGTATTCCTCAGTAATTCTAGTACTTGCAGTCTATTCAGTATTTCCAGTCTTCTGTTTTAGTACAACATTGTAGTTATCAGAATCAGAATCAGAAAGAGTTTATTGCCATTGTCAATGAACAAAATTCAAAAACGTAGGAACTTGTCTCGGCCTTAAGGTGCAACATAAACACTGAGCAATAATAAAACAACATATATTCAATCAAAAAAGGGCATGCATTAGGAAACAATACGTTGTTGTGCATGTTTGTACTTTTTGAATTCTAGTAATTGTATGTTTCCAGGGTTTTTTTCCACTAGGTTTTTTCCCCAGGTTTGTAGTTTTGTAGATATTTGTCCGTACTTTAAAGGCCCGTTCACACCACGGCGCCAAATCCCGCTGGCCGCCCCAAATTTAACGCCTGTGCATTTGAAGTCAGACGCCCTGACCGCGCCGCCTGGACGCCTCGAACGCGCGTCCAAAAAATAAACTCTCCGCAGCACGGCTGAGTGGTCCAGCGCACATGCGCAGTGGAGGAGTTGTGTCCTATTGCAGTTCAGGTGAAGAGAATGGTTTTGTGTATTTACTTTACAAGTCCAAAAACGGAGGCGATCGGTTCGTCGGCTTGTCTGGGTCCCGCAGATACTTCAGAGGTGAGCAGAGTTTGTGAATATCATCATTTGCTCCAAGAGCTGCGTCTGGCAATTTTTTCTTTATCGGTCCGAGGTTTGATTTTGTCCTTCTTCCGGGAGTGCATAGGTACGTCACTGTCTTCCGGGTAGTGCGCAGGCACGTCACTGGAGCGTAATATCTGATTGGTTGCTGCGCCGCGTCTGCCGCAAAAAACAGTTCAGCTTTGTCCAACTTTTCTGCGATGCCGCTCACTGTAGTTGTACGTCTTCACAGTATGTGTTTTACATTATACCGTAAAAAAATAAAAGGAGAGAGGAGCAGAGAAGCGAGAAGAGAGAGAAAGAGACGGAGGAGAGTATTCTCGGTCTTGACGAAATGTTAGTGCTTTGTGACATCATCATCGTCATCATCGTCATAAAGCATGTGCGACCCAACTACAGTAGGTGACGGTCTCAGTTGGCTGCCAAATCGCTATTAAAATAACACAACAACAACTCTCCGCTTTAATTCTTGAAACGCCGTATTTCCAGCCGTGAAGCGCCAACTCTGCCTGTCACAGAGGCTGTGGTGGGGACCGTCCTGAGACAGGTTAGTTTGACCCTACTGATGATGTGTTGTTGCAATAGTGAATGGTACACACACCACACGCATTTTTAAATCTGTTAAAACGTGAAATGTAGGGATTTTGTAAAGAATTGTGCAGAAAAGTTGGTCACGAAGGTTAATTTCAATCATTTTTTTGTAGTGAATAGTATATAGCTATATTTGTGTTTGCTCAAAGCCAATACTTGAACTCCTAACCGTTAGGCAGAATGTCACCATCGACTTACGTTTCAGTCCAGTTCAGAAATGTAGTGGAGTGAAAAAGTGCAGAAAAGCTTAGGCAGGACCAGCAAAAAACGACAAAAACAGTGATGAAATGCCAGAGTGTGGATGAGCAGACTCCCCCCAGTGCAACCTGTTTCCTGTGAGTATTGAGATGCAGATGGGGCTCCTGGGTCTATAATGCAGAGGGGTGTGTGTGTGTGTGTCTGTGTGTGTGTGTGTGTGTGTGTGTGTGTGTGTGTGTGTGTGTGTGTGTGTGTGTGTGTGTGTGTGTGTGTGTGTGTGTGTGTGTGTGTGTGTGTGTTGTGTGTGTGTGTGTGTGTGTGTGTGTGTGTGTGTGTGTGTGTGTGGTGTGTGTGTGTGTGTGTGTGTGTGTGTGGTGTGTGTGTGTGTGTTGTGTGTGTGTGTGTGAGTGTGTGTGAGAGGGGGAGTGCAGCTTCTCCCACACATCTGCTAACCTGGACGAGCTCGCTGGATAACCCGACACGTCCGGTGACATCGGCGCATACTCCTCGAACGGGCGCCGTGACGTGCGCAAATCACTCATGTTTATCTAGAACACAAACTGCCGCACTTTGCGTCGCTATAGAGAGGATTAGAACCTAACACAATACGCAAAGGGATGGCGTTTGTTTGTTTAGGAATGTCTATAGTGGAAGAACGGGCTCAATGCCAGATATTGTAATTCAGTGTTTTAGGCCCCGGCGGTGAGGGGGCCATCTTGGTCTGGGCGTGGCTCACCTATTCATTCATCGTCAGAATCAGAAAAAGGTTTTTTGCCATTGTCAGTGAATAAAAACAAGATTCACAAACTAGGAACTAGCTTCGGTGAAAAGGTGCAACATGAAACAACAATATAATAGCGAAATATAAAAAAAATCTAAATAATAGGGCATGAATTTAAAAAAAAAGAGAACTAAATATGATAAAAAATAAACTTATACTAAATACTTTGACTGAATATATACACACAAATTACATTACATCATTGACAAATCATATTACAAGAAACATCTGAAAGCTTTGAACATGTATTTAGTTACAGAATTCTGAATACCTGCATTAATGCCCTTGCTGAATACTTAGAATAGGTTTATGTTTGTAACACAGTTTGTTCTGAATTCATTTATGACTTTGCACGTTCACTCGCCACACAAGCCACAGTTGATATCTTTCTCCCTAATACTGCGCAGTTTTAAACCTACATCGTGCAATCACGTACCGACTAAATTCTATAGATTTTATTCCAAACGAAAAAGTATCTGTACCGGAATACGGTTCATGTACATGTACTATTTAGTTACTTCCCAACATTTAGTGTTTCTGATTATAGTGTCCCAAAAGTTGCAAATTTAACTCAGGGATTCAAACATTGTATTTTGCATGTCAGTTCTTTGTTGGCATAATTATATATAAGACACAGAATACATCAAAAATAGTATCAGACTGAGAAGACTCCATCTAGTGGTAAGAGAGATCAAAATAAAACTTTGCTGTCGTTTTGATTTATATAATCCATTCATAGATTAGCGTTTCCTTCTTTTTTTTTGCAAATGTTATTATTTCTTACGATTTTCCTTACATTTATATATGAAAAAAAGTTTACTGGACTAAACACAAAAGCCCATAGTCCAACTACACTGCTGTAGCCAGGTATTTTCTTTAGCCAACTTTTTTCCAAGCTGTTGTCTACAAAAAAAACAAAAACAAAAAAATCAAAGCTGCAGATTGAAGAAAGCTGTGAGTCAACAACAGCCTATGTGCCAAAAGCCTGTGTGAATGGACCTTTACACCAAAATTATTAATAAGTGTGTGCAAAAACCGCAGATCAAGTTTGTTATCCTGAGCTTTCTTTCTGTTTTGTTCTGTTCTGTTCTGTTCTGTTCTGTTGGTAGTCATGCTTTGCCCAAGCTTTTAACACTTTCCTTCACAAACGCAGCTCTGCTCTGCCAAAAGTTGTAAGTTTTAACTGTGTTGACAGTGCGCTGGGGCGGGGGAAGGGTTCGTGTGAGGAGGGGTCGAGGGGGGCAACATGGGGTCACTCACACCGGAGAGGCAGAAGGAGAAGAAGGAGGAGGGGGTCGTCGACGGACAGAGCGAGAAAAGAAAAGAAAAGAAAAGGAAGGAAGCTGCTGCCTGGAGCTGGAGCTGGAGCTGGAGGAGAAGCGGCAGAAGCCTAAACCCAGCGCGCAGAAAGACGGGACGGACACGGGGCTTGGGGGGTGGGAGGGACCAGGGGAGCCAGCTCGCAGCTCATTGGCGGCGGCAGACCTCTCGCTGGACGGATTGACTTCGCACGGGTCGAATTACACCATTTGCCGTGCATTAGTTTGTTTTTCTCTCAGCCGAGCCAGGGCAAGGAGAACTTACGACGCGCTTGGACTCGTCTTTATCGGATTATACTACGGAGCCAAACGAGGATACTAAACTTTCAGATGAGGTGAGTTATTACTACGACTGCGTGCACACAGGTTTCTCCGTTGTTGCTTTTTGTGTGTGTGTGTGTGGAAAGCCTTTTTTGTTTCTTGCATTGAGAAAGTTCAATATTTCGCGTGACCGTGGCCGCGCAGCTCTGCAAAAAGCGCGCAGGACCGAAATAGTTGCGACTATTTTTACGCGACGTTCATTCATTCCTTTATTGGACTTGCCCGTTAAAAGTCTTTCAGCTCCTTTGCCACCACCGTGCAACCTCCAAACACGAAAGCGACCCCTTCAATAACTTTTGGATTTGCAGTTAGAACGCCTTTGCAAGCGTGGTAATTGCACGCGTAAATCTCGCAGTCTCTCATTCGGACCGCAATACGCGTCATTTTTGCGACTTTAAACGCTCCATTCAACTACATTTCGAGCGCGATTTGACGTCGGCCGCAAGTTTATTAAACGTTACATTTTAATATTCACGTTAATGGTTAATCTGTGTTTGTATACAAAGTGAGTCGGAGTAAAGCCCGACGCGTCGTTAATGTTTATGCCTTTTTTCTTTCTGCTTTCCCAAAGTTAATAGTAGTGGAAAGAGAGGAGAGAGCAGAGAGATAGAGAAAGAGAGAGAGAAGGGGGGGGAGGGTTTGGCTGCTGCTGAGGTTTTTTTTTTTTTTTTTTTTGAAGATCAGTCATCGTCAGAGCGCAGGGAGCCGAGGACGAGGACGGACTGAGCGCAGTGAGTCCAGGAGCGCGAGAGGGAAAACAGGGGGGAAAACGCGAGCGTAAAAAAAAATCATAATAAAAACAAAATAAAGCAGAATCCCGCGCGCAAAAGTGGACCAATATTAACCAAACCCCACGACTGGATGTTCTCTTTTAATAAGGATTTACGCGCTGGGCATTTTTAATGGATTACCAGAGGAATATAACATTGTGGAGTGGCCGATTCATGAGTGGATTTTCAAGGTAGGCTTTTTTTTTTTTTTTTTGTTGAAGTGAAATGCAGTCTGATAAGTGCAAAGTGAAGTCACCCAGATCAAGTACTTAGTCAATATGCAGATAACGAATTGCGTTTACAGATCTGACACAGTGTGGACTTTGTGCGTACTATCCACACTCCGCGCCGCGTCCGTGCAAGAAAAGTGTGATTTTTCTCCGTCACTTTTCCAGATAACCTTTGTGTTGTGCGGCGTGGCGATAGTGTTCTCAGTGGCACATGTTTTAACAGATGGTTCGGTGGTTTTGATTGGATTAAACCGCCTTAGAATAGAACGCCAACTTCAACCCACGGCGTCTGCTTGACTCAAATAAAACAGGCTCCGAGATATCGCCAAACAATAGGAAGATGAGCACGAGATAAGGCGGAATCGCACGTGAACTGTCCGCCTGGTCAGTTTTACGCATTTCACGCGCGGTGCGTCCGTGCTTTGGCGTTTACTTTGACTGTCAGTAATCATGAACGTGGCTCTCCCATAACCTTTAGGAGCCGCGGTCCCAGCCCTGCCCTGCGCGCTGCGCTGCGTTCACTGCTGCCTCCTCTGGCTCTCCACATCAGCTGCGTCCTGTTGTTGACACTGCACCGCTGTCCCCCCGCGCGCCTTTGTTGTCTTTTGTACGGGGCCCAACATGTGGACTCAAAAAGGGGTGGCGTGAATAGGTTTGGTACGGTGCAGAATCTGAATGCTTTCACTCCCCTGATGTTCACACAAAAGCGAGGGCATTATGTGCGCCTCACAGCTCAGGCGTGGGGCGAATGCGCGGCACCGGAGATCCACGCGTAAAACTTGGAGGGGCCACAGGAGCCGAATCGTGTCGTAAGTTTGATTTGCACTTGTTGAGCAAAACGGGGATGATAGACAGGAACGTTTGTTGATGGTGCACTCCTTTTTTCTTTTTTTTTCCCTTTTTTTTTTACGCAAGGTTGAGATGGTTTGGTGTTACGCAGCAGCCTCATTCTCCATCTCTGACCCAAGGGCATTTTACACAAATCCTGCGCGTGTTTCAGAATCTGACTGGCGTGAATGTGAACTTTGAAGAGGTTAAAAGGACTTTCTGGTACAATAATGCGTGTGTGTTAGAAGTGTGGGTTTGGAGAGTGTTGTGTTTTGTTTTGTTTTTGGTATTGGAATCGCCATGCCCATGTTTTGATGTATTGTCGCAAGTGTCAAGCAAGCAAAATGCCCCTCTACATTAGGGAGTGGAGTTGAAATAAGTCGTTTCATCTTTGTTTGTATGGCTTAATATCGCCAACAGTGCTGCCTCAAAGACCATAATAAATGACCTTTCCTGTGGTGCTCTTTATAGAATGAAAGGCAGGGGCTGTTTCTTTAATCTCGGTGCCAGATGTGCGCATCTGGAGAGCCTCAGATCCGTCCCAGAGACCAACAAGGCTAATTACCCCAAAATACAGGCTTTATCCAGAGCGGCCGCCAGGTCACCACCAGAGCGCGGGCGGCTACAGGCTACAGCTGCTGTGTGTGTGTGTGTGTCACTGCACTCCGCTGGTCACTAAGGGTCAGATCCAAGTGACCCAAACATCCAGAATTAACCCCACATTAAACCTATCGCTGCTCGTAACACAAGGCAGCGTGAAACTTGCTTCTGGGCGTTAAAGAAATACTGAAATGGTTTGAATATAGTCAAACTTGATCTTGGGATTGTTGTGTCTGTTTTTGATTATACATTTTCCCTCGCTGCGCTGGAGCGGTTGCCAAGAGTCGGAACCAAGTGACCGGAACCACCAAAGTGAAGCCAGATTATCTACAACCGCTGCAAAATACGGCATTTTACTTGAATTAAATATAATAGACGTTGTAGTTAGTTGTGTTACAAAACTCTGAAAGAAGTCTATATGTTGTTTTTATTGTTTCATGGTTTTAGTTCAGATTACGTTGTTGTTTTCGGTTGTAGGTTGCTGGATATTGTCGTTGAGTGTTAGAAAATCGAGTTGAGTAGCTGGCGAAGATGTCGGAGGATCGGATAAAGATTATATGAGTAAAAACATTGAACACATTTAGTTAATTCATATGTCGATTGATATGCGAACCCACTATCTCAATATTTTAACAACTCGAGGCTCGACGCGTTCTATAGCAGATAATAAGTTTCGATCTCCACTCTATTCAAACTTTTGCCCGTTTGCGCCACATTTGGAGCCAACATTTGGCCACGATGACTGCGTGTGGTTTGTTTTGTCAAGAGTCCTCCCCAAAACGCAGCAGCAGTGCCTTTGCTCTTACCGGGGGTGGGGCTCTATTGTGGAGGATAGATGTACCCAGAGCCCCTTTTGTTCGCGGTCACACCTGCAACTCAGCCCACTCATTGTATTGGTCCATGGCTGAACTGCTGCTGAGAACTGCCTTTCTCCTGTTACAAATGAAATCAGGTTTAGGGTGGCAGCGCAGCCCTTTTCTTCCTCCTTCTTGTGCCAATATCTTGAAGACGCAACAAGTCCTAACCTGTTAACACGAGAGAGAATCGCTAAATTGGCAATGATTGGGGTTAGTGCGTATTAACCGCTCGCAAGGGGTGTTGTGGTAATCATTCCTGGAGCTGGGCGCTGGCTAATCACGAGGCTGATTCAGTGGCTGCCGGTGATGCATCTCGATGACTTTTCGGCCACTTTGCATCTTTGCGAAATTTGATCCTGGTTCGAGACATACGCTTGGCACACCTAAAATGAGTAGGCAGCGGTAGTAGCAAGTAATGAAACGGTGAGGTACAATTGAGTAAAAGGGATTAGGCATTATGGTTAAACGTGGAATATCCTTTGTGTTTGTTGGTTCCGTGTCTTGACAAGCGGAGAAATTGTGTTAGAAAGGACATTTGGAAGTAAGATAAAATGTGGGAAACTACATGTAAATCATTGTAGGCAAGGCGTTAAATGAGTTTTGTGAGCTGTAGAAGACACATTTGAAAAGCAAAGGCAATTAGAGGTTCGAAACGGTTGGTTGCAAGTCTAAACAAGCTACATTTCTAGGTTTATTTACACAAAAGTGATGTCAGGATTATGTAGTGGATCAGTAATCGTGATGTATCATATCAGAATACAATTGCAAGAAGTAAAAAAAGAAAAAGACTGCTCTTGAGAGTTTGACCCAAATGTTAAGTCATTTCTTATCTTCCTGTTCATGTCACACAGGTAGATACCATCAACCTGTGTGTTCAGAAACCTTTCATTTCATAAAGCTGTTTACATACAAAGGTACTTTATTAGACCATGTGAATGAAGGAAAAATAAAAATAATGTCACTGTTATTTGGTCGTGGAATCAGGACTCATGAATAATCCTCAAATTGTAAAGTTTCTTCCCAAAGTAATCATAAAACTAAGACTGATTTCTCTACTTAACAGTGCCTATTAAAGCACTTCAACCCTGTTTCTGAGTTCGACACTTCTGGGTTGCAGGATGCCATCACTTACTTGGCCCTTTTCTCACTTGCCGTAGACAGAAGTGTGTGAGGGAGGTAAACTGAAGCCGGTGCTATCTTTTACCCCGCGCTGTTAGGATTACAGCTCATTGTGGTGCTGGATGACAAGTGGAGCAGCCCGGAGCAGCGTTGGTCATTGTTCTGCCTGGATTACATTCACACACAACTCACCAAACCTCACGCACGCCCGCTTTTATTGCCCCCATCAATTCAGATTTCGTCGCAAACAAACCCGACACAAATCGACAAATACGCGCGATCTCTGAAGTTAGCTGTGCGCATGGTAATTGCTTGATATGATGAATAAGGGGGGGTCCTTGTTTAGTCTTGGTTTAGTCACGTTTTAGACTTCTCGCCTGATATGTAGTCCTTGTTTAACCCTGGTATAGTCCTTGTTTAGTCTTGGTTTATTCACGTTTTAGGCTTCTTGCTTGATATAGTCCTTGTTTAGCCCTGGTATAGTCTCGGTTTAGACTTCTCACCTGATATAGTCCTTGTTTAGTCTTGGTTTATTCACGTTTTAGCTTCTTACTTGATTAGTCCTTGTTTAGCCTGGTATAGTCTCGGTTTAGACTTCTCACCTGATATAGTCCTTGTTAGCCCTGGTATAGTCTTGTTTAGTCTGGTTTATTCACGTTTTAGGCTTCTTACTTGATAGAGTCCTTGTTTAGCCCTGGTATAGTCTCGGTTTAGTCTCGGTTTATTCACGTTTTAGACTTCTCACCTGATATAGTCCTGGTTTAGTCTTGATTTAGTCATGTTTTTAGACTTTTCACCTGATATAGTCCTTGTTTAGCCCTGGTATAGTCAATTATAGTCAAGGTTTGGACTTGGTTTATTCATGTTTTAGACTTCTTACCTGATATAGTCCCTGTTTAGCCCTAGTCCGGGTTTCTTTCTGACTTAATATTTGCTTTGACCCTGATACCAGGTAATTTAAAAAAAAAAATAAAAAGTGTAAAAACTTCCACCCAAAAAATGATAAAAAGTCATTATTCATCACATCCTTTGTTCTAATACATTGTGCAACCCGGCAATCTAGCTACAGAGACAACCACAGACAAAAACACACCACTACAACTTCCATCCCGGGCACCTTGGCATCAAACCAGCAACCTCAGCGGGGAAAGTGCGCGGCTGTACGACACTGAGAACCCTGTAATAATAAACAACACGAGTACAGTGCGTTTGAATGGCCCAGCGTTGCGTGACAAGCGCTGGCTCTAGGCTTGTCAAGGCCTTTATATCCGTACGCACACACCAAAATACACACACACACACACACACACACACACACACACGAACTGGAGGCAATGAACCAGATCTAGTCAATAGAAAAAACACACTATGGGTTTAACGTAGAGACAGAGGAGTAATTTTAGACGGCTGACCCCTGCATGTCTTGCATTTCTGTTTTGCATTAAACTTTCTGACGGAGGAGCTATTTCTAGCCGGGGGGAATCAGGGGAGACCCACCCGCTTGGTTTTCTTGAATTTTTGTATGAAAGGCGTGTTGGATTGGATTTTTTTTCTTTTTAGCAAAGGGGGTTTACCTGGAGACGTAAATCAGACCCTGAGCCCTACGATACACACTAGAGAGAGCTAAAATGAGACTTAATCTTGTTCATAGCAGCTATTGTCACGTGCTTGGAGTCTATTTTTGTCCCTACACTACAAATTCCTCAAGTACATTGGCTGAGATTTAACTTGGCACTTTTGTTGGCACCCTAAAACTGTCATAGCAAGTTTTCAGTTATGCTTTTAACAACATTTACTGAATGTAAACTACTACTTTTATTAATTTGTTATTAAGGTGTTGTTGCCAAGCCTATGTTTAATGCTAGACAAATGGGCCATTCTGCTAACTCTTTGTTAAAGCACAGAACCCCAAATTTAGTGATTTGAAAGGCTAATTGAGATGAAATGGTCCCTAATGTGAGCTGGTGTGTTGCTCATTCATAATGACACTGGTCTTTTAAAGGCAGCAGCCGTCTCCCGCTGAGGGTCGAATAGCTATGATTAGACTCTATTGATGCAAAAACACTTAAGTCGGTCTCGGCACCACTTGCACTGAAGGGTCCAAGTGGCTCGTAATAATACAGTTAGGCCAGTATTATTTTAGTTATAAAAGTACTTTGAGGGCAGCGAGTTCTCCTGGACAAGTATGTAATCCATTGCTCCTGGTCCACTCGGCAAAGGAATATGAATTATCATTTAAAGAGTACAAATCCTTTGGTACTTAGTAAATGTCCACCAGAATTAATTTTAGGCGTGAGCTCGGTTTTAGAACAGCCTTTAGAGACAGAAAAGTGGAACTCGTCTCGACCGCCTCAAGCACAGCCAATCAGATCAATTATTCAGATACTGGCAGTGCGCAGCTGTCTAATTATTGTCACAAAGTGCTGCTTTTACAGTATGTCCTTTAGGGGGAAACAAGAAAAAAAATCTCATTTACAAAAAAAGGTGGGAACCACAGCTTTAAGTAGTTTTTCCTTTCTGTACCCACAAATATTAGAAAAACATATCACAATACTGAAAGGTCCAACCTGTAACACTTTATTTATAACCCTGATCCAAAAAACAACAACTGCTTAATTAACTTAGATTAAAAAGATAGGGACCAAAAATAAAACAATCTGACCAGCTAAAACATCTATCGTTCATAAATATTTTGTAGTGGCACAGATTTTGTAGTTTCTCTTCTCTTTTGCTTGAACATACCGTGACATTTTATGACATTTAACCGTTTGCTCTTGGGTATAGTGGTGTAATTTGGAGAACAACTTTGAATTGAACCTTAATCAAAATACTGACTGACTTTGTTTTGGTTGGTTGGAAAAGTTGGCCTTAACTGATTCGATCTCGTGTAACTAAGTTTCCCCACCGGAGCGGTCGGCGGTCGAACTCTAAATCCCATAGATTGTCTTTGCCGCTGCTGCTGGGGCGCGCTTCCTGTGTGGATCAATCACAGCACTAATGGGCTGGCAGCAGGGCACAAGCAGCACTGGAGCAGGTGTGCTCTGGGCTAATTGAAAAATGACTCAATATGGCGCGTGTGTTTTTGAGTGTGCGTTGGCTCTGTGCATTACGGCCCTTCAAACTGCTCGTGTGTGTGTGTGCGTGCGTGTGTGTGTGCGCGCGCTGCGGTCTGATCCATGGTCTTCCCTGTGTGACGTCCCACAGTAAATTGTTTATATCCGTTCTGGCTTTTCACGCATGAATAATTTGTTTGATTCATAAATATTTGAAGGTACACAGATCATTAATATGCACCGCTTCGTATGCACATTCGCATAAGCTAAACTCCTGCCAGTCCCAGTTTGAATGATTGCCACATCTGCCAGTGTATGTCCACAGGCAGACGACACACATCAATACTTCGAGGGCAAACGCTCGGGCAACATAAAGCTACTAGTTTAGTAAGAGTCGTCTTGGCAACAATGTGACAGATTTCACTTTGTAAATGGCTCTTTAGTTTACGGTCAACACACAGCAGAAATCAGACCGGTTTAACCGCCGTATGTTTCTATAATAATCAAATGTTTATGCTTCTGTACACTGATTTTAATATTAACGTGGATGACATAGAGAAACAGAACTGGCTTTTATTGTTCTGTGCTGTTTTTGTGTCATATTTTGTAATTGCCTTCTGTGTTACCGGGAACAACAGATGGAAACTAGCATCTTTGCTATAATCTGGAATATTTACAACGTAATGACTAATTACAGATATTCGTTCAGTAAATCAAATAAACACATAAAGTGTATCCTGCATGTCTCTCAGATTGTAGTGTGATTAAACAGGATTCTTAAGGTGGAAATGGATTTAGTTAATACATGCTATAGACATTTAAAATCCTCACCTGGATTTGTTCTAATCTTAGCATTGTTTAGTCACGTTTTACGGTATTTTTTATGTAACTTTATGTATTTTTCTATGTCATTTTTCCTGAAATGTCAAAAGTGTGACATTAAGATAGCAACGTTCTTATTGCTAAAAAATGTGTAATTTTACAGTGAGCAGGTTTGCTCTCTCGACAGATCTGACACATAACTTTGAGGATAACGTGGATAGTTCACCTTTAACCTTGTGCTACCTAAATGGAGAATCACATTACACGCCACACTCGGGTGGTAATTGTTTGGTCCGTTGAAGATGGCAAAAGTTAGTTACAGCAAGGTAGAAGATGCAAAAAGCGTATTAAAACACCTGTCCAAAATGTAGTTCTCCGAAGCACGTCTACATCCCGAGGTCATTCGAGGTCACTGATGGAGTTTGGGAAAATGTGCTGATCGCTGCTGTTTCGCCGAGGTCCAAAACTCGGCACAGATGCAGCGAGACAGCAGGCCCGCGGTGCCCCCAAACTGAGTGGACTTCCTCTGTACCCATCCCACACAGAGAGACGCCCCATCAGTCGCTTGGCTGACCTTCCTCTCCGACAGAACCAGCAGATGTAAAGAAAGAAAGAGAGAGAGAGAAGGAGGGAAGCTGGGATTGTGCTAACACTTCCACAACTCGCCCATTAATCACTACAGCAGCTCCAGACCGGGCCACACGCTCCCATTGACCACATTTAGACACTCGGCATTCAATATCGTGATGGCAAGTTTGTGAATTAGGTTGGTGAACTTGTGTACCGAGTCAAAAATGTGAACGGATGAGGGCTGCAACGATTACTGGCTATCAAGTCATTGTGATTTAACATTTTTAGTCATATTTTGATCAACAACTGGACTATACAGACTGTAAAACATGTACAAAAACACCTCAATATTAAATGGAAAGGTCTAAAAAGAACAAACCATTCCAGATTTTCATTAGTAATACACTTTATTTGTGATTATTGTCCAGGTAGAAACCTTCTGTCACCGTATTTCAACCTTTTAAATGGTGGATAATGTTTTAAAAAGTTAAAAAATGCACAATAGAAATAATTGGTCGCTGACTGGTCGACTGCTAAATCTATCGTGAGTTGCAGCGCTATTATGACTGAGCTTGCATTTAGCAGTTGAACGCAATCATAAACTTGAGAGTTTTAGAGCCACGGTAACTATCAAGAGTGGAGTGAAGCCGTCGGTTTTCACAGCTCGTTGGATTAAGTGCAATTTTATGACTTTTACCGCACTAAAGTGGCATTGGCTTGAGGGATTTCTCCCCAGAGGAATTCTTTTATATGTGGAGTTAAGCGTTTTTATGTTCATGCGATGCAATAATGATGGAGGGTAAACAAGCTGGATGCAAAGCTGGTGGCAAAAATGTATACAATATTTATCTTTTGAATAATAACACTGTAAGATTTCATTGCATTTGCGTTAAACATCGTGTCATGATCCTGTAATCTCACTTCTCTCTATGTAACGGATACCTTTTTATAACCCGGTGTGTAGGGCCATCAGAGGCGAAAGAAAAGCTGGAATTGTGCAGAAAATAGTTTGATTTCAAGGTTTTACATTTACGTGCTTGCTGTGTTTTTTAAAAGTGACAAAACAAAAGTGAAATCCTTCATTTTCTGTGTCCAGCTTTGTAAAAAATCAAGTTATTGTGATATAAACAGCGACGTAAAGGTGCACTTTTTTGGGGTACCAGATTGAATTGGAATGACCTTCTAAAATGGTCACGATTATTAGTTTATAGCTCTTACATTTACGATATTGCAGCCTGAGGGTGATCGCGATTATCGATTAACGGAACAATCTTTACATCCCTATTCAGGACTCATATAGCAATCCCTGATGTTTATTGTCTAATATTGTTGTTATTTCCAAATATAGTACGCTTTTGTCCTATAAATCTAAGATAAAAATACTCTCTGCACGAATTTAAAGCAAATATTTCACTTTTACAACGACTATTCCGCTGCAAACTGGCGCACATTCTACTTGAACACTCGACTCGCTCTGTCGCTGACTCGTCGGTTGTGTTTGTGCATTTGCAGGTAACATCTCGTGTTCGGTGTAACTGGTTGTGGAGACGGAGCAGCCATGGGCCAGAGGGCTGTGCTTCTGCTCACCGCTCCGCTGCTGCTGCTGCTGCTGCTGCTGCTGCTGCTGGGGACGGGCGGCGCGGTCAGCTTCCCCGAGGACACGCCCGCCCTGGATGTGGTGGACACACACTGTAAGCGGCGCACAAGCACAACACGCACAAAGACATACGGTGTTTGAGGGGGACGTTGTTAGTGACTGGGCGCTGAATATGTCAGTTTGGCATCGATTAGTCAGCTAAACGTGAGAAAGGCTTAGCGCACTCAAAACGATTAAGGATTTTCATGACGATCGGACCAACTGTGACTCAAAAGGCACACAAAAGACGACAGGTTTGCACAAGTCGACACAGCCTTTCATACAGAAAAGTACCAAGAAACTGTGCCTCTTAATTAAGCAGAATACTGATCAATCCCTTCTAAAACCAAAGCTAACTCACTTTTTGTCTTCTCCTTTTTGCTGCCTACTTCATTACGGTACTTTAAAAATAATAATACAACTTTTAAGCCATCTTTCAACGCAAAATAAAGTTCTCTGTAGTAGTTCCATGTGGTTTTCTAGTAGCTTTGACTTTTTTTATGTGATTTATTGTATCTATGTATGTGATTTTGCTACATATATATATTACATATTAGCTCAAATGAGTGTCTAGTTTTTGTATTGATTATTGTTAACACTTTTTGACCAAATAGCATTTAATCTGAACACCAAACAGCAAAACACGATCAAACAATGCGTCAAGTGTAATCACAACAATTGGGGTACAAACTGAAACAATTGTCAAAAGTTACCCAGCAGAACCTCCAGCAGAGGAGGAAGAATATTATTATTATTATCATTATTATTACTATCCACAGTAGACGAGATGAGCGCCCGTATCGTTCACAAACAAATTGAATGTGCTTTTTTAAAATTGTAATCGCACTCCGTGTAATTGCACCAGCCTAATATCTAAACACAATTGGTGTAAAGTATAGTAAAGTATAGATAAAAATAGCAGTTATCCTATGCCTGGATACACGTATTCGACACAGCATAAACCCCCTCGCTAAATGAAAATGCAAATCGCTGCACACTATTGTAGGACGCAGATAAAGTAGAATGGAAATCCCTGGTAAAACAACGCAATTATGACCTTGAAGGGAATGATAAAGTCGGCACACGACGTGAACACAATCCCTTAATATCCCGGGACAGTGAGGGTGCATACTAAACAGGAAGGAACAGTCTGTATTTAAGTAAAACCACCCATTTGAAATTCAGATAAAGGACAGCGTAATTAAATTTTGTAGTCACTATCTGAAAAGACTTTTTGCTGTTTCTGGTTCATCAACTTATGATTTCCCATTGTAATAAAATCAATCCTCTGCCTGGTCAGCGCAAACATTAAGTGGATTTTGAACAACAGAGAGATCCGAAGATGTGCTGACGCAAGCGGCCATTACCTCGAGTCCAAGGCACACGTATAATTATAAAGAATACAGATATTTCTACTCTGCCATTACCTTAATTGCAGAAGGATTTGTCGGCAAGCGGCATAATTATATCAACTCACAAGGCTGGAGTTGAATGCGCGAGTTGATCTGTGCTTAAGTGCCTGGAGCAGCTTTCATTAGTCCTACTATTACAGCTTGTTTGCATCCCCTGTCGATTCATTTAGTTCTATCTGCGCTAATGCATTTCAATTTAGGCTCCAAGAACAACGCTACCCGTCCAAAGTAGTGCCGGCGCAGAAGATGAAGTCGCGATTTAAAACGTACGCTTTGTTGTTGGGTGAATGGAAGATAAGACGTAGACAGAAAACCAGGAAGTTCGAGCGTAATTGTCACTGTTTGTTGTTCTGCGTCAATTGCAAGCTTGTGATTTGGCTACACCGCGGAAGGGTCGTCGGGTTACAACGCAAATATGAGTTACACTAAGCCTGTAGCAAGTCAGCTGCGTATTTGATTGGTTATTTTTTGATTTAAGAGGCAAAAAGAAGCACCATTTAAAGAAATACAATCGAATAAAAATTAAAAAAAAACTCTCAAATTCTAAATGTGCAATATTCTTTATAAGTAAATGGCACAATTAAACTATTAGTTGGTTAGTGTTACGTTTCAAATCTTATTGTACTGTACAGAACACATACAGCCCCAAAATGATAGTTCTTCCAATCATATATTGAAGCGATAATAAATAACGTCAATATTGTAATTATTGTGAAAGTCCTGATTGTGAGGATCAATATGCAAGAGCCTTTTGCACTTCGAATTAGAACAGTGTGACTATGTTGATGTGTATTTTAATCAAATAAATCACAATACAATAATACAACATCATATCAGTATCCATCTATATTTTGAACAGTAGTATTGGTCCTCTCTGAACAAAATATTGACAACTTTTAGCTATACAGAGATGCTTTTTATTTATTTATTTATTCAATCATTTACTTTCTTACTTACAAAGATATTCCGTAAACCTTCAAATAAGAGTAATAATACGATATTTCTGCACTTTTTGTGATTCATTAACAGACATTTCACCATTTTCTGACAATTAAACCTCAACTAATCCTTTTAAAGCCATTATTTAACACAGTTCTGTCAGATTTACCGACTATCATCTGAATATTGTTATTGGGACACTCCATAAAATGATTCAGACATTGTTTTTTTTGTCCACCCCTACACATTTCCTAATCATACCGTTTCGTTTGTCCACAGTTTCTCGCCGGTACCCCGTGTTCAGAGGCCGGCCCTCTGGAAACGAGTCCCAGCACCGCCTCGACTTTCAGCTCATGACCAAGATCCAGGACACACTGTTCATTGCTGGCAGGTAAATATCCCTCGCACGACACCTCCCCCATACCAATTTCCCCAATATCGCCTCCTCCTTCAGCGGGTAAACAGCGAGATGTGGGGAAGAGCTCTCAGCGTTATTGCCTCTGAGGTCTTCGAATGCTGCAGCGTGATGCATACAGCCCCATCGATCCGAGGAAGGCGTTTGTCATCCTGCGCTGACGTTTTGTGTGGGATTTCTTGGCATCTATACACGTCCATGCAGCTGTTTATGGCCACAGGGATTAATCAGACGTGTGCCAATACCGAGGCTGAAAATCATCTTGACGCGCACTGTTAAAAACCTACCCCCCCCGAGGCGAGTTCATATTGTCACACGCCGTAAGGAAAACGGTTGACGGAGGTAGAAAACACGTGGCTTCTGCGTGCGTCTTTTCACGGCCTGATTAAACGTTATTGCGTACTTTGTCGATAATGTAGTTAAGGCTCTGAACGTTAGTACTTCACGTTGTTCTCTTTGCCGCAACGTGAATCATTCCTGCAATTTTGCCGCATAAAATAACGTCTTGTTGTTGTTCTTTGCTTACGTGGGAAACGGCAAAGCAGTCGCTCACAGTTCCGTTTGACAGAGGGATCTGTTTTTTAGGATCAGTTTTAAATCCGAGAAACAAACCAGTTTCCAAAGAGCCGCACAGAGACCAAACAACAAAACAACAGCAAACGTTATAAATGCTCAATTTGATCTGAACAAGTCCCAAAACCACAAAACCATAAAATAGCAATGGAATTAATTAAAATGAAAGGCAACCGGTGTGTGTATACTTGTAGAACTGGTCTCATCCATTGTTTTATATTATATTCATGAGTAAAAAAGCCATTGCTACACCGGAGCCGGGTCAGTGAATGTGAGCCCGAAAGGTTGTCTGTGTTTTGCGCCGTTTGTACCTCACCTAAGGCTCGTAATTGAGAGGTAAAGCACCAGGCGAATAACGAAGAAGACAGATTCGTGTAGTTAATTTTGATTTTCGCTCCAAACCGTTTGGTTTTCATCGCACATTTTATAAACAAACCAATGTCCAAAGTGCGGGGCATAAAAGCAACAATCGTCCATTTGGTTCTTGCTCCTTGTCATAAAACGCTATAAAAACAAATAAAAACCAACATTCTCGAGTAAAAAGAAAAAAAATAAATACATAGTTTAGAATATATTGAAAATGAAACCAGTGGTAAAATTGTTTAAAAAAAAACCTCTTCAATACCACGGCAGGCTAATCGAATAAAAGTGCCATATTAGCAGGCTTTAAAACAGAAGGGACACCTCAGCATTAACTATTGACGAGAGCCATGTAAAACCCCACTTTAAAAATTGAAACTATCCCTTTTACTACAAGTAATTAACGGTCTATTAGTAGATGGACATTAATATTCAAACTCGCGCTGGCAGAGTGTGTAAAGCTGCTGTGTCACTGATACTGTGTGTGTGTGTGTTTTGTGTTCGCAGAGATCAGGTGTACCTCGTCAGTTTGCGAGAGAGCTACAGGAACGAGATCATCCCATATCGGGTAAGATTCAGCCCAGGAGACCGGCATTGTACATAAACGCTGTACATAAACGTTGTACACAAACGTATTCGCGCTCTCCAGCTCAACACACAAATACACAAATACATTCAACCTGATTTGAGAATATGATTTATTGTCCTTAACGAAGCTGCCTTAACTCACATGTAAAACCCTGAATACGTTTGTGTTCAGTGTAACTTCCTGTTTGGTTAAGTCCTGGTTTGGTCTAGGGCGGCAACCAACGATTATTTTAGTAGTTGTCAAGTCAAACTATTATTTCTGTTGTACATACATATATGTTTTCACATATATTTGAACTAAATAAAGGTAAAAAAAATAAGGTGACCGAATGCTTCTAGATGGAGAATATTTAGGAATAATGCGTATTATTGGTGTAAATCACAAATTACATTGACATTTTGATAATGCCACCATCATTGTGATAAAAAGATAACTTTAGTAGTTTGATTGCTAGATTGGTCCATGTGTTTTAGGTTGCGATCACACCAAAATTGGGACTTAACTGGGACTAAATAGGGACTCAAATTGAGCTCAAACCAGGACCGAACCACGACAAATGTCAAGTTTCAACAAAACAATCTGTGAAAAGTTGTATTTATCCCTTTAAGAGTCAGGCTCAGAACGGCTTGTCTTTTGGGCCCCATGCCAAATAAACAGGGGCCATCCATCACAGTGGTGGACAGCTTGTAAAATGAGACCCTAACCCAAGTGGAAACTTTAGATAGACTGTATGCCTGTGGCAGCAGTGTATGTCTAAATATTGTGGCGTTGTGTTGTTTTGCAGAAGCTAACGTGGCGTTCGGGACAATCGGACAGAAACATGTGTGCGGTGAGAGGGAAGCACAGGGTATGTATGAAATCAACATCATAACGTACAATAATACCAATATACCGGAATAACATGTCCAAGATTCATCAGAATTGACAATATTGCAATCAAATATTTGTTGAGTGTTGTTCAGTAATAGTACTGATGTGATGTGTACATTACACATGAAATTAAATGTAATATTAGTTATTTAAGCCAAATTAATGTGGAAAAACAACATCTGTGCAAGACATTATCGATGCTGGGGAAAAGCTGAAACCTCTTGAACTGTATTTTCATCTACAGGAGCATTTGTCTGTCTTCATACCTTCATAAGAGTTTAAAACGTACCTAATATATACGACTTTTGTTATTTGTTTTTGTAGGACGAGTGCCACAACTTCATCAAAGTCCTTGTCCCTCGAAATGACGACTTGGTTTTCATCTGCGGCACCAATGGCTTCAACCCAATGTGCCGTTACTACAGGGTCCGGTTTTTTTTACATTTATGTTATCATATCTCCTCCCGTACACAACCAAAACGAACACCTCAATATTTCTATGACCGCCAGAAATGTGTCGACTCATATCTGTAAACGTATTTGTTGAAGTTGAATTATCTGTGTCTGTAAAACCAATCGCAAAACAGCAACATCACTTTCTACCTTTTTATTTATAAAAATGTACAACACAATTCGCACCCATTCACGCTCACGGTATTATCCAAATGTTGGCGTATTGCCCGCCTCTACTCGCATCACGACCTCATGTAAATCTCTTTATCCTGGCGTGCACTTTTCGCCGCTTTCGCTTTAAACGCGCTTGACTCGAGCACGTCCGCGCTTAAGTCGCGAAGCGCTCGTTGTTTCGTTTCCCGTGCCTCTCTTGTGTCTTACTGTGTGGGTGCGTGTTGCAGCTGGATAACCTTGAATTCGACGGGGAGGAGATCAATGGCTTGGCGCGCTGCCCGTTCGACTCCAAGCAAACCAATGTAGCCCTATTTGCTGGTAAGGGTCAGGCAAAACCCACTAACCCACGCCCACAAACACACACACACACGCAACATACACAAACACTAGTTCTAGTTTGAGAGCGTCTAATGTGTTTCAACCCGCGCGCTCATTATCTCCTCTGTGTCTATGTCATGCTAAAACAAAGCTTCGCAGCGATAACAACTCACCCAATTAGGCCCTTGTCAGAGAAGAGGAAAAAAGCAATGAGCAGAAGCAGTATTGTGCAATCTGGGGGATGTGTAACACCCAACACCGCTAAGGGTTTGTTCAATTTGAAGTGCATTTTACTTTACTTTGGAGGTAGACCTGGTTTTGTACTGGTCTGATCCAGTTTTAGGCTTGTTTTAGGGGCGGTGATCCCGGTTTTTTAGTCTTGGCGCGGGCCCAATTTAGTCCTGGATGTCGTTGCTCCGTCACCACGTCAAAATTGGGATTGAACCAAGACTAAACCCGCAACGAAACCTGGACCAGATCAAGGGACGAGAACGAGGACGAGAACGAGGTCAGACCGAGACCACGTCGGGACTAAACCGGGCTGAAGTTAGGACCAAATAACAAGTGTGAACGCAGTCAAAGTCACAGTTGCACCACCCTAAACATTTCGACTTTCGACGGTGACACTATGGAAAAGTCTTGATACTCGAAACCAATTTTGATACCACAATGACTGAAACAAACATTTTAGTGTAATTTGCAAGAAAATATATTAGTTTCTTCAACCAAGTCCAAAACCAGAACTCAAACAGGACCAAATCAAGGTGTAAACACAGCGTTAATTCCTGTTTTTAATATATACACACTGGTTTGGTCCCATTTTTAGGTAATAATAATTATGTTTAAACTGGCACAATGTGTAAAAAGCTTTAGATTTCGGACTTTACAACACACGACTTACTCTTAGGTGGCTTATAGTCAAATTGTAATGGATCTCTTTTGGTTTATTTCAGAGGGAAAGCTGTATTCTGCCACAGTAGCAGACTTCCAGGCAAGTGATTCTGTCATCTATCGGAGTATGGGTGATGGATCGGCACTGAGGACCATTAAATATGACTCCAAATGGCTCAAAGGTAAGCCACCTCATCAGTCTCAATCATTTTTTTTCCCCCCTCACTTCGCTTCCCTGCAATCACACAACACGCCTGCCACTCCACTTCAGACGGCGTGGAAAGGATAGACAGAGTCGCAAACTTTTCAACAAAACTTTGCGTAACTTTCCAGGTATATGGCAACGCGCTGAATCACTGATGATACAGTTTCCGAGGTTTGGGGGTCAAACAGAAGTCAAGAATAAATATGGATAAACCATTAGATTCTGCAAACAAAAATGTTCTCACATTCAGTTTAAATTTAAAGGTGTAATCCGTTACATTTCCGAGCACACAGGGAGGTTAATGCTTTGTCTGGATTTGGAATGTTCCACAGTGGAGTATAGATAATATTTACTGTACTTGAATTGTTGCTGAGCAGAGGCGCCTCTCCACAGATCTGACCTGTAACTTGACCTTGTGACTAGGGGTGGGCGATGTTGACAAAAAGTAATATGTCAACACTTTTTGGGAGTATTGTGATACTTTAGTGTTTTATAAATTTATAAGGAAGTTACTTTGAAGAAGTCATTAGTTACACATTACTAGTATATTTTGAAACAAGTTACTGAGTTACTATCTCATGAAAGTAATTTAGTTACATTACTTGGGGATGACTTTATTTGTAATACTGTATAAATTGATCAGACTGTATTTTATTCATGCCATTTAAACAGAGGTAAACAGTGCATTGTTTCAACTGTTTCACATGACACGGAATCATCAATAGAAAATGTGTAACCACGACAACCACACGGCTTCAGCGCCGCTCTCTGAGGCGTTCACCTGCAGCAGAAGTCTTGTCTGTGGGTTTTGTTTGTAACGGTAATTAAATTACAAGTATTTTCCCAGTGATGCGTTACACTACTAACTGTAATTAAAATCGTAATTGTTAAAGTCAGTGTTAAGTAAACTAACACTGATGTCAATCAGAAATGTGTTAAAACTTGTCTCTAAACGTTTTAGTTTAGGTTTAATGATGAAACAAATGTGAAATGCCTGTTAAAGTGCAGAAATATAACCTTATGCCCCTATTTGAAAGTTTTCAACATCACTTTTTCATTTGTATAGATTTTTCTGCTCTTGTTGTATCATTTGAACTGTAAACAATGAAATATTGCCTACTTCTACTAGTTTTGTATTTTTTAATCCAGTACTATGGAACATTCCAGACAAAGCAATAACATCTCCATGAAGACAAGCGAAGTTGCACACCGGTCCCTCCACAGTGCACCTTTAAAATAGCCGGTTAGAGTCGCTTGTCGTGGTGTACGTTAAACTTTTAGTATTTTAACCATACGTCACATGTCCACCATCATTTAACGGGCCAATGGGACGACTTCAAACTTGTCAGAAACTTGTCCTGGGCGTCGCCGTGGCTTTCATTCATGAGTTAGGGCCTGAAACGCGGCGGGAGAATGAGCCGACGGGCCTCTCCTAAAACCTCTCCATAAACAGCCTATGATAAATGGCGCTTTGTATCAAGTCCGCGCCGGTTGTCAGAGCTGTTTTTTGGCAAGTTAAAACATTCCCCTTCCCCTTCTCTCGTTTGCCAAGCTCCGAAGGGGATATGGCCCGGCTCTCTCCCAGGCAATCTAGGTCACCCCTCGTCATATGCAGCCTGTACAAATCCCTGAAATATTCAACATGCTTCAGTGTGCTTCTGCTGGTGGTGGTGGTGACGCTGCACAAATACACTTCTCATCTGTCTCTCTCTCACTCCCGTCTCTCCCCCCCCCCTCTCTCTTTCCTTCCAGAGCCCCATTTCCTGCACGCAGCAGAATATGGGAATTATGTGTACTTTTTCTACCGCGAGATTGCAGTGGAGCACAGCAATCTGGGCAAGGTAAGACCACAAACACCTCACGTTGAGAACTGTGGCGGTTCTCAAAGTGTGGAGCCGGTAAACCCAGTAAACATCACCGCTTTGTCCTGGTCTGTACCTGCTTCTGGTCTGGTTGGTTTGTGTATACTTTTGGTTCAGTCCAGGTTTAATCCTCCTTGTTTAGCCCAAATCTAGCCAGTTTAGCCTACTTCCTACTACTTTGGTTCTGATTTAGGCTTGGAATAGTTCTTGGTCCTGATTTACTCCTGATTTTGGTCTGAATTTGGTTTTTAGTCCTGGTGTAGTCAGGATTTGTTCCAAAAATAAATCTGGCCTAGGTCTTAATTCTGTTTCATCCCTAATTTGATTTTGGTCTGGCCAGTCCTTAGTCCTGGTGTAGTCGTGGTTGTTTTGGATTTAGGTCCTTTTTATTCCCATATTTTTTTGGTTTAGTCGTATTTTAGGCTCTTAAACACCGATTAAGTCCTGATTTTAGTCTGGCATGTTTCTTAGTCCTGATTTAATCCTGGTTTTGGTCTGGCATGGTTCTTAGTCCTGATTTAGTCCTGGTTTTGGTCTGGCCCAGTCTTTAGTCCTGGTGTAGTCCTAGTTTATTTTGGATCTAGCCCTGGTCATATTTCTTAGTCCCGATTTAGTCCCGCGTTTATTTTGGATTTAGGTCCTTTTTAGCCCAATTGCTGTTTTGGTTTAGTAATATTTTAAATTTGGCATAGTTCGTAGTCCTGATTTAGTTCTGATGTTGGTCTGGCATAGGTCGTAGTCCTGATTTAGTCCTGATTTAGGTCTGGCATAGGTCGTAGTCCTGATTTTAGCCTGGCATAGTTCATAGTCCTGGTTCAGTTTTAGCTGTGTTACATTTAAATCCCAGTCCCATGAGATAGTTAATCCTGCTGTAGACCTGGTTTAGTCGCGGTTTCAACCTGCCCTTTCCGTCGCGGCTTTTTGTCAGTTTTATTTTTTATTTTTTTAACATGCCCATTTATGGTCCATTAGCAATAATATTGAAAGCCAAATATTTTCTCCGAAGAGGTTGACGGTGTGAAAATCACTGTTTCAGCAGCCATTACATATTCTGTGTGGATGCGAGGGACGGTGGCCAGTTTTAGCTGTGTTACATTTAAATCCCAGTCCCATGAGATAGTTAATCCTGCTGTAGACCTGGTTTAGTCGCGGTTTCAACCTGCCTTTCCGTCGCGGCTTTGTCAGTTTTATTTTTATTTTTTTACAATGCCCATTTATGGTCCCATTAGCGGTCCATTAGCAATAATATTGAAAGCCAAATATTTTCTCCGAAGAGGTTGACGGTGTGAAAATCACTGTTTCAGCAGCCATTACATATTCTGTGTGGATGCGAGGGACGGTGGCCAGAAAAACGGCTTGTAGTCAGTCTTTGGCACCGAGCAGCCCGAGTCCTTTTTGTTTGGGTGATGACAGGATGTACTGGAAATTTCAACAGCGAGCGTTTCCTGTGAATGTTCTGCTAATGTACTAAAACCATTACACCCATGGAGAGGATTTGTCTCCAGGAGATTGCACGCTTTGGTCTCACACATTCAGTTAGGCCCAAAATTGGTCATATCACATCCAAATGTTCAGTTAAAGTGATTTATTTTTTTCATGTAGTTGAAGGATCTGTTCTTGCTGGAAGAGACACTGAAATGGCATTAGACATGGTGCATAAATATTTTCTTAACGGCAAAAAAACCCTGCTTTTCTAAAACTGTCAAAACGTTTTTATCATTGTTTTATTTTGCATGGGATTTCCAGTGTCTCAATGCCACAAAGTTAACCATAAATCAATTAATCGTTTCTAGTCGACTATAGAAGATAATTGTGGTCGCATTTTGATCATTGTAATCATTATCTGGACTTTGAAATGCATGCAAAAAGACCTTTTATAACAAAAACAGCAGCATTATTCAATCAAAATGTCAGCTTTTTTCCATTAATACACTTAAATTTGAAAATAATCTCTATCTAGAAGACTTCACGCACCATATTTCAACCTTTATTTGGTTGGTAATGTATTTAAAAAGTCTCAATGTGCAATAGAAATAATAGTTGAATACAAAATAGATACGTTTACTGTCGAAAAGCAACAACGCATTTACAAAATGCAGCTTTAACTTTAATTAGATGGTCTGGTTTTTCAGCATAATTATCTGATTCCAACCATTTATTTTTGTTTGGTTATAATTCAAACTAGGCAAAGGAATATACTACAGTAAACAGCATGAAAACATCATCCCATATTTGCGTTCAGCTTCATTGTTGACCGCGCGTCGTCCTAAAACAGGAAGTCCTCCATCAGCAACCAGCTCATAAATATTTCAGCTCTACTAATGCTGGGGTGACACCTGGCCTCTGACGGAGGTTTGCGTTGGTAAATTATTCAAAATGTCTGAGCCAACTGCTTCTCTGGCTGCGTTTATGCACCCGCCGTAATGCGCCACATCCACACGACGCCGCATTGAGCATTTTTTTGTAATGTTTGTGCTCCAGTTCGGCCCGACACTTTTCAAGCACAACGCTGAAGATGGCTGCGTTAAGTCGTGTGTGCGTCTCAGCCTGGCGCCATACATTATTGAAGGAGCTGAAGTGTTTTAGTGGCTCTCTCAAAGTGATGTGACGTTCATGACCGAATGGGATTTTTTATTTTATTTTATTTTTTTTTTAAACCTGATGCCGTGGATGAAATATTTAGTTTTGTTTTTAGCCGTTTTATACAGAGATGAACAAATATAAAAATAAATTTAAAAAACTGCAAGGATGCAAAGTAGGCAAGACTGGTTTGGTCTGTTTCTGTCTAATCTTTTTTAATTTTAGTCTTTGTCGTTCCTCGGTGATTAGTTCTTCGATAATATTTATCAGGTGATTTTGAAATGAAAATAAAATATCATTGGCGTATTTATTTGGTTAGGATATAATACAAAATGAAACACAATTGAAGACTCTCTAAGGCTGCGTTCACACTCGTTTTGGTTTGGTCCTGATTTGGTTTTTTCTAGGTTAATTGAGATGTAGACTTGGTTTGGATTAGTTCTAGTCCCGGTTCAGTCTTGGGTTTAGTCCAGGTTCAGTTGCGTCTTTAATCTGTTCGTATGTGTTTGTAAATGTGCTATATAAATAAAGAAATTTGACCTTAAGGTGCGTTTACACTGATTTGAACCCATTTTAGTCTTGATTATAGACTTGATCTTGTCTTGGTTCGGTCCTGGTCTAGTCCAGTTTAGTTCTTGGTTTAGTCACCGTAACATCCTGATTTTGATGTGGTTTGATGTGCAAATGTCAACGCACCCGCAGTGTCTTTTTAGTCAGTTTTTAAGCGAGAATGCAGTGAGCCCATGTGTTTTAGTGGTCCACTCTCCCTAAACCCTCATCGCCCCCCCGTGTTCACCCGCAGGTCGTGTACTCGCGAGTGGCCCGGATCTGTAAGAACGACGTCGGGGGGTCACAGAGAGTTTTGGAGAAGCACTGGACGTCATTCGTGAAAGCCCGGCTCAACTGCTCGGTCCCGGGAGAGTCCTTCTTCTACTTTGACGTCCTCCAGTCCATCACTGACATCATCGACATTAACGGAGTCCCATCTGTGGTCGGCGTCTTCACCACTCAGATGAACAGGTTAGTGTGAAGAATGGCATGTTATGGGTTGGTAATAAGACAAATCGTACAAATTTATCTAGAGACATTTTATGGGGGAGGATCAAGATGAATTGGAAGTAGATAAATGAGTTAGCTTTGGTAATACTAAAAGGTAATATCTTAAATTGTCAGTGTGGCTGCTACTTTAGACATGTAGTTAAATTGCATTTTTAGTCTGACTCATCAAATCTTGATTTTATGTCTCATTGTTGTTGATTTAACTTGTTGTACCCGTTCATTCTCATTTGTTAAAGTTATTATTTTGCATTTTTCCAAGTCTTTTAATGGGGCACTACGTCTGTGTCTTTTTTGCCGTGCAGATGTTACTGTTTTGTAAGAAATGTTTCACAAAATGGCATAACATTTTGCTCTACAATACAATGGTGTGGCAATAAAAATGCCTGTAGTTGAACAAATGAAAGATAAATAAGTTTATACTGTGGAACATTTCTGGCAAATCACTAACATTTTCAAGCAGGGGACGGATCTTTGGCCAGAAAACTTAGCACACAGTAATAGCTATTCTCTGTACAACTAAACTATATCAAGTATCTAACAGACATCTTCTGTGACTTCTAACAGCATACCAGGGTCTGCGGTCTGTGCCTTCTCGATGGCCGACATAGAGAAAGTTTTCCTGGGACGATTCAAAGAGCAGAAGACGCCTGATTCTGTTTGGACGCCATTCCCGGACGATAAACTCCCCAAACCACGGTATGGGTTTATTAAAAATGCAGGCGTATTTACAACAATGTTCTTGAGAATGTGACTTGTGCACTTGTTTGCACTGTGCATTTAAATCTTAAGCTTGTTGTGACGTTTTCGGCGAAATTTATGCAAGCCATAAAACATCTCACAATGCCCCCCCGAAGCAATTACCTGGCGAGCGGAACAGAGAAAGTGATCTGATAGAACGCCGCGCAACGCTTGAGCAGTAATTGCCCAAGTCGGAGCTAATTGAGTAATTTTGGACACACCATTAAATTTGACCCCTGCTAAAAAGACAATACTATCTCCGACCTCGCTGTCTTGTCTTGTTGAAATCATTTTACTTTTAACGTGAAACGGTTTAGTAGCTATGACCCAGCACATACACATGCCCCATCTGCTATGACTGAATAATTCATGGGGAATAATTAAGCACTTGCATATTTAACCTGTTTACAATCATTAGCATGTATATTTTCTGTGGTTTGTTCCATCCAAATGACAAAGTCCAACCTTATTACCGCTGTAAATCATTGATGTGGCATAACAGGGCGGCGTATGTATAATTTATGTCCAAAAAGAGGCGGCGACCTTTGTGTGATCCTAAAAGGCACCTGCTCCCCTCCGCACACTTTCCATCCGTCTCAATGCACGCAATTATGACGGCTCCCCGGAGTGCGATCACGCGGGCCTGACCTTTTGAACTTTGAACCCTGTGTGTGTTATTAGGCCCGGGTGCTGCGTGGGTCACGGTCCAGCCGCGTCCCTCAAGAGCTCGGTGGAGTTCCCCGACGAAACGCTGCAGTTCATCAAGTCGCACCCCCTCATGGATACGGCCGTGCCCTCCATCCGCGACGAGCCCTGGTTCACCAAGACCAGAGTCAGGTAACAGGCAACAAACACGTTCTATTTTACGTTCTATTTTGAGTTTACAGGGGACATATTATGCTAAATCAGCTTTAATGAGCTTTTTAACTATGTTGCAAAGGTGTTTCCTCATCATTAGTTGTATTTTGAGTCCTGCTTGTTTGAGTTAATCCTGTACTCTCCTACAACTGAGGCTCTCGTGCTCATTTTCACCTATCCCCGCCCACATTGTTCTACTCAGTTGTGATTATTTGAAAACTCCATACTCCAAGTGACGCATGTAGAGTTCTAAAATATCATGTTGCCTCTTCTAATGATGATCTGCTGCTTGCGACGGAGAAAAGTCACAGTGAAGAGGCGGGGCTTAGCTGTTCTGCGATTTTGAACAGGAAGTCGATGGACCCAGTTTTCAATGGACTGAATGTAAAATAAGGATCCAATGATGTTACATGTAAATACAAAGTACCTGAAAAAAGCATAATATGCCTCCTTTTAAAAATACGTATTGTACTTAATTATTAGATAAATTGCTTAAGTGTATACAGTAGAAGAGGATTTATTGCACGTGAAGGTCGTATTGATAGCTGCATTAAGCATTAAACAATGTAGAAATAGTAGGACCTTCTTAGCAGCAGTATACATGGTTACTGGTACTTCTTACTTCTACTTTAGTAGCATTTAGGAAGGAGTTGCACTTGTACTCACATAGAGTTGAAATAAGAGATTGTAGGGCTGTAGTCGACGTAACATGTTCTTGGTGGACTAAAGACATCCCCTGTCTATCGATTGCTCGACTAAAAACAAATGGGGTTATTCGCATTTGATCTCATGACTCAGTACCACATCTTCAGCTAACTAACTCCACATCTCCTTTTTTCTGCTGTTTTCCTACAATCTAAATACAATTATGAGTCGCCCAATACACCATCGACCGATTAATCGACTGAAGGACCTACAGCCTTGTTCCATATGATGATTTGTCCTAGTTTCAAATGCACAAATCAACACCCTTAATATGTTAACTAGTCATATTAATTGCATCAATCCTCTCAACATTTACTTGCCCAGGTACAGAATGACTGCGCTGGCTGTGGACAACGAAGCTGGACCTTTTAAGAACTACACCGTGGTCTTCATCGGGTCCGAGTCCGGGATCCTGCTCAAAGTCCTGGCCAAGACCTCCAGCTCGTCTCTGAATGACAGCGTTCTGTTGGAGGAGATGGACGTCTTCAACAAGGCCAAGTAAGGACGAAACAGACCCAAAATGCATCAACGTTCGGTCTAATATTTGATTTAATCCCAGGCACAAGTCTATAGTTGGTAATATAAACTCCATCTGTCTGTGACCTCTACAGCAATAAATGGAGGTCAAAAGATTAAATGCATGAATGGTTTAATGGGAGCTTTGGGGCCCGTTGTGTTAAAAGGTTAAATTGTTGCTGACAAAATGCACTGCCACCTCACAATTGATTCAATCTACCGAGACCGCAACAGTAGACAGTATTATCAGTGTTATCAGATGAGGCTCTGATCAGGTTTCGTCCCATTCTGTTCCCAGGTGCCTGTCGAGCCGCGAGGACGACAGACGCGTGCTGTCTCTGCACTTGGACAAAGACGCTCACAGCCTTTACGTGGCCTTCTCCAGCTGCGTCATCCGCCTGCCCCTCAGCCGCTGTGAAAGGCACTCGCACTGTCAAAAGTAAGAGTCAACGCACTGCAAGCTGTTGGTGATATTGTGGCTTCTTATTTGGAGTATTATGGCTAGTTTAGCTGGGCTGTAGTCGACTAAAGAATTCTTAGTCTACTAAAGACATGCCCTGTGCATCGATTCGTTTACTAAAAGGGAATGATGTGTGGCACTGGCTAAAGCTCTCAAAACTATCTCTATGATCTCTATCGAACCAAAAGTGCACTCGCAAGACCGCAAGATCAAAGCACTTCACAGATACACAAATTTGTATGCAGAAAACTGCTACTAAACAGTGTATTTGTCTGTGAAAAGCCAGATTAAAGTCACAATTCTCTCCCAAATCTCAAACTAACTCACTCCAAACCTTCTCCTTTTGACTGTGTTCCATATAAAAAATTTAATCTAATAAAACAACTCGATTAATAACAATTGTGGTTGACTAAGACCTCATCGACTTTAGTCCTGGGATAGTCCTGGATTAGTTCTGGTTCTTTAATCAATTCAAAACTTTATGTTGTAGTGTGATATGTATACGGCTGGTGGTACCTGGGCTTCTTTGCAGTAGTTCTGGTTTGTCACAGAACAACTAGTTCCATCTTGTTCTGAAGTTAACAATTCAAATAACAATAAGTTAGCCTGTGAACTATGGAAGATCTGACCTTTTTTAGTGTTGGAAATGTCCTGGTTTGGACCCGGTACAGTTCTTGTTTGTCAGAGTCTATCACTAGTCCAATCTTGGGCGTCGGGAAATTAATCTTTAGCCTGTGAATATCTTTTATGGTCTACGAAATATTAAACCAACCTCTAACCAATTGTTTGTTTGGGTGAAAATAGGGCATGCATCGCTTCAAGGGATCCATATTGTGGGTGGAAGGCGAGTGGCGCCTGCGAGAGGATCCCGCCTGGTGTTGCGTAAGTTTAAACGCTTTATTGTGCAAATAATTAAAACTGTATGTACTATCCTTTCACTAAATGTTCCTGTCTGTGTCGTCTTTAGAAGTGGCTTTGAGCAAGATGTTGAACTTGGATACACTGCTCATTTGGGAGACTGTCAAGGTAAAAATCTCATCTCCACATTGCCATACAGCTTACGAAAACAACCAGAATTCAACACAGAAAACTGCTTACAAAAACATATAAACACAAAGCCATCTTGCACTCTTTAATTGACCCCGTTTTGACAACTTCCCTTACACGCTGACAGACCGTAACATTCTGGCCACAAAAACTACCAATTCATGTAAACGCTTTTATATTGAGTGGTTAAAATGTTATGGCCCATCAGTGTCAGCCTATTGCGGAATTAACATGCATATTTACATACAGTACATGGCCCTTTGTTTAACTAATGCCACAGTACAGGACATGTACACGTAGGTCATGCTCAGCTGGTGAAAATGTGAGAGGAATTTTGATTAAATTTAAGTCTATAGCTAAAGAAAATGCTGTACAGTACATTTGTTTTTTTTGTTTTTGTAAACTGTAGTCCCTTTAGTGACACCAGCTGAACATGACTGCAGCTGAACCTCATATTGATCAGACCCAGAGCAAGCTAAAGGACACCGCGAAAGAGTGCTATTTGTCGTTATCGCTAAAGAAAATAAACCGCACTCGAGTAGTAGCTTATATAGATTCTTAGCTTCTGAATGCCCTTAATGTTGATTGCTTTGTCCTTTGAATTCTTTTAGCGTTTTTGGGCACTACTTCTGCGCCAGATTACAAATCATTTGGCGATCCTACCTCTGGTTAGTTCGATCTTTTTACTCAAATGGTTTATGTTACCTTGAGTTCAGCCTCTCCAAAACCTAGTCTCACCACCGCCGCCGCCACTGTCATTCTTGATGTCATCCCTTGAATGCTAATCGTCACATTGTTTCATTATCGTTGTCTCAATTCACCTCCAAAACAATTCACTGCACATCTTTCTCTCCGTGACAAAAAAAAAAGAAAAAATAAATATCATTCTTTGTTTTTTGACTTTGTTTTGTTTATTACTCCCTTCATGCATGACCGAGCACCATCCCAATCATCTTCTCTGTTGTGTACCAACTCCTTACTTTTTCCCCCTCAAAAACAATCAATGTATTTCTATTGGACTGCCACAGCTAAAGAATAATTGTTCAAAGTTAAAGACTAACAACAAAAGTGACTTTCTGTTGCCACTAACCCCAACAAAATAACATGTCTTGCTCAAGTGTGTTAACCCTTTGTTTGTCACCACAGACATGGAGTTGTCACCCATGCCCGCCACTGTGCAGCCCCGCGGAGGGCCTATTCTGCCCCCCATAGACATGCCCACTCAGGCCCCCAGCTCTGTGCCCGGGCCAGAGCTGTCCGACCCGAGTTTTGTGCAGCAGGACGACCCCTCCACCTCCAATTCTTTAGGCTCAAGGGGGCAAGAGGGTAAGGCCCGTAGGAAAGCAGCTAAAGCGCTTTCCGCAAGAGCTCCTCTATGTAGAAGCTCTATTAGATTATACAGATCAATGCACCTAATGGCAGTTTATATTTATGTTCTGTTTTATTCTAATATTGCTGTTGTTTGGCATTGACCATGTAGCTCCAATAAGTCGCACCCAATTGTATTTATTACATAAAATAAAAATGATGAAAATAGTTCCTGTAACATTTGGTGCCAGTCTCAAGTTAAAAGATAGTAATGATGCACATAAAAAGTTAACTTCAAAACAGTCATGCAACAGCAATATTTTTCACATTTTATTTACCTGTTTTATCTGATATTTTTAGTATACTTGTGCATTTTACATTTTTTATTACTTTGATCACGTCTTAAAATCTATTCTCTTACTCTTGATAAACATTTAGTGCAATTGCAGTTTCTTTCTTTTGCTAATCATTAAGCCTTTCAGCTACTTTTCTTTCACGCTTTTTCTTTTGTTTACCTTCTGGCTGCCGGTGTAGATCTTTCAACTTCACTTGTAGTAACAATTCACCTGTGGGCTGGTAGATCATTGTCCGGGCCTGACGTCTCTATAGTGGCTGTACGGGAATGACTAACTCTTTCAATGTCTGTGGTTACTAACAAACTCTCTCCAAGACAAACCGTGCCAATCTTCTCCCTAACAGCTTCTTGATCGATTGGGCTTTCTCGCCTAAAACAAGGCTACACTTCTAAATGCATGGCAAAAATACAATCAGGCTTCCTGGACTAACACAGCACTTCTTATAGATGCTGAGCGGATGTGGGTACCTAACAGCTTCCAACACCATTTGTTTTTCATGGACAGATATGTTTGAGATTTTGTTGTGGCTGACTGATTCAAGCTGAGAGAGTCATGCATGATTATGTCGTCACAAAAATGCACATTTCAGCCGGTGATTGCGAGGCCTTTTCGATGGTTAATCTGCAGCAGAGCGTTGACGTAGTGATATATTTTTGTTACAGGGATATGGGACATCCAAGCAGGGGACACTAACCAGATGGTGCACATGAATATCCTGATCACCTGTGTGTTCGCTGCCTTTCTGGTCGGGGCGCTCATGGCCGGACTCTTTGTCTTTTGTTACCGAGATTCATTCCTTCGAAAGCCAAGACAGATTCACAAGGACCCAGAGTCTGTGCCCTCCAGCTCCGACTCCACCGGGAGCTTTGTCAAACTCAATGGACTGTTCGACAGCCCTGTTAAGGTACAGTTCTCATTATAACACCCTCCTTTCATCAAAGTCACTATTATAAATGTGTTTCGATGAAAATCTAGGAATGAGTTTTTAACGCTGCCCTTTTTTTATTTCCAGGAGTACCAGGCCAACATGGACTGTCCTAAGCTGTACACCAACCTCCTGAGCAAAGACCTGAATGCGCCGGGCCCTGACACAAAGACCATGATCCTCAGGGACGGATGCCAGCCCCCGGAGCTCGCCGCCCTGCCCACCCCTGAGTCCACTCCTGTGCTGCAGCAGAAGGGCCTGCAGCCCATCAAGAACCAGTGGGAAAGGGCCCATGGAAAGGCGTCTCGAAAGGAGTCCAACTCGACCCCCAAGAGTCCCCAGTTTCTGTCTTCGTCTCCGGCCCATCACACTCCTCTGGCCCTGGGGCACTCACACATCCCCAGTGCAGTGGTGCTGCCCAACGCCACACACGAGCATCCTAGCATCGACTCGACTGAAGACGACACCCTGCCGCGGACTTCAGAGAGGAGGCCCAAGAACCCGGACTCCAAACGGAGCCACAAAGACCCCAAGAGATCTGTAGATGCCAGGAACACTCTCAATGACCTGTTAAAGCACCTCAATGACTCTGTGGCCAACCCTAATGCCATTATTCAGGAGGAGAGCGGGCCGCGCCCCCGCCAGCACCTCACACTGGAGCCTATGGAGGAACTGACTGAAATACCCCCAAAGGTCCCCAGCCGTGAGGCGTCCTTGTACTCCCCCTCCTCATCCCTCCCCCGGCACAGTCCAACCAAGAGAGTGGACGTTCCCATCCCCCCTTCCCCCAACAGCCCCACGGGCAGCCTGAGCATGGGGGGCACGCTGGAGCGGCCCAGGTACCAGCTCCACCGGAGTGCCTCTCATCGAGCGTCCTTGTCCACCTCGCCGAACGGGGTAACAATGGGGGTGTCTGTCACCCGCCAACACAGTATGAACAGAGGGTACATACCCCCCACCCCACCCTCCAGACTGGACTCTCATTTGGGGCCTGGGGGTCACCCGCCCTCAATGTCCCGACAGAGCAGCTACAGTGGGCACGGGTCATTGCCCAGGACAGGACTGAAACGGACCCCATCCCTTAAGCCGGACGTGCCCCCCAAACCCAATGGGTTCTCTCCACAGACTCCTCAGATGCGAGTGGTGAACAAATACAGTTATTAGTGACTAAGCACGGACTTAAGAGCAGCTCGCAGCTGGACTACTGCAGAGCTTTGAGCCCTTAAAGGGAAAGGTGCTGGATGGGATGGGGTACGGCCCACTGTGGTTTGAGCTGGAGGTGTGTTCCCCTTTAACGATATGCACATTCACTCATGATAAAAGGGAAAATCACACATGGCCAAAGATACTCCCTGGAGGTCCCATCTCTGCCCTTGTCACGGTAGCCACAGAATATTAAGTGGACATTAGTGAATCTACTTTTGTATTTTGGCTTGACCGTCCCAGTCCAAGGTAAAGGTTGCCTTGCAGAAAGGAGCCTCTCTGAGCGGGGCCAGGTCGAAGCAGAGGAATACTTGAAGAATGGGTCTCATTTGTCACTGCCCTTGAGCACTGTCTTCCCACTAATGTGAACTGAACAGAGAAAAGTGCTGGGCTATGCCTTTGTAAGTAAGACAGCCGGGGCAGAGGAGAGAACAGTCAATAATCAAAGTGTACGTGCTGCCTGATACCGTATGTTTGTCAAACTTTATGTCTGTAGAGAAAAGTGTAGCTGATTTTGTGAGTGAATGAGTGAGTGTTTCTACTCAGATCCTTTATTATGGAGTGATTTCAGACTTCAACCCCCATGGTATTCAATATATGCCCTTATTTCCAGTGTTAAAAGTGCCATCATAACTTTCAAGTTATTGTAACAAAACAATATATGTGATTCTTCGGTTTAATACATTAATTTTGCAACTCAGATGCCACATTCCGCTGCCTGTCTGTAACTACATCTCCAACAAGGAACCAGAGACTAATGCACTGTGCTAGAGAATAATGGTTTTAACTTTTAAAGCATTGATCCAGTGACCTCCCTTCCTAAACTGGGAACAATTTATCCAGTAACAGCCCTGGTCTGTCATCTGTCCCTATTGAAGGATCCGCTGTTTTGTGTGTTGAATGAGTAGTCCAGCAGGTTTGTGTAAAGACATATTTGGCCTTCACATAAAGAATGGTGCCACATGCTGAAGAAGCACCTTATGTCCATCAGTTATCACACACATGCTCACTGGTATCTCAATATGGTTCTTTTCTGCTCTACCGACGCCTAAACCATATTTTGTGTCATTTTGTAGTGTTTAGGTGACTCTTAGTTTAGGCGGAGGAGACTGTGGGAGAGACGCTCTGACTCACTGGGAAATGTACTTACATTTATCTTACATTTGCTGCTATTGGTTTTTAGATAGCTGTCGGTCATGTGGTTTCAAGTCTCTTGATGCTTATTTCAAATCTACCAGAACAAAGATGGCTCCTGATAGTGAGGTGCAGTCTGCTTGTGAGTTTGAGTGTTGAGTTTGATCACGGACAGAGGCCAAGCAACAAAAAGTACTGTAAAGAGGGGCATTCATTGTGTCCTTTAGGGGTGAAACTGGTGGCTCAAGAGACAACTTTATGTAGCAATGGTATTAAAAGGATCATATGTGTCTCATCTCATCTGAATTATGAACGAAATGGATATGCCTTTTGTAATGTTTTGTTTAAAGGGATTATATGTAGACAACTACGAAGCCTTTCAATTGAGAATTTTGCAACAAAAAAAACACATCTAATTTCAATTCTTCACATGGACCAATTTCTTCTAAAGCGTGTCAATGGGAAAAGAAATCCATAGTATTTTTCATTTCAAAATCTCAGTGTAACTAATACTGCAAGGTAAAAAATATACATATAATCCCTTTTCACTAAAGCAACACCAATGTTTAAGCCCTTGTATCAACATTTAAGGGCATGTGTATTTTTATTTTGTGTCCTCTAATAAAAGAACACTACTTTTCTCCCGGAGTTCCTTTCTTTGCTCAATCTCATTCAAAATGTATTAACCTCGCTCCCAAACAATACATGGGTGTAGCAGCGGTGGGCGGCCGGCGGGTGCTCCGGGCAGCTTCTGTGAGCGACCAAAACACAATCAACCCTGAACCCAAATACGTCCTGCTGGGAATGACAAAAGCTTTCAAACTATCTAAAACAAAATGAGTCGTGCCTGAATATAGTATATTATACTTAGCTTAGTCATGATTTTAATTTCTCATGTGGTGAAGTCAGATAGTAGCAGTTTATAACACATTTTTAGTTATTTTATGTATAATCCCTGTTTCGTCTATATTCTGCATTGTTTAGTCCAGTTTAGACTGGGAATATAGACACGAATAAGGTGGTGGTTATCCATGGTTTAACATGGTTTAATTTTAGACATTGTGAAGCTATCTTTTGGACCAGGTTTACAATTTTGCTTTTGTTTTAGTTCAGGTTTGCCATCTTGGTCAACTCTGAATTATTTGGGTAAATGACTTCTCCATTTGGCATTAAACCGATCTATCTCCATGAAGACAAACGGGTGATGCAACAAGCCCAAGTTGCAGGTCAGATCTGTGGAGAGGCAAGGCTGCTCACAGAAAGAATTCAAGTTTTTCAAGGTATTTTTGAGCATTGAAAACTCCTGCAATTGAGTAAATGCAAAAGAGATTAGTTTAATTCCATACATTTAAGGTCAAGCAATAACATCTGCAGCAAGGGGAAAAACCGCCTACATAGTGCACCTTTAAATAGGAGTGTGGGCCATACATTTAAGGTCAAGCAATGACATCTAAAGCAAGGGGAAAAACCGCCTACATAGTGCACCTTTAAATAGGAGTGTGGGGAAACTCTTAGTCAAAGTGAAAGAAGTGTCTCAATGACAAACATTCTTCATCAAAAAGTCAGCCTGAGAAAGTAATTTATTTAGAGAGTGGGTTCTGCCTCTGCTGTACTGAAAAGAGCGGTGTTAATCCACCACGTCGCGGTGTCATGCCGTGAATGTATTTTCTTGACAGTGGGACGTCGTGGTTAGCCCTTACCCTGTGCAGCTCCACACGCCTGCAGCCCAATGCAACACATGAGCACTGTTTGTGCAAGAGCGAGGGCATTGTGGTTGTTACACAGCCGCAGATTCTTCAACAGTCATTGTAATGATAGGAGTTTGTTTGGTGTTTTTCGATTGGACAGCATGAACAGATCAGTTATATCATGCTGAGGACAATGGAATATATCATATTAAATTGTGAAGAAAATCTATTTGGAATTGCTATGCTATGATATTTTGGTGACAGCTTGAAAACAAATAATAGCAGCTTATTTTGTAAACCCTGCAATTCTATTCCAAATCAATGGGCAAATCCCTTTACAAAGAGGCAGAAAATGATCTTTAACACAGGTGACTAAGATGCTTACTGTATGTATCGAATGCCAGTTCCATAAATTGAATACAAATGTGTAAATGTCCAAACAATTATAAGGGAAAACACAAAATAAGGCTGTAAGATTAGTCACAATTTAATTGAAAAAATTAGAATGAAACTTGGTATATATGAAAATGTCCCTGCGTCTCCATACATACAATACCTGGTAACCCTGTGGTCTGGTTTTCTTCAAACATTGTTTTAGTGATCAGTTTACTTCTTACAGCCTGCCTCAAATGTAGATCTGAAAACTGAACAGGCTGCTGCTAGTTTAAACTATACTGGCCAGTCCATTGGTGCTGCAGCAAAGAAATCTTCTACACTCCAGAGTACATTTTTCCCGTAGAGCACAATGTAAAAACAAACTGCTCATGTTCGGCTGACATCTATAGCTTTCACAAAGGTTGGGTTTTGTCACGATTTTTGCCCATTTTCAGATCATGAACGATTAAAATCCTTCCGTTTTCTTAAAAACGACTTTATAATCTATTGCTTTGGCTTGTTCTGCTTTGCTCTAGCAACTCTCACTCTGATTGGTCAGAGCGGCCACATGGTATGAGAGCCCGTGTGTGGGCGAAGAGCACTACTGCACATTTCAGCGGACCGACAGCCACTGGATGTACCGGCTAAAGGCTAAACTGGCGACACGCGCCAACGAGATCGGCCATTACCTCAAACTGGTGGCCATTGTTGACGGGGGCTCGACTGGCGCGCAGGTGTGTGACGGTGGGGAGCTTTAAGTGAATTGTCAATGCTCCTGGACTAAGTTGAACGTGTGCATTGCGGCTGAATTTTGGTTTCAAAACATTAAAAAGCCAATCTGATCACAAGAAAAATCCAATCAAATATTATACACAAAATTGTTCATATCTTCACTGGATTATCTTTGTGTTTGGGTCCAAGACTGTGCACTTACTGTATTTTTTGCATTCTACAGGGCCAGTGCCTTGGCAGAAGTAAGTGTTCTGCCTGAGTGCTTCTAGTTTCAATATGGCTTTTTGTCCAGACATGCATCTTCCCTTTCTTTTTTCAGTCCTTCTAAAAAACAGTCCAGGACTGGAGTGCTGTATCAGAGCAGGAGCGGTGATTGGCCTGTGGGGAGCTCTGTAGACTGGCCTGCTTTATGTCACGTCATGTAGTGTCGAGGATGAGGAGTGTGGAGGGTTTACAGTCAGTGTGATTCAGGCCGGAGAGCTGTTACATGGATCCCTCCGCTTTGAGCCCGAGGCGGGGTGCAGTTCATCAGAGCCATGAGCCTGCACACAGAGACGTTACAAGCCCTCAGAATGATTAAGAGCTTTGCACTATTTTTAGAGCTGGTTGTTTTGAAGTTGGGAGGCCAGCGCGGAGTCAGCCACACCAAATAGCGTGTGGGAAATTTTCCAAAGTGGTATGTTCGCTCCCAAGCCAAACATCTGGACTAAGTAGAGCTCAACGCATCAGATCAGAGCCATCAAAGGGCAACGCAGCAATGCCCATATTAAACCACAGGGCCAGTGAGTTTACACACATGCATGCAGTGAAAACAGCCATGACTTGCACTGATAGCTTTGTGATAAGATTAGCTTCAAACAACAAAGAGTGAAGACAAGATGGAGGGAGAGAGGCTAATCGCTCCTTTATGTTACTGTGCCTGATGCCATGGCTGTGCAAATAATCACATGTTAATCAAGTTTGAGACATGTCTAATCGTCAATGATCAGCTTGTTGTTCTTTTTGATCAAGAGTTCCACGGCCAATCTTCTGTCAGTAAAAGCATGTGGTTTGGAGCAGAGTTCAGACTTTGAAGATAAACATGATTATTTTGTTTCTAAAAATGTTTCAAATCCATTCTAGTAAGACAAAGTTTGATAAAAGCGTGAATTGTGATTGATTGAATGAACTGTAGATTCAGAGCACAATTTTTTTTTTATCCTCATGTTTTTTTAATCAGAAACCCAAAATAATTGCTTTTCCAGTTCAGTAGGCAGTCTCAAAGATATACAGCAATCTTTTTTTGTATTTATAGTTTTTTACTTTGATTGACTTTTTAAGGTCACGCACTTTCAGAAAATGTAAAAAGACGCCAAAAGTACATTTTTAGTTGAACCTTTGTGTACAATGCCGTCTCGGTTCACCACACGCCCCAGTCCAGAGTGTCCTTACTTCAACTTTAGCTCTGAGGACACATTAATGCGTTCAGAGCTTCATCCAGCGCTGGAGAAGCGAAAACAATCTCTATTCAGAATGGCATTTAGAACCTATCAGGTGTTTGAGCTGGTCTTTAAGGACGGTTACAGCACATCGAATAAGAGACGACAAGCAGAGAGTGAGCAGAAGGGCTCTTTGTGACTCGAGTTTGTGATTGCACCAAAAAGAGCCAGAAACACCAGTGTTTCCCAACAGGGGGTACGGGGACCAGGGAGTACCTGGAATGGTTTTAAGATTTGAAAATGAGGTGAAATTGAATGATTTATCATTTATCACTGTAATGATATTGACAATATACTATAGTAAACGGATTTATTTGCCACCACTAAAGTTGCCTCGTCTTGTTGGAGATGTTGTTTTTTAATGGCCAAAATATTGTATGATTCTCTAAGAAACCGTATGGTTTTATATTTAAATGTGTAAATATATGAGGTTTTCACTAGCGTTGTCACAAACTAATACTAATTAAATGTCGATACTAAGAAAAAGCTCAAAACATGGTACCAATTACTACCAAAATGAGAATTAAACCAGGCTTTTTAAGTAGTATAGAATTTTCAACACTAAATAATTGTACTACCGTGGACGGAATGTGTCCTATTTTTGTATAATTAGTTTTAATACTTGGTCAAATTAGTATCTAGTTTCAATAATAGTTTTAGTCGGCCTATGGGCATCAATCTGCCTCTCTGTGTAGAATTTGCATGTTCATCTTGTGTCTTGGGTTTTCTCCCTCCAACAAAATAAAGCATGCTCTGTAGCTTAGCCTTCACTAGATCTAGACGGGTCTAAACATCTAGAGAAGGGTCTCCATGAACCATTGTTGCGACTGTTCCTGAAATGTGGCTCCAGTCGCACTAATGGATGGGTCAAATGCAGAGGACAAATGTTCTAATAATAACAACACCAGAGAAAATACAATGCTAGAATGACTGCAGGCTGCAGCATTTTTCTCCACTGCTGCAAATTGCTTGCCGAGAACCTTTTTACAAACTGACAGTTTTATTTGGATAGTAAGACAGCTCATTGTGTTGGCAAACACCTCTAAAATTGGAATACATTCAAAACATCTCAAAATGTTAAGTTCAAATGAACAGTTCTACAGCTGCAAAACCCTGATATGGATAAAATCAGTACGTTAATGTGACGTCCCACAGGAAGCCGATCCCCTCCTGTGTCCTCCTGACAGAGAGGTGCAGGGCCTTTGAGCGCTCGCCCTTTGGTTTTCACATAAAGGTGTCGCCGTCTTTGGGATGTTTGTGCAGCAGGCTCCTCGGCCCGTCTCAGCCTCAGACTGTTGACACAAGTGCTCCTTCATTTGCTTTCTGCAGGACGTCCCGAGAACTCACACCTCCTAGCAACGCGGCAGCTCACTCCCACACGCACTCGCCCCCCTCCGGGCCGCTCCGACGGGGGCCGGGGGCGTGTGATCAGCTTGGGAATGGGGCACAACAAAAAAGGCGCCTCTTGCTATTCTGGGGTACATCCCATCCTCTCAATTTATCAGATGGTCTCTTTGAATTAGGAGAGGCGAAGGCAAACACAGCCCGCGATTCTGGAGCCATTTCATTCATTTGTCCTCCGCCTGGACACACTTTACTCTCATTACAGCCCTCAAACAGCCCCTCTGCAGTGCCCACCCCCACAACCATGACTAAAAGCAATCAACATTACGTTAGTGTTGTGCATTTGGAAGTCCTAGTCTCCAGGCGCAGTAACAGCGAGTTAAAGCGAAGGCTGAGGCTTGATTTTGCACTGGCCACACGAGTAGACACTGCATCCACCAGTCTTAAGATCAGACATAATGCATTGCTTTTATTTATTATGATAGGGACTGGGATAGGGTCTGTCAAATGTGGAATCTCTTTATACGCAGAAACTTTCAAAAAGCAAGGGCATTTTGGGCATTAGAATTGCTGTATTCTTTTTTGTGATGAGTATTTTTATTGTTTCCAATGACAAAAATAGGCAAAACATGCAGAAAAATAAATTGGAAAAAGGGAAGCAGTCTTTTAAACAAGGGGAATGCTTTGTTTGTTGTAAGGCAGGGTATACAATTTTATACTGACGCATTGCTCTAATGTAGGGCTGAAACTGGTCAATTGATGAATCGCGAGCAATCGATCATTGAAATAATCGTAAACCAATTCAGCAAACATTTCATCTTGTTCTGAACTAAATGACCGACTCCAAAACGTACATGTGCCAAGAGAAGAGGCTTCACAAGTCAGACAAAGCAAGAAATGGTTGTATATTATTTATGCCAGTTCCCAGGCTGGATAAATGAGTGGGAGCTGAGTCCAGTGCAGTTAATCTAATTTTAATCAAGATTCAGTCATTTGTAACTAATCTCTAACTGATTTACTTGGGACTTTTTAATCAAGAGTTCCACAGCCAATCCTCTGTCAGTAAAAGCGTGTGGTTTGGAGCAGGGTTCACACTTTCTTTCTCTTTGCAGCATGCCATATAGATAGCTCACATATCTAGCACATTCCAAGCATCCTAATTATTCGCCGCAATGAGTTTAAAAGCTCTTTTCACAACTCTCAGAGGCCAGACTTGCAGTGAAGCTAACAAACGTGCTGGCGCTGCACTTCCTGCTCTACAGAGAATAAAACGCTCTATAATTAGATGCAGAGAAAGCGCTGTGGTCTCATTTTCACCCGAATAGGTCCTTTTACTAGGCATGGGCCGATATGGATTCTTCCAGCCGATATCGATACACGATATTTGACGTGCTGCTGTTGCCGATATTTAGATTTCAAAAGTCAAATACAATTATTTGTCGCATGATTGTGTAAATGATGATTATAGATTATGATTATTATTATTATTATACACTATATATATATATATATATATATATATATATAAACACACACACATACGTAATATATATACACACATATATATACACACATATACATATATACACATATACATGCATATAAACACACATACACACACATACACACACACATAGGTGTCTCAAATATCTGCAATTTTCCCCCCGATATCGGCCAATGCAGATATCCATATCTGTACTAGGGCAAAACAGATTTAACTTTAATACATGACAATAATGGGGTGAAGCTCCTTTAAATAGCATCAAGTTCCTTTAAATAGCACTGATGTTCAGGTAATTAATATTGAACGCCATTTGAGTCTGTTTTTAATGAGACCAAATACAATAAAATTGAAGATTGGGACTGAGCGATGTGAGGAAAATCTTTGTTGATTTTAACTTTATTTTGTATTAATTTGCAGCCTTATATTTGGTGCTGAAGGTCTGCGTGTTTCAAAGGGCATGACTAATACAAATATACTCCAGACACCTATATAAGAGTTGTGATAGTGAGAATGAGTTGGATGTATATTTTTGTATGCCTCTGGTCTCTTGGGACAGGCCTAAGATGAGCACAATACTGCGATGAAAGCGTTGGAGCCTTGTGTGAGTGGGACTGGCCAAGGTCGCCGCTCCGCACGCTCAGATCAAAGTCAATGACATGAGCAGAAAGCACTGATTAAAATGTGCTTTGAAACGGTGCAGCAGCCCACTCACAAAACCAAGACTTATTAGGTCCATTTCTGCGCATTTCCAACTTCCTCTGCCTGGCACGTCTCTGAAATTTAAATTTGATTACGCTGAAATCATCCATCTGTGTGCCGCCGTGTCCTCTTTACTTAAAAGCCCAGAGGTGAAACCAGCAATTACATTTAGCAGGCTCTCAGATGGAAAGGTGCTTAGACACGATCTTTGTGGGTTTTTTGAGAATATGCTCGCTCTTCCAGCTCGGCAGTTACTCGACAAAGAACAGTGCCAGGAAAGGGTTTGGAGCTTCTACTGGAAAGGACATTGAGTCTTTAGGGATTTGGACTGCAACTTACACTACATCTTCATATTGTTGGAAGTGTAGATTCAAAACTAGAAAAAAACATGTACAGTATGTGTTTTAGGGATTGTTAAAAATATGTATACCCAGATTCTAATTGTGCATGAGCTAGTTTTGATCCTCATTTAAGCAAGTATTGATACTGAAGATATTTTGAATTTTCCTTAATTTCATTACGTTTGATTGATAGCTGAACTGTAAAGACGTTATTCGTTTTAATTTTAATTGTATTATATTGACAAAAAAAATATAATACTTTCGATGTAATCTCTCGTTCTTCCAGGAGGTGTCGGATGGAGAAGGTTTGAGCTGCAGCGTTTATACTACTCCTGAATTAGAACTGACTCCGGACCTGCCTTTTGACTTCTTTTCAAACCTTTTCTACCATCATTGTGGTATTGAAATCTGTATTAAACATCAGTCATTTTCCTTAGTACCGTTATCCAGTTTGAAATATTGGGCTTGTTTCCATTTCATGCCCTGAAACCATTCATTGTAAGAAATGGAAGTTTTAAATTGTTTATGTTAGACAGTATGTAGTATCTGTAGCTTGAGCAAAATGTTTGTGTTTCTATTGTATTGAGACATTTCAAATACATTCTCAACCAAATTAAGGTTGAACTATGGTGACTGAAGGCTTCTACATAAGAGAATATTTACAAATAAAGTGAATTATCGATGAAAATCAAAAATAGCTTGTATATTTTGGCCATCTTAATGTAATAATGCCACTGCCTTTGTTATTAAAAGGTCTTTTTGAATGTATTTTTAGAGACTGTATAGTCCAAATAACGATTACAATTGATCGTAATACAACTAAGATTCTTTTTTATAGTCGACTAGTCATGGTTAGTTGGTTAATCGCTGCATCCCTTTGTCCTTGTAACATTGGGGGAAGCCTCAGGGACTAAAGTTCTTTTTCCAAAGTCAATAAAACAATATTTTTGCAATGATTTAAACCTTTCACCGTCTTGGATCAGGATCGTCTGAAGGAGTTTCAAGCTGAAGGATTTTCCAGCTGTAAATATTTCAAAAAGACGCCGGAGAAAGTGCGGAGGAAAACACACAAACTCCAGTGAATTTCCTTTGCCGTCGAGTGTCACTTTACCATCACCACCACTGTCCTTAATAAGAGAGCTGATGCTGAAGTGTCCGTGCCATGTTCAGATCCAAGCAGCGAAACAAACAAACAAACACGTCTAATGAGCACAGACGCCGTCGCGTGTGTGTGTGTGTGTGTGTGCGTTGGACTTTGGCTCCTACATCCAAACGGGGCTCTCTCCAATCAGCAGCATTGACAGCACGAGGAGAGACAGCGCAGAGATAGAGCCCACAGAGAAGTAGGCTACGGAGGGCTTAATGTGCTGGTGGATTATATAATGACTCTGAAGACGTCCCAGCACTGGGCGGTCGCTGTGCTCCCAGATAACCTCCACAAAATCACCCCCGTGCTTGTTTTACGGATACATCTGCGGAGCCACCTGTGTTTTACCGTGGGACGGCGCAGTTGGGGGGGGACAGGTTAAAAGAGGTTGTAGCGATCGCATGTGTGTGTTAGTCGTCAATATGTGGAGCGCTACCAAACTGCAACGTTATCGGATTTGAATGTGGCTGAATCATGGCTGCAGCTGATGTTTATTTTGCTCATTGATCCGTTGTTTCAGTTATTTGGTCGGTCGATGAGTTGCAGCCGCATGAGGCTTGAGTGACGGCGTACCATTTACAGACAAAAGACAGTCGGTTCGGCATCAAAAGCACAATATTAACATGTTTCTTAAGCTGTGTTTGCACGCACAACACATAAAAGTCTGGGCGCACACCTGGTTTAGGGCTGGAGCAGGACCAAACCATCGAGTCATAAAACCTCTTCTTTCAGGGCATGTTTTGGTGCTAATGATTATTTGAGCTGTCGACGAGTCAAACGACAATTTCTAATGCACATCGAGACTTCTTCAATCAATCAACAACATAACGATTGAAATGGCGACTGGAGGCTTCTGGAGAAAAGAAGGAAACAAACTAATTATTTGTATTCTTGAGGAAAATGAAAAAAATGCTTGTCCTTTATTGACTTTATCATAAATAAATGTTATGCGTTTTAGCGTCTGTATGGTCCAGATTATGAACAGACAACTACAGTTATTCAGTCGACTAACAATTACTTAATTACTAAATTAGTTGACGATCTTTTCGGTAATCAATTAGTTGTGGCTCATTGATTGGCTTGTCTCTGCCCTAGTTATGATTTCAAGTTAAGATTAGACCACAGAATATAGGTTATACTCAGTTTAGTTTAGTGGAAGATTTAGTGGAACAAATTCTATGTCTAATTCTCATTTATTTCGTCAGTAAGTGTACGAGTGTTGATTATTTGACGTGTTTAAATGTATTTCAGATCGGTTGAAGCACTGGAAAGCTCATAGTCATAAAGAATCAAATAGAAAGGTTAAATCCTTTATACTGTATGTGCTATATAAATAAACTTGAACTGAAGCGAATTAAAAGTCGTGCATGTCGGAAACAGTATCTCAATAATTTATGGAAAGACTAAAAACAGGCCTATTTTTTTTTTTTTTTTTTGTGGTCAACGAGCTTCACCAATCCCACATCTCCTGGCAAAACACGGGAATCTGACCAAAGCATTTTTGGCCGCTCGTCCAAATGCGATGTAACCATGGAAGCGTAGGTGCTGACTTGCACTTCTCACAAATGCTTAAAAATGTACACAAATCAAAGCTGGGAAACTTCATTTTTGGTCCGTGAAACTGTGTCTTTTTGAGTAAATGGAAAAAAAAACAGAATAACTAAAGGAAATTGCGTTTTTATTTTGCTTGCAATGTACGCAATTTTTATTTTATTTTAAAGAGCAGGAGCAACAAATCCAACAGTTTGAATCGACCACCGAAGCAGCTCGCACGTGTTTTCCTTCATCTCCACCTGGTTGAAGTCTCTCTAAAAACGTCAATAGTTATGTTCGTTGTGACGGATCTCCTTATGTAAGTGGCAAAAGTGAAAGACCATCTGTCTCCAGAGCAGGAAATCGTAAAGAAAGAGAGAACAGACAGGAGAAGGCTTGAGCCATGTGCGGTGTAGTATATGGACTTTAGTTTGGAGCTGACTGCAGAAACGAAGCGTGTCTGTGCGGTTATGCTAATGTGGGCAGAAATGTCAAGTCATCCGAGGGCTTCCCCGGCATAAACCAGGCAGCGTCAAGGACAAAGGATCTGTTTACGAGGCTTTTTAATAAGGTCACAAGTAGATTTGGTGCCACAACTTTGCACTTTTTATTGACTTTCAAACATGACTTTATAAAGTGAGGATAAATACGAAGAACAAATGATTGCTTCAGTTTGGGAAAGAAGAAGACATTTCCTGGTGCCTGGTAATAAACTAGAACATATGCAGATCGCTAATTAACTTTTTGTCCATCGTAAACAGCAATATTGCCTCAAAGTCAAATGTAACTTTCACAATTATTTTACTTACTGCAAGTTTTGACTGATTCTCAAGTCAGAAAGTGTTTTGAAATGAGATTAAATTAGTGTTTCAAAAGATTTCTGTTTCAAAGTGCACATTTTAAACATATCCAGGAGCATTAATAATTAAGAGAAGACTGGAATATGATTGGCTAGAATAATACTAGAATCTAATGTTTGTAGAGGTCTAAACGAGGGTTAGCAGGTTTTATATACTGTAATAGAACAGGACATTTTGTTGTTTGCAGAAGACTTCAATAATCGCAGTCTTTGCATTAGCTAGTTGCATGATTCAAATTGCAATATCTTGCAGCCCTAATTTTGAAATGGACTAAAGGACAATCTTCAAAACCTACACAAGGACACAAACTCTGAGTCATTGGCCAATTCCTTCTGCTTAGGGGCCCAGAAGCTGTTCCTGAACCTTCTGGAGCACAAACTCTTGGCTGGAGCCTTTGTGAAGCTGAGACTCTGTAGTTTTGGACTCTGATGTCTGTTTCTACTCTAATCATAAGTAGAAACAAGATCTGCACAGACGAAATCAGATTTTAAATTCCGCCTAGATTATCTTTGTTAAATATATAAATGAGTAAAGCTGGTGTTTGGAGGTGAGGACTGAATGACACCAGTTTTAGCATTTATTGGGTTTGGACAATTCTCTTTTAAAAGCTGAAGGCAAATTCATTAATAATGAGTTTTAGGGACTTGTAATAAAGCAAAAAATCCAGGCGGACTCCATATAAAAGTCCTATTCATTTTTAATTTTATTTTGGGGTAATTTTTTACTTGATGGTTTGGAGTACAAACTGACCCTGATGCTTCCCAGAATGAGTTGACTGGAAATAAGAGGGTCACAGATTTATTTTTATGTACAGCATTTCAAGCAGCTTGAGTTTTCTTTCATTCCCGATACTCCACAGTGTATTCCACAAACAATACAAGCTCCTTTCACATTTTATGAAGTGGTCAAGGCAAAAAGGTTGAGCTGTTTTGATATTTCCGCCTGACGTAACATACATTGGTTTTAGATTTGCATGGCCAATGTTAATATATCCTGACAATGATTTTAAAAACTCCAACAACTTCAATGACTTCAGCGTAATCCACAAAGCCACCATGAACCCATAAGATGCAGGCTCCAGACCATTAGCCATTGTGTGGACATTGAACCTGTGACCTGGCCGTGTTGCAGAAACTCTGACCATAAAGACCATGTCGGTTATTGGACAATGGGAGGAAACTGGAGGAGCCTGAAGTGAACTTACAGCGAAGTAAATTTACACAACATGTAACACATATATCAAAAGCACCAAATGAAGAGCAAAAATGTACTACCAAAATAATCATCCATAAAAACACGTGCAACCATGCTACTTTGTCAAACTTTTAGAACAAAGAACTAAGCCAAAGAAGTATTTGTTCACAGTTTCAAGTACAACTTACACACTTTATATACACACTTTATATACACACTTTATATACACACTTTATGGACAACATGGGTTTCCAAGTAATGCTAAAATTATATTATTATGACTATCTGCAGTAACACATAGTGGTGGTTCTCTTTTTCTACCTGAGAAAAAAAAAATAATAATTAATCAATAGAAGGAAAAAAATTACCAGATGATGCACTCTAAAGGGGTCCGAAACCTGCTTAAATGAGTTCAATGTCATACTTTTATTTATTTGTAGTTTATTTGTAGATCAGAATTCAGATATGTGTTTCACTCGGACTTGAGTTCTACACAATATCAGTCTGGACAGGCTCTCGCTCAAAGACGTCAGGAAAAGGTGTAACGTCATGATGAATACTTGAATCTGATTGTCAAAGCGTCACAACGGCAGGAACGAGCCGAGAAACCAAAGTGTTGTTAAACCCAGTCAGAGACTTCTTCCACGTCCTCAAATACAGTACACACAGTGCCTCTATGTGCATGTTTACCAAACAAATAAAATAGTCCATTCATCTGCTAAAATGAACTAAAATGGGATAGTGCACAACTCCATCAGCACCGCCCGTCGTTCCGGTGCCACATTTTGAGAATCGCTCGTCTCTCAGATTCAGAACAGATGCGTGTTTGGCTCAGAGCTACGTTTTAAAAGCTGCTGCGCGCAAAGTAAACACGATTCAGAGTTCTATTTATATGAGGCAGATAAGCAAGTGCGATGTGTGTGCGACGCGTGCGCGATAACCATCAATTTTCCCGGGCGTAGAGTGCCGTCCCGGCGCTTAGTAAGGCCTTAACAGACAGAGACTCCCCTGCACCTGTGAGCACTGAGCAGAAGCCCCTATTTGTGCTGTGTCCAGGTGTGGCCCGCCGCGTGTGGATACAGGAGCCTTCGCAGGACGTGTGCGAGCACGACTATTAACTGCACGCTTCAGTGAGGAAACTGCATCGGAATAATAGTTGGCTTGAACGATGAACGTAATGTCTTGCATCCTGAAAACGCCATCTTGTTTGGGATTGTTTAGATCATGAGTCAAGAATCTGTACAATTTGACTAGATTTTAAATAGTTGAAGATTGAATGACAAGCCAATGAATCAAATCTACACAATATTTTCAGTCATATTAAAACAAAACACAAACATGCCTTAATTTATTTGCCAAAAACAGTAACAATCTCAATTCTAAATAAAAAAAAAAGGGCAAATTAATACTTAAAATGAAAAATCCTGAATAAAATCTGCCTTTAAAAATAAATAAGTCAATAATGTCAGAATACGGTGAACACTTGGATCTGATGTTCAGTCATTCTTTTTAACACTGTTGCTGTAGAATGCATATATATAATATCACCATAATCCAGCACTGAGAGAAATATAGCCTGGATTAACTGTTTTCTACAATTAAGAGGAGAATACACTTTTATTTCTGATGAAGAATGACAGTCTGGCTTTAAGATGATTTGTCAGCTCTTGTATGTGTTTGTTGAAAGAGTATTTGTAACTGGTCACTGTGGAATATTCAACGAACAAGTCAGAAACAATAACGCTATAAACTATAAAAATCAAGTAAAATGAACTAAGAAAAAGAAAACTGATTTGTCGTGGAGCCGGTAAACGAGCGAGCCGGGGTGTCATTGTTCAAGGCTAGGATTACCAAAACAAAAGGCCCATCTGATCATTATGTAACCCTTTGTCTGCAGGGGAACAAGCGAGCGCTGTTGTTCCTGTTGTCATCCCTGCGCCTCCTCTGAAGTGACTCACAGTGAGAGAGATGATGATAAAAACCCTGAGCCCTGGGCCTCCCTCCTCGGACAACATCCATAAATTGCTGTAGCCGTATTTAGCTTGGATAGAGGTTGCTATATCTGGAATAATAGCCTGGTCGGAAGCTTGACGTCACACTGTAGGGTGCTTTTCTTTTTTTTTTTCTTCATAAAGTTAAAGAGACAGGCAAAAAGCGAACGCAATCGACACCAGCGTGCTTTTTTTTTTTTCCCCCCGTGGGAAGGCAGTGTGCAATGTGGGTGGAGATCCGTGAAGGACTCTGGCCAAGTTATCAGAGCAAAGGTCGTTACATTTACAGCAGGAAATGAATGAAAAAAAAATGTCTACAACTTCTATTAGACTTCTACAAACGTGCTGAAATTCTTGAATTAGTTTATCACTTCAGATTTTCTTCTATCGGATGATAATGTTCAGGGCGTAGTTGCAACGTGCACTCTGAGCAGAATCCAGAAGCTTGAATTGCAGTAAATCACAATTAAGCCCTATTCAAACGGCATTAGTTTTACCTAGCGACCTTGGGTAAAGTACAAATATTGTCAGCGTTTCTAGTCCCGCGCGAACCGGCCACGTCTGTGAAAATGTCGGTAAATATTCTACCAAACTTTACCAGGCGTAATTCAGCAAACTAGGTCCTTTTAGTCCTGCGCTGATGCTCATGTCTGTGATTATGGACAGTTGTTAGTTTGTTAGTTGGAGCGAATATCAATTCAAAATGTCTTTACTCTCCACTTTCGGTCCAGATTTGAACTACATTATAAATATGAATTCGCCTTGGACCGTTCTGCAATCCAATTTTTGTTTTTCCACAATAAAAAAGTAAATGAAAATCCCCCGAAGTTCATTGTTGTTGCTGCTGCAGCCAAGAGCGGAGCAGCACGGAGACGCTTTCTGGAACGTTTGCAGTTTGGACGCTTTTGGTGCAAAGTTTGCATTGAGGGGCTGTGTCTGCGCGAGCCGATTACAAGAGAAAGACCGCGACCGCTTCATAAGACATACGATCGTGCGGGTGTCGTTCTGATCGCGACAATGTGATTAAGAATGACATCGCACGTTAACAGTACAGGTACAGAAAAAACGGACCGGAAATAGTTCACAGTAAAAGAAACGCTGGTATGACTCAATTCAAAGGTTTTTCAATGTGTTTACCAGTTCTGCAGCGAAGTCTGTGAAGACATTTCAATTTGACAGACTTCCTTAGCTAAAACTAATCATTTTGCCACAATCGTGCAGCACTCAAACTGATTAAAAGTCTGTCTTGTTTATGTTCATAATTATATATATGTTTTTGCCACAGCTCTGATAAATTGGCGTCCACTTTCCATAAATAAACACATCAATAAAAAATACAATACATAATTGACATGGCATTTTTGTATATTTGAACCAAACCAGCTGCTTGTTCTGCTGCGAATAATAATAAAACAAGAGTATCAAATGTTTCAGAATAATCAGATGGGCTGGGTCAAAGCATCTACAAAACGGAAGCTCTGGGGGCATTTTGGGAATAAAGGGTCACCTGTGTGGTCCAATCCACCACACGCAAACATACTTCTGCTCAAATAATAGAACATTTTATAGTTTTATGTGAATGTAGCTGCATGTTTGGTCATAACATGCTTTTTAGTGCACGTTTGTAGCGTTCAGCCGCACCTCTTCATTTGTCTGAGCCTCTCGCATCACAACAAACCCCGGCTTGTCCTGGCCTGTCCACTCATAATCATTAGCACCAGAATAATGATTTGTAAAGATCTGAAAAGGCTGTTGTTGCGCCCGAAGTTCTTTAGAGCGCTCAACTCCTTGGTTACTCTGTTGTAGATACACTGTTATGGTTAGATACACCTGGATACGCGCGTCAAAAAGTCAGGCCCGACTAAAGATGCTAATTAAACGTTATTGGAAATGTCACGGCAAATGAACTGCCTCTTATTCAGATATGTTGGCACGGACTTTTATGTAGTGCCTTTTTGTCTCGCAAGTTCGCTAGTTTGCACTATCAAATGCCGGACAGAAAGTGGAGTTCTTCTTTAGCTTTTCTACCTGCCCCCATCAGCTAAAATATACAAGACAAATCCTTCAACTTGGTACTCCTAATATGTATCCTAGATCAGAGCTGAAGAATAGTAAAGGGGGGGGAAAATAAAGCTTAAAAAATAAGACAAATACAGAAAATACCTTTAACAATACAAAGCGAGACAGGTTTTCTCTATTGCTTTAGGGCTGAACAGTTAGGACATATATCTAATTGTAATTTTACAAAAATGTTATTGAAATAGCTTTGTGATGTACATTTTAATATCAATATCACAGATTCCAAACACATTCAGGAGCATTTGAGAAGAATATCATTTCCTAAACTAATAAATGAATCTCTCATGATGTTTGAAGTCTAAATGTACAGCTTTATCCCATGGAGAGTTGGAAACCAGATATTAACTTGTTTGTGAATAAGGATGTCAAGATTAGTCGGTTACATGATAAATGTGATAATTCAGGTGACAATATAATCATAAAAACATATTTAAATTACAATTGTGAGGCAGCAACAATGAGTCATTACTGTTTATGCATATTTTTACTACTTTGGTGTAAAGATACAGAAGTACTGTTTTATCCGGTTGTTTACGTGACAATATCATTACTTTTCATTCAGAAAGTTTGTTTTCATGAAGCTTGCAAAGAATGGTGAGCCATTAGACTTGCAATAAAATGTTTTAAATTGTGACATATCTCTGGGAAATGGAACTTTTTTTTTAACGTTTTTTCATTTCAATTATTCTTGCATCCACCGCTTTGGGACAGACACACATAAGAGGCTATTTAAATGAAAGTGTTCCAAAACAACACACCTCAAAAGCTCCAACATACAGCGCTAACTCACGGCTTCTTGTCTGTTCAGGCCTGCACAGTGAAGTGTGGGTGTTCTCAGTCTTTGTTGGTAAACCGGTGTATTATACCAACTGCTTTATGACTTAAGCCAAGCCTACTATTATCGGGCTTTGTCAGGGTGAAATCACATGTTCCCAGACAGCACGCACACTGGGACACACCCCAACATGCACACTCAGCATCCCTCTCTCCTCTCTCCCCCTCGAGGGTGATGAAGTGGGGGGAGGCACCTGTCCCAGCTGTAGAGCTTACTCACCTGAGGCATGGGAAAGCCCGGGACACGCGCAGACACACAATCTGACCATAGACAGAGTCTGTGGCAGGGGTTCTCAAATAACGGTCACAGGATATTTGGTTTTCTCACTTGCCATTTTCAAGTAAATTGACTCTAAATCAGGACTAAAACAGATCAACAGAAAAATGCAGCAGAATTTTTGGAATATGCAAAAGATTGGAGAAACCCATCAATAAAAAATGCCATCAAATTGGACTATTCAGTCATAAACTGTCTTTTAACTAGGTTCATCTACATCCTAAGAAAAATACTAAACAGAACTGTAGCAAAAATAATACAAACTGTTTTGCAATTATGGATTTCTAGATTTCCATCAATAATACAAATAATATTATAATACATTTCCTTTATATTGTGCTTTTCATGACACTCAAATACACTTCACAAGACAAAAACAAAATTCAGTCTGTTATTACGCAGGTGAAAATAGTAAGAAATGTGAATTAATTCAAAAAGTGTGTGAGTACCAGAGCAAACAACAGTGTACCACAGCTTGAGAAGCACTGCTGTAGTGTAGGTCTAGCTCAGGGCAATAGCCGTAATAATAATAAACCCCTCCAGTGGGAGGGAATAATGTCTCTTCACAAGAAAACAAAGCAGCCCTTTAATTATGGCTCTACTCATAAAATCAAACATAAATAAGCCATCAAAGTGCACCTGCATGAGATATGAATCACAAAATGATGATAAAAACAGTAGAATTAGATTACACATGCTGCTTTTAACTGCCTTTCTTTGTTACAAGACTTAATTGAATGGGGCTGGAAGCTGACTAATATTGTGGCGTTAGCGCTCTGTTGTATTAGTGCCAGTGTAAATGAATTCTCCCTGTACAGAACAATGGCTTTAAAGTATTAAAGACACTACCACGCACTTTTATTATATCCATATGAAACTTCTTTTGTCAAATAATTCTTCTTAAGTAAAAGGTACACTATGTAACTTGTCTGGTGCTTTGCCTGGAAGGTTCCACAGTATGGCAATACATTTATCTAGGCAAGGAAAATGTATTTGTAGAGCAGATATATTATTTGAAAGTGCATACAGACCAATAGAAGCATGAATAATAATTCTAATATGAATTTTAAATGAGAAGAGAGCAGATGAAAGCATTTTCCATCAGTTTTGAGCCTGGATTTGAACATTGTCAGAGTAGAGGCCTGTCTAATACCTTCAGAGACGATGACTTGAGTCTTGTCTGAGTTAAGCTGGAGAAAGCGATTTTGCATCCACAGACTGATCTGTTGAACAAGTGACTGGTCCATATTCACCGGCTGTCAGTGAAACATCTGAGTGTCATCTGCACAGTTGTGATAGGTCAATTAATACTCAGCAATAATGTGTCCTAACGACAGAAAAGAAGTGGTTCCAGGACTGACCCTCAAGGTAACCCTCAGCTCAGGTCAAAGCAATGTCTATTTTATATTGATTAAATTACATTTGTTTTTTCATTCATTCATTTTCTACCGCTTGTTCCCGTTAGGAGTCGCGGCCACTTGTTTTTTATTGCACAAAAATACCCAGAAAAACACACGTATTCTTTCTGCGAACAGGGTCGACTCTCCTCAGACCTGACTGGGCCTGGTGACGTCACCTCCTTGTCTTCACGGCGATAGAAACACTTAATTCATGTCATGCGGTGGAACGTTCAAGTCAATAGCATCTCCATGGAAACAAGCAGGTGGCGGACACTCCCTTGTATTTCGCGCCCCCATCTTTGTTTTTCACATGATTAAACCTGGAATACAATAAGACGACCACAATGTTTTAGATTTTATGTTTTCAAATAAAGACAATCATACCCTAAATAATCGCAGTTCTTATTCATTTCTTGCTACATGTAAAACACTAGAATAGTTCCTTGGGCATTGCGTTTATATGGAGAAGTAAGAGGCTTCCAATGAAAATGTCAAGACAAAATGGTGTGCATAAATCTCCAGATGAAATAGGGACTGATGAAGTGCTGAAGTACATCCAGTGTTGAGGGAGCAGACGTTTATGATGCTGAACTGGATAATGCTCTGGAGATGGCAGCCGTTTGGAGACAGTGAACGAAGACCTGCTGATGGGGAGCACTGCAGTGAAATATTGGACGATGGTGAGAAACCGTTCCAGGATTGGAGAAGTTACAGAGGCCCAGATTGCCGAAGAGACACCGAAAGCCTCCAAGTCCCGATTTGGCAGGCTGGTTCCACGTCCTCTCCGTGTGCTGTTTTTAAGAGCATTCGGGTTTCTGCAACCACACCAAAACAAGCCATTCTTCGCAAAGCCAAAATGGGTCAAATGTATTCCAATACCCCGGTTGAATGTACAGAAATGTATATAGCAAAATCTTGAAGAATTGGAATTTTTAAATTGCGTTTTTAATTTCATTTTGAGTTGGGCACCATATCGAATTATCAATAATATTGGGAATGTTGACTAAATGTGGTACCACGTTATAATAACTACACCTTAATTAGCCATAATAAAGACTTAATAAATAATGAACAAATAAGGTTAGGAGTTAGGGAATTAATTGTGACTAAACATAAATCATTTAAATAAACTATTTGTTCATATGAATAAAGTCTTTGTTGATGCTTTATTAAGGCTATTAAAAGTAGGCTATAGTTATTATAACATGTTACCCAAAACTGTATTATTGGGTAGATTGTTGATGTCAAAAATATACATATTTAAATTATAATTCTGTACGTTTGTGTTTTACAGTACTTTCAATTGATGTTTTATTTGATAGAGAATATAAATAGCCAAAAACATAATTGACAACACAACTTTCTTTGAATTCAAATCTATTACAGCATATGAACCATTTATTTAAAAATTAAAACCCACCTTCCAGCATGGAGGGTCTTTGTGTTGAAGCGAACATTTGTCAGCAGAGAAAAGTGAGGGAGCCCTCCAGTAGAGACAGGCGAGTTCTGTGAATGTTGATATATTATATTTCTGAATGAGCTGGCAGAGATCACAGCAACACAGTGCGGTTGTGAGAAAGCCAACACCAACTTCCCTTTTCCATTTTTCCTTTTATTGTGACACAACACACACGACACTCTCGCCGGCCTAAAGAGATCAATACCGCTCCTCCAGCCTGAACAGAGTTTCTTTGTACAGGCATGTGTGACGGTCGGAGGACAGCCCGAGGCGGACACAGCGGAGTGGGACAGGGGAGGGGGCAAGATGGCACCAAAAGGAGGAAAGCGTCCCGTGCCAAGACGTTGCACAACAAGCTCTAGTCTTTCCAACGGGCAGCCTTATCATTCAGGGCAAAGCACACAAAAAGAGAGCCAATTCATGGATTTCAGGCAGATCCCTGTTTGTAGGCGCCATTTTGAGGACTTTTTTTTGCAATTTAAAAAGTGCAATATTTTGTTTTGAATTGGTAACACAATTTTGAACGCATTTTTCACTCTGTCTGAAACCCATGGGTAAGACAGAGTGAAAAACTACAATGTCGACGTATACTTTCGATTGATAAGCTATAAATGATGGGAACAAGCGCAATGTCTGAGTGATTGTCTTTACGAAGAAGTTTGTTTATTCATTTATTTATTTATTTCTCTCTCTATCAGGGACAATGCACATAAAAAACATTGACCCACACACAAAAGGGAGAAAGATGCTAGTGCCAGGTTATAGCGAAATTGCTTTAAAATGCCTTTGATAGATGCAGTGAAAAAGATCGGCGGTAAAAAAGAATAAAAATAGAATATAGAAAGAAAAGTCACAAGTCTGACACAGTGGTTTAGACCTCTACAAACACATTATGAACATGTGATTCTTCTATTACTTTAGCAGTTCCTATTTCCGTCGTCTCTCAAACGTTAATGCTCTTGGATGTATCTGAAATGTGCACTGTGAACTGGATCCTATAATTAAAAAAACAAATCCACATCATAATCACAGAAAATTGAAACTGTTTTTTTTTTTTTTTTTAAATGTTCAGCTCTGGAACAAACATATTTAATTATCCTAACAAAATCATTGAATCTACTATTGAGGATAAAAAAGAAAAGAATAATTCATTTTAACGTCACTATAGAAACAATGCTTTCCGCCTTTGTAAATGTCACCTTCCCTCTCAGTTTGACTGCTTTGGCCGCTGAAAAAAATCCAATTTGGTGCTGACCACATGGCCCTCTGCAGTCATTTCCAGAACAGGAGGTGAGATGCCAGCAGCCCCGTCCAATGGCGCTGCTCCGTGTGTCATTTACTCGTCGCACTCAGTTTGGTGCCACTGGTTTAGGATAACTACCTGTCACCATGGAAACAGGTCTGGGTTAGCCGCGCGATAAACTTCTCCCAGTGTGAGAGAAAATGAGAAAAAAAAAAAAAAAATCAGTCTCAGTCCCTCTTTGTTCATGCATCAACTCCAAATTTAGATGGAGTTTTTCGCCTGCAGTTTTACCAGATTGGATTGCACACACGGAGCAACACACAACTGAACTGAAAATCTAACAGTGTAGTTAACATTGAGTATAACCCATTAGACCCAATTACAATACTTTTCATTTTGGATTTATTCAAAACCATAACAACAGACTAAAGATCAGCGTTCAAGGTGTTGCGCAGCAGGTATATGGCGGCGTGAGCATACATTTAGCATGATCTAAGACACGACGCAGGTCATTGGGGAATATAGAAAACAACATAGGCCCTGAACAGATGCCCTGAGGTACCCGTGAAAATCCTATTGTAAATACTATGGGTGCCCTCTGCCATTTGCCTTGGATATGAAGGCCCGGAGTACGGTGTAATGTAAAGACAGTCCGGGGTACATCCCATCAAAAGGCTATAATTCAGCAGATGTAAAGTATTCATCCAAGAAAAGACAAAAGCAAGAGTAAAATTGTATTTAAGGAAACTACTACTACTACTACCACTACCACTACCACTACCACGACGAAACTGTCTGGTCAGATTTTTTACAATTTGAAATGGAAACGCAATTGGAAAGGCCAAACGTCAGGTAATGCAAAGAATCTGTCATTTTGAAAGAAGAGTAAAAATGTGAAAAACTAATATAATCTAAAGGAGCGGTGCAAGAAACATAAATGTTCAAAATCAGTAAAAGGTGCACTATGCTACTTTTTGCTTGAGGGTGCGCCACCTGCTTTTTGTCATGAAGATGTTAATGCCCTGAATGTTACCTAGTATGCCAACAAACATGCATGTCGTTTAGTGTGACAAAGTTACCTTGAAAAACAGGCATTCTTGCTGTGAGCCGGTTCGCCTCTTCACAGATCTGACCTGTAACTTGGCCTGCTGGCTCTACCTGCTTGTCTCCATGGATATAGATATGTTAGTGGCATATCGTGGACCATTAAAAGAAGTAACATCTCCATGGCAGGTGCCTGATATTCCACCAGTTATACAGTGCACATTTAACATAGGCGTTTCAGATCAATATTGCGTTTTACTATGAACCAAATGTAAAATAATTATCAGGAAAAAAAACTTGTCAATGTCTAAATAAAGCTGTAAAATGTCTTTTTTTTTACCCTTAGAACAATAATGCCCTTTTACGGCAGGCCTATTTTATGAGGATAAGATAAATAAATTAGAGAGGGTGAAAAATCGAAAAGTTTTCAAGTGCACTTAAACCAGTAAGTGGCAACTACCTGTGCGCACCAAACACCTTCCGGCAAGTTTTTTATGCATCAAGTGCTTTTAAATGGGGCCCCCTGTTGTGAAATGGAGCACATCTTTAGTTCCCCACAGCCTTGCACTTGAGTGGAGCCATTATGAACCGAGCTAGCACGGACCGTAGCGCCTTAGCTTAGTGCCTGTCGCCCTGCGTGATTTCGGGAAGTCAAAAGGCTGTCGTCGTGGCTTTAGGAGCACTTCAAAAAGCCCGGAGCAGTGTGAACCTTAGCACTGGCGACAGGGTCAGAGCTGTGTGTCGGCGTTTGGGCCACAAGCCGTGCACGTCTGTTTATGTGTAGCAGCATGTGTGAGTGTGCGTGGGTGTGTTAGCAGGGTTCGCGGAGGCCTATTAAAAAGCTGCCTGAGGAGAGGGCTTTGAGTGGAGAGTCTATGGGGGGCAGAGAGGATGGCAGGCCCATTGTGTTTGCTAAGAACTATCCTGAGAGCTGGAATTAGCACCATTCTACTTCACATAGCTGGAAGATGCTGTACTTACCCCATGTTTAATTAGACCTGCAAGACAGAGGCAGAAAAAGAAACATTTGAGCCACAGAGGAGAGAAACAGAGAGCTTGCAAGAGAAAATGGTCTCACGTGGATAGACAGTGCTGCGCTTGTGTGATTATAATGTGTAATGAAGCGAATGATGACAACATGACGTAGGGTATGAGAAGACTTGGGCCTTGCCAGCGTGAAACCCCTGATTGGGAATAACTGCTAATGTGGCTCACAATAGGCTCGCAATTAAAATTTACCAGCTCAGTCAGTCAAATATTTCTCTCGATTTGACTTAGAGACGCGTAGGGAGGCAAGACTTTAATACAGTGACGTGAGTTGAGTTGGCGCATCAATCAAATTGCATGAATACTAAAAGAAAAAATGCATTTGATCTGAAAAATTACTAACCAGTTTAAATATGAAATAAAGATGCAGTACCAAGCCTACTGTTAAACGGACTTTTTAAACACGTTATAATGCTGTTTTTTCCTCATCAAAAACACCGTCTCCAGGATATTAGGCCTGAGTCTCCCCTCAGAACACTCAAAATTATACTTTTTTCCAGATATTGAACTATAACATAAGTAGGTTATCATTTTACATATTTTCATTGTCAAACTGCAACATCAATCTAAAACAGCTTGAGACAGGTTCCTTGACTTAACTGATAAGCTCCGCCTCTTCATAGTGGCATTCCTGCGTAGCGAGCAGAGGATTGTCATTTACATGTTCTATTGTTGAAATGTGGCTCAATGATATTTTTGAACCCGACATGTATCACTTGGAGTCTTTATTTTTTAAAACAATCACAACTAAGAACAGGGATGGGGGCGGGGATAGGAGGTAGGTGAAAACTAAAACATGCGGGAATCAATCGAAATAAAGGTTAAAAGCTGATTCTGCACAGTATGTCCCATCTAAATTACTTGGCCCCACTCTGTGATGTCATCTCGTGGTAAGTCCCTTTGTTTTTAAAGTCCATACACCCTCCCCAGACTATTACTACTTACTACTTACTACTTACTACTTACTACTTACTACTTACTACTAGTACTACACTTCAACCTATTTTTTCAGCTGCTATCATTACTGCTACACTACTGCTTCTACTATCTTTCTACCTGGTTTTACAGTTATGTAAAAAAAAAAAACGATTAACGCTAAAAAGTCCCAAATTGACATGTTTGCAAAAGATCAGCAGCAGTAGTTACTTTTTACCCTCGGTTTCTTATTGTTCAAACACTCTTGAAGTCTTGAAGTGCACAATGACGTCCCACTGTGGAGGTTATAGCGCAATCAAACGGAATAAACAAACATTATTAGATGATAATGAATGGGAGCTTTATCTCCGACTCGAGTGCCATTAATATTGATGATTGTTTGTATCTATAACAAGCAAAAGCAGCATCAATATTTGTCAGCACGGATGGATGCGTACATTTATCTAGTGCTGCGTAAGCAGTGCACGCAGCAAGATAACAAGCTATTGTTTTTTGAAAAATATATAATAGACACCATTGATTAATGTTAAAGGATTATTGTTTTCGGCAGATAAACATTGTTTTGGGCTGATAAAAGAACGTGGCTATGTTTATTACGTTAGTGAAACGGTCGGTTAGCTCAACGCTTGAAGGCGCTGTACCTGAATCTTAGACAGTTCAGAGTGGTCCATGAATCCAAACTTTCAGAGGCCAGAGTGAGCTTTGCCGTCACAGTAACAACAACAACAACAACAACTATGTGTGAACCAAAAAAAACACTTTATAATTAGATGCAAACAGCACACACAGTGGTCTCATTTTGACCCTGAGAGAGGCTTTAGGATCAGAAACCAAATTTAGCAAAGAATCAATGCAGTTAATGAGAAATATATTTCTGTAAAAAGAGACCAAAACGGGTCAAGTAAAGAAAGTAGGTTGTGGGCAATACGATATATAAAAGGGCCAGCCTGTCTGGGAGAATGGTTGTCAGTCGTGCAACACCCTTTCTCCAGATCTTGGGCCATAATTCTGCTCAGGAGCTTCTGACAAGGGTATTATGGGCAACTTCAAGCACCGGAGAGATAAAAAGATAAAACTGAATCTATGTTGTTTTATTGAGCAACTTCACCAAGTAAAATCCCTTGAGAAGCAAATAGGCTTTACAAAAATGAATCTTGCACTATTATCTGTGCATGTTGATCGACACCTTCATGATAAATATTGCCTTGGATTTATGTAGCTCCTTTCAAGTTACAATGCATTATTCATTCACGTCTTGCTCCGTGGAGGTAAATGACTGCTGCCAGGAATAGACTCACACACCACACTCGCAGTAGCAAAGTGGGGGAACTCGTCTTGCCAATATATTGACAATAAATTACTGAATGCTGAGTCTCAAAGTTGTAAAACTCTGTAAAATATTGTACACATTTCTGCAGGTATTGGTCTTGCTGTTTAAAGAAACGCGGTTGTTTAGTCACTTTTCACGTGCAATCTAGATTTCCCACACTCAAGATTAAACTAAAATATCAAAACCGTATTGATCCATTAAGTTTGAAAAGTCAAGGGACATCACAGGACGGGGCAGGCCTCTGCGTTTATGACGAGGGTATCAAGCCTTTGTCTCAGAGGAGCGTCTTAACTCCCGCTGTCTGCAACGTTCCACCTGATTAGCCCGATCATTCACTTCTGACAGGACCATTTCAAATCCCCAATACCCCCCCCTCCGAAACAAACACGCATGATCTCGCACACAGCCAGACAATCCGGCTTGAAGCATGGAGCAAAAAAAAAAAAAAAAAAAGGCTTAGAAAGAACGATGTCTTGAGGCCAAATCACTCACAGGGAAAATGCCCCCATCATGGCTCGCAGTTAAAGACGTCTCGCACCACTTCACATGGACAGCCACAAATACTGGATCATTTAAGGCGGGGACGATGTTGGATCACTGTTGTTCTATTCACAGCCTTGGCCTTCAAAAACAACCATAAGACTATGTTGACGAGCTCATTCTTGGCTCACTATGATGTATCGGACATGGTGAATAGTGACAAATTGATCAAATACAGATAAGAAAAGAGCCCAATAGCTTATAATTTCAAGATTGTTATTTTAGCTTTTCGAAAATGATATTCATTAATTGTCTTCCCTTAAAGCTGGGGTACCTGGTTATCAGAACACAAAAAGATGGAACAAAATCTAACTAGTTCCTTGCTCTAACATACCCTTTGTCACACCATTACTATTGTCATGCATTAAAATACTCAGCTTTATAATGACTTCCTTTTAGATAAGTGAAAGTGCATACCACCAAAGCACAGGCAGTCCTAGCGCTGCTTATGGCTTTTACTTCCGGGTTTGAACAACATGGGTTACTGCGGTAACACAGAGAAGTAGGAACTTTTCAGTGTAGCACGCACTGATTTGAAAGACTTTTTCATTCTTGTGGTACTTTTGCAGGTCCTGAACCACACACTTTGTAATCATTTAATACAAACCCGGTGTTATTATTGGTCCGTAATTGGGCTTGCCCTGGCTGGATTTGGCTATTCTTGGCCACTTTTTCCATCCGTCATCTTGGCCTAAATGTCCTGGTTTGGGCTTGTTTTGGTATTGCAGGACACTGGTCTTAATCTCTGTGGTCCTGAGTAAAGTTTACACATATAATGATGAACACTGCTGGGGGAGGCTTTTTTTGAATATTCCATGCATTGTGCTGAGATTTTCGTACAAGATTTAAGGCAGAGAGTTCCAGGAATAAACGCTGGAGGAGGGAAACAAATGCAAATGTGGGGTACAGCGGAGGGGCAGAAGATGGCTTTCCCATCCAGCGCCGCACTATATTGGCCTTCACCTGCTGAGATCTGAGGCAGAAATCAAGAGGCGTGGAGACTGTCGCGGATCGGAGAGGCCCCTCGGGCTGGAGAGAGCTGTGTTTGTGTGGGAACATCTGAGTGTGGGCATGAAAACTGTAAGGAAAAATTCTATTTTTAGATAGGGGGGTTAATAAAAAGGTTAAGTTTGGTTTAACAATCATATACGGTTTCAAGTAGGTTTGACAACTCAGATTCTATTAAAAAATATTCAAGTTAATGTACAATGTCCATACTCTAGCAAAGGGAAAAGCAGGCTAGCTGTGCCTAGGGTGGCACAGTGGCTGAGTGGCTAGCACTCATCTCACAGCAAAAGATTGCAGGTTCTTTCTATGTAGAGTTTACATTATGCTTCATGTGTCTGCGTAGGTTTCCTCTGGGAAAATGCAATACTGTCAATGCAAAACATGCACAATAGGCAATCAAGGCAAGGCAAGGCAAGGCAAGGCAAGGCAAGGCAAGGCAAGGCAAGGCAAGGCAAGGCAAGGCAAGTTTATTTGTAGAGCACAATTCGTACACAAGGCAATTCAAAGTGCTTCACACAACAGGAAAAAAATGCATTAAAAATCACAAAGACATGGCAGAAATCACAATCTTAGTTCAAGACATAAAAGAGAAGAGTGCAAAGAAAAGCATTTCAGTCATATGCACAGCCAAACAAAACAGTTTTTAGTTTAGATTTGAACATTGCCAGAGTAGCGGCCTGTCTCACATCCTCAGGAAGACTGTTCCAGATTTTAGCTGCATAAAAACTGAAATGCAGATTCCCCATGTTTAGTCCTGACTCTGGGCACCAGCAGGAGGCCGGTCCCTGAGGTCCTCAGAGTCCGAGATGGTTCATATGGCACTAACATGTCCGAGATGTACTTTGGTGCTAGGCCATGGAGAGACTTGTATACAAGCAGAGCTGCTTTGAAGTCTATTCTCTGAGCCACAGGGAGCCAGTGCAGAGACCTGAGCACAGGACTAATGTGATCGTACTTCCTGGTTCTAGTCAGGACCCGAGCAGCGGCGTTCTGGATGTACTGCAGCTGTTTTACAGCTCGTTTGGAGAGGCCAGTGAGCAGGCCGTTACAGTAGTCTAATCTACTAGAGACAAACGCATGGATAAGTCTCTCCAGGTCTGGTTTAGACACTATACTTTTGATTTTGGCAATGTTTTTTAGATGGTAAAAAGCTGCTGATGTGATTGATCTGACGTGGCTGTTAAAATTCAAATCTGAGTCCATTATTACCCCCAGATTTCTAACTTGATGTGTAGGTTTTAGAGCGAGACTCTGGAGGTGACAGTTAACAATTTCTCTTTGTTTCTGTGGGCCAAAGACGATGATTTCAGTCTTGTCTGAGTTCAGCTGGAGAAAGTTGTTTTGCATCCACACACTGATCTGTTGAATGCAGTGACAGAGTGAATCCACTGGTCCATATTCACCTGCCGTCAGTGAAACATAGATCTGAGTGTCGTCTGCGTAATTGTGATAGGACACATTCTCGCTGCGTATCAACTGACCTAACGGCAGCATGTAGAGGTTGAACAGAAGGGGTCCCAGGATTGACCCTTGGGGCACGCCCACAGGTCAGGGGCATCTGGTCTGAGACACAGTTACCAATTTCGATAAAGAATTTCCTGTCTTCCAGATAGGACTTTAACCAGTTTAGAGCAGTGCCAGTGATGCCCACCCAGTCCTCTAGTCTCTGTAAGAGGATCCCATGATCGACAGTGTCAAAAGCAGCACTCAGATCTAACAGAATTAAGACTGAGACTTTGCCCGCGTCAGTGTTCAGGTGGATGTCATTTGTCACCTTGACAAGAGCGGTCTCAGTGCTGTGATGAGGTCTAAAACCTGACTGGAAAACATCAAAATGAGTTGTTTATTAAGAGGAAATCAGTGAGCTGTTGGTAAACAACCTTTTCAAGGACTTTGCCCCAAAATGGCAGATTAGAGATGGGCCGGTAATTACTCAGTACTGCGGCATCAAGACTGCTCTTCTTTAGGAGAGGCTTTATGACCGCAGTTTTCAAAGACATTGGGAATGTTCCAGATTGAAGCGACATGTTAACTATTTGAGTGAGTGGTGCTAACAAACTGTTCAGCACAGACTTTAGAAATCTGGTGGGTAACACATCGAGGCAGCATGTAGATGAACTCAGGCTGGTGATGATCTCCTGGACAGTTTTGTCAGTTACAGGTGCAAAGTGAGTCAGCTCTAAGTGTGTAGGTGGTTTGAGGGTTATTTTTTGCATTGTAGAATTGATAGCATTTTTAATGCCCTGAACTTTGTCATTAAAGAATAATGCAAACTCATTACACTTGGATGTGGAAATGAGTTCTAACGGCAGCTGAGCTGGAGGGTTTGTTAATCTGTTTACTGTGGCAAACAGGAACACGCGAGTTGTTACTGCAGCTTCCAATTATTTCAGAAAAAATATCCTTCCCTAGTTCTACATAAAATGAGGTTGTACATGTACAACTTCTCTCTGTAAATCTCTTTCTGAAGCCTGGAGCTTCGACTTGCGCCATTTTCGTTCGGCCCGACGGCACTCCCTTTTCTGTGCCCTGACCGAATCATCATTTCTCCATGGCGCCTTCTGCTATTATTTTTAAAAAACAATTTTAGCCTTCATAGGGGCAATGGTGTCGAGAACATTCAAAACACTAGATGTAACAGAGTTCAACAAATCATTTACATTAGAACATGAGACATTTTCAAAGTTTATCATTTCCATAAACAGTTTTCCCGTGCTGTCATTTATGTGTCTCCTCCGGACAATTGCAGGACCAGCTGGTGGTTTGGGAAAAACAGACAGGTCAAAGAAGACACAGAAATGATCAGACAGAGCAACATCGACCACATTGACGTTTGAAATATATAACCCCCTTTGTAATTAGAAGATCTAGAGTGTGCCCTCTGCTGTGGGTGGGGCCACTCACGCGCTGAGTAAGACCGAAAGTTTCAAGGACAGCATGAAGCTCTTTAGCGTTTCTGTCACAAATATTATCAACATGAACATTGAAATCACCTGTTATAACCAAACCATCAAAGTCTGTGCATACGACTGAAAGCATCTCAGTAAAATCATCAATAAAAACTTTTGCAGTGCTGAGGAGGCTTGTATAAAACAATGAAGAGAATGGATGGAGACTGTTTTAGCTCAATTTTAAAGGCTACATACTCAAATGTTGAAAACACCCCAAAGGACAACCTGTGGGTAACTATTTCATCTCTAACAAAAGCACACACACCTCCTCCCTTTTTGTTTTTCGTCGTGTTTCAGATTCAAACATAAAGTTGGGTGGAGCAGACTCTATTAGAACTAAATTTCCTGTGTTTTTGTCAAGCCATGTTTCAGTTAAAAACATAAAATCAAGATTATAAGAAGAAATAAAATTATTAATTAAGAATGATTTGTTACATAAGGATCTGACATTTAGTACAGCAAGTTTCAGACTAGTTTCAGTGAGACTGGGCGTTATCTTTTTACAGGGAATATGAATCAAATTTCTCAGATTGGGAAGTCTGACTCGCATTTTGTTTTCCCATCTGTGTGATGTTACTACAGAAATAGCACTAGGGGAGGCTGTTTTTACACAGGGCCCCGGGTTGGTTTGATTTTTAATATGACTATAAGTCCCGGCAACGCTGAGACCAGTGCATCCTAGCTATGGGAGATACCAGGTGAAAGGCGAGGGGGATAGGTGGGGGGACTTTTGTTGGTGTAGTGGGAGCCGGTGAGCGTTTGGGACCAGGTGAAAGGCGGGTGGGTTTTGGTGGGGTGATTTTTGTCTCTGTAGCAACAGTCAGGGGAGAGTTCATCATCGTTGCATATCAGAACTCTTGCTAAATTAGGCGTGAGTGGAGCCATCTTAATGCCTGATTTTGATCAGATGTTCAAGATGGCTGGGAAGACCCCTGGGTGAGAGTGGAGATGGAAAGGAGAGTGAGGAATCTGTAGTGGGAGTAGATGTTGCAGGGGGGATCCAGGGCTGCTCTGAGGGCAGGGGCGATGGCGGGGATACTGCCAGGCCCGCCACAGATGGGTCCAAGGCCTTTGATGAGGACCGTGCAGGAAAGAACTGAAATGACTCCTGCGCTAGCCGTGGTGAAGATTGTTGTGGTGCTGCTGCAGATGAGTCCTTTGCTGGAGGTAGTGGAGGTGATCGTGGAGCAGTTGGAGTTGAATTCTTTGCTGCAGGTGGTGGAGCGGCTGCTAATAAATCCTTTGTGGAGGCTGTGGTTGCGGTGCTGCTGATGCTGAAACTTTGGCAGGTCGGTGACAAAATTCTGGTTGATCTCTCTCAGACGCATACTCCGAAATTTTTCTCTCATTCCTCTCTTCTCTAACTATAGCAGGAATTTTTCTCTCATTCCTCTCTCTCTAACTATAGCAGGAATTTTTCTCTCATTCCTCTCTTCTCTAACTATCTGCTCAGGACCCTGTCCAGGCCCAGTCTGTCCAGGCCCAGTCTGTCCAGCCCAGTCCAATGCCTCAGAGCGTGGAGCAGGTTCTCTGTCACGTCACCCTCACTCCACCTCTGCATAGGTGTGGGCCATTTCTCTTAAACAGGTCCTCCCGTTTCCAGAAATAGATAGAAGTTCTCAATGTAGGTGCAATTCTCTTGTTGCACACTCTTTAGACAGCCATGTGTTCAGCTGAAGCAGCCGGCTAAACTTGTTTATCTTCCTGTCAATGTTTGGAAGAGGTCCCACTTATGAAATGTTTTTATTTTCATTTTATCAAAGCACGCCCGAATAACTCCAAGAAGTCTCTTTTCAAAAACTTCAGTCTCTTCGCGTCGTGTGTCCACTGCGCCCACGTGCACAATCAGCTGTTTAACTCCTTTATGTTTGGCCAAAACATTAGAAATACGTGACGTAATCTCAGTGCACTGTGGCGCTGGGAAAAGAATGTGTTTTGATTTTTTCATGCATCACCACGTGACTTATCGCACCATCCCCAATCAAGACGACCTTGACGTTAGGCACCAGATTCTCTCTCTGTCTCTGTCTGCCTTTTCGCCACGTCATGTCTCCCATTTTTCCTTTGTTCATTTATTTCAGTCTTTGAAAGTGGTAAAAATCTGTTTGTAAGCTGTATTTCAGGTGGCGTTACATTATCTTTGTATTGCTTAGGCTTCGAACCGCCTTTAGACAGCTTTTTGGAAACGAAACAGAGTCACTCCGGTTTAAATTGAAAGTTGCTGTTTTTCTTGTAAAAAATGTGGACTTCTTACCACTGGATGACACAGGGATTGTATCGTGCAGTCCTTTTTCAGATTCCAAAGCAAATATCCGTGCTTGTAGCTCATGAATTTCTTGTTGAAATTTCCAACAGCGTTTACAGGAGTTTGTTTCTCTTCTCACGGACATGTCGCTGGTTCGTCAGATTTGTTGATTAAAACTCTAAAAATGTTCTTAAAATCCTTGGTTGACTTAAAAAAGTCATAACAAAAAATGTTTGGAAGACAAAAACTGATTTAAAAGCAAAATAAATAAGGAAAGCAGCTGAAGCAGGCAGGAGCAAGCAGGGAAGCGTCTGCACTCTTCGGAAGCAGGAAGTAAGAATCAACCCTCCTGTAGTTTGGATCAAGCTTATCTCCGATCTGCACTGTGGTGCCCAATGCTCCTGCAGGTCGCCCTAGTGGCATTGAAGGATGGATCAAATGCACAGGACAAATAATGGACACGCATGCTTTGATTATTGTAAACCAGCAGCAGAGAGGAGCAGTCAGGTGCAACAGGTGGGAAGAGGCTGGTGTGCGAGAGGCTTCAGACACACTTCTGAGCTGAGAGCGTAGGGAAATTTGTCCCATCCTTCAATGCCGCTGGGAAACCTCTCAGGAGCAGGGGGCACCAGAGTGTAGTGTCAGGGGGCTTATCTCCAGATCTTGAGTTAGGCTTTGGTCAGGACTACCTTATGCACAGTACTGATGCTACTTTCAAGAGCATGTGGGTAGTTTGGATGGAAAATGTCTCAGCGTTATCCGGTTTTCCTGACGCGCTTGTGAATGTATGCTTGTGTTGAGGTAACCAAATGGATTCCTTATTGGTTCAGTCTGTGCACTGATGCATGTGATCGGAGGAAACGTCCCCTCAGTGTAACTCTTGTATTGATCGCGGCCTGTTCCTAGAAGCCTCTGCTCCAGCTGTTGTAGAGGTCTGCTTTGATTTGAGGCTGCTGTCTGTAAACTGTAAGAGCCGCTTTGCTCTGGGCACTAAATCACATTTATTTACAGCAGATTGGAGAAGGCCAGCCACACGTGGGCGTTTTATCAGGAGCATGTTCAGGCTGTTTATACAGGAGCTAAGGGTCATAAAGCTGTAGAGATTTTGAGTTTATCACGTACAGATAACAGGGAGCACAACACCTCTCTATTGTCAGTGTTGAAATATATATTTAGAGCAACTGTTTGACTTTACTGAATAAAAAACAGTGTTTATAATAACTACAAGTTGTAGCTGATTTAAGATTTTAATTGAGATCAAAATTCAGTTATTTCTAATAGTCAAAGATCAGTTTTGGGTCTTTTCAATCGAGGTCCACAGAAAATGCATGTGGTTTGGAGCAGAGTTCAGACTTTGGAGGAAGAATTTTTTTGGGGGGGGTTAGAAGGCAACGATTAAAAGACATTTTTTTGTTTATGTTTGGGAAAATAATATTGACGGAAATTTGTATTCGTTTTTAATAAGACAAAACAAAATCTCGCGGAAACTTTTTCTTTTACCACAGCGATACGTTTTTTTTTGTCAGTGCAGAAAACATATCAGCTGTTACTTTTTTTGGCACTTAATTATAGGTTTCCTCCGGTTTCCTCCACCGCCAAAACATGCTCGTCAGTTTGGACCACCGTGGCGTCACGCAGAGTCACAGCGGCTCAGGGCTAACCATCAGTCTGATCTCTGTTTCTATATTTTCCGTTGTACAACTTACATGTATAAATAAAGAACAAATACAGAACTTAACTGATACGACTGAACACTGACGTATCGGCAGCAGAATTACTTTTACGATTTAGTTATTTTCATTACACACATGCAGAAGTTAAAACAAAACAAAGAAACTAAATATCAGTATCACAGTAAGAATAAAATACAATAAATCGTGTTTTCACTGGGAATTTTGTTCATAGAAACACTGAAAATATAGTACCACATATTGTATTGTAGTACCGCATATTGTATTGTAGTTCCGCATATTGTATTGTAGTACCGCATATTGTATTGTAGTACCGCATATTGTATTGTAGTACCACATATTGTATTGTAGTACCGCATATTGTATTGTAGTACCGCATATTGTATTGTAGTATACCGCATATTGTATTGTAGTACCGCATATTGTATTGTAGTTATTGTAGTACCGCATATTGTATTGTAGTACACATATTGTATTGTAGTACCCGCATATTGTATTGTAGTACCGCATATTGTATTGTAGTACCACATATTGTATTGTAGTACCGCATATTGTATTGTAGTACCCGTACCACATATTGTATTGTAGTACCACATATTGTAGTACCGCATATTGTATTGTAGTACGCATATTGTATTTGCAGTACCACATATTGTATTGTAGTACACATATTGTATGTAGTACCGCATATTGTATTGTAGTACCCATATTGTATTTGTAGTACCGCATATTGTATTGTAGTACCACATATTGTATTGTAGTACGCTATTGTTTGTAGTACCGCATATTGTATTGTGTAGTACCGCATATTGTATTGTAGTACCGCATATTGTATTGTAGTACCGCATATTGTATTGTAGTACCGCATATTGTATTGTAGTACCACATATTGTATTGTAGTACCACATATTGTATAGTGTATATGTAGTACCACATATTGTATTGTAGTACCGCATTTGTATTGTAGTACATATTGTATTGTGTACCGCATATTGTATTGTGTACCACATATTGTATTGTAGTACCACATATTGTATTGTAGTACCATATTGTATTGTAGTACCACATATTGTATTGTAGTACCACATATTGTATTGTAGTACCACATATTGTATTGGAGTAGCTCTAATTACTCGAACAAATGAGACTCAATATGGGCTCCTAATTGTGAACATTTACACCTTTAGAGACAACAAAAATGTATTTGTGTATTTGTATTTTTGCTGTTTGTTTTGACATGTGAGGTTGAAGTCACAGTGGGTCTTTTCCCCGCTTAGATAAAGATGAAATAAAATCTAAAAGACAATAACAAACCCTTGAAGTTGGTTGTGTCTGAAGCTGAATAAAGTGCTGACAAAATAAACCCACTAATTGTTATTTTCTATCAGACAAAAGTTGGCGACTTTATTACCCCGAATAATCGTGACGCTAATTCCAACAGCCGACGGTGGATCATTCTGATTCAGGACTTCTCTGTGGAGCTGGCTGTGTTTTGATCGTAAAATGTGGTCATACCTGCCGTCATAAATGTGAATAAGTCATGTATTAAGAGGTTTACTGCTTTACCACCATCTCTGCTGCGGCGATAAATCTTTATGGCTGCTTATTAAATTAACGTAGTGCGTTCACTCCTCCACGTTTCCCATAAGGACGAGGTCGCTCGGATTTACAAGAAAACAGAGAGAGCGAAAAGAGTAGCGGACAAATGAAATAAAAGTCACATCACGAGGAGAAGTCACGTTGAGCTAGACGGATAATGCACTCACCGGTACATTTGTCAATTACCTTAAAATCACTGAATCAATTAAATAAAAATAAATAAATAAATAACTCTAGATGTCTGTCCTTGCATCGGTATGGTTTTCCAAGTACAATTTAATCTGTTTAATGTATTTTTTTATGGTAAATATTACATACTTGGGTAATTAAGGGGAAACTCTGTGTAGCCTATATTTTCATTTTTCATAATTTATCAATCCAATTTTAGAGAAATGACTCACAGTTTTAGTTTTTTTCCTGCAAAAAAGCATGAAATATATAATATCAGGTCAAACTTTTTCATCTTTAATTTTTTGTTTTGTTTTTTGTCACAGATTTCTGAATATAATTGCTTTTTGTGGTGTGTGTTTTGCAGTAATGAGAATTGCAGCAACTTTTTGAAACAGCTTTTTCATTGTCAAGACTAAATGTTGTTTCATATCAGAAAACGGTATATAACGACATTTTGTACTGTTAATGTCTGTTAATCTTGCGCAAAAAATAAACACATTGAATCAATTTCAACTCCTCACAGTCTACAAGGCTCTGTTAATTGTTGTGTTTTTAATCCTAACGACATTGCACGACGAACCACTTAAGGTCTAAACTTAATCTTTGCTGCTTTTATTGTTTGGCTCAAAACCACAAATCCCAGTTGATCCAGGACCACACACTGAAGTCTGGAGCTGCTGCGGTTTAGCAAAGTGTCACCGACTTTCCCCTCCAGAGACCCACAATCCTCCTGTAGGGGCCCCGGGTCATGGCCCCATTGTCTTTGTGGATCATGTGCTGTTCCCCATTCAGCCACCTGAAGCTACAGACCTGGATCTGGTTCCTAATGGTTTTTCTTCGCGCTCCCTCTCTTTCCCCCCCCTTTCTCCCTTTCTCTTTTTTATGTCCCTCTCTTTTTTCTCCTTTCTGTCTCTTTTTTTCTCTTTTACCCCCTTTATCCTCTCTTTTTTCTACTTTCTCTCTCTCTTTTTTTCTCTTTTACCCCCTTTATCCTCTCTTTTTCTCTTCTCTCTCTCTTTTTTTTGTCACCGATGCTTTATGTCTTTTTCTCTTTCTTTTCTCTCCCTTTCGCCTTTCCATTTTCTCACTCTCTTTTTATCCCTATTATACTTGTTTTTTCTCTCTACTTTTCTCTCTCTCTTTCTCTTTCTTCATTCTTCTCTCTCTCTTTCTATCTTTTCCCCTTTCTCTTTTTATACATATTTTTTCTCTTTATTTTCCCTCACTCTCTCTCTCTCTCTCCTTCTCCTTTCCCTTTCTGTTCTCTCTCTACCTCTTTTTATCTCTATTTAACTTATTTTTTCTCTCTCCTTTCTCTCTTTAATTTTCTCAATTTTTTTCTCTCCCACTCTTTTATCTCCTCTTTCCCTCTTTTTCATTCTCTCTCTCTCTCCCCCTCTCTCGTCCTGTCCCGGGACGTGCAGTGTAACCTGTAACACAGACACACAGGCACAAAAGCATCTATTCAGCCACGGCAACAACAACAGCTTTTGTCCCTTTACACAAAAAGAAGACGCACTGCAAGCGTTTTGGGCGGATAACTTACAATATTAAACACTGACACGGCCAGTTTAGAGGCAGAAAAAAAGACTAAACCAACTAAAGCAAAGCAAACAATGTTAAGTAGTGGTTCATGTTTAATAGTGCAACAGTTTTTGGGTGGTTGGTTGGTTAAGCAAAGGCCTTATGTCTGTCAGTGTATAAACAACATTTCAACAGCTAAATGTAGAACGTGAACATTTTGTTTTGTGGGAACATTTTAGCACAATTTTGATGTCTCGCCAAAATATTGTCTAAATATTGTCATTGGGATAATGAGATTTGATGTGATTTTTTTCCATCACTTCTAAGTCACTGTATTCATCTTTAAAGGTCCACATATGTACGTTTGCTGGTGTTGTTCACTTGTGTTATTTATTTTCTCCGTACAGTGATCCCTCGTTTATCGCGGGGGTTGCGTTCCAAAAATAACACGCGAAAAGTGAAATCCGTGAAGTAGTCAGCTTTATTTTTTTTTATTATTTTACAATGTAATACTGACCTATAGAATGAAACCAAAAATCAAAACCTGTTTTAAAAGCCCAAAATGTATTTTAATATAGTAATACAAGGTTGGAAACATTGTCACTGGCGTATTTCACAGTCCCAGCTGTGCCTCTTCGTCCTGACTCCGCCTCTTCGTTCTGACTCCGCCCCGCTGTGGCGTCTGTTTCTTACTGAAGGCGCAGGAGTCTTTCTCCGAGAGAAGAACATTGTTATGGGTCGTTGTTGGCGCTCTTTCTTTTTCTGAGCAAGAAGATTTTTCATAAACGGATATGCCACCTTCGATTATATTTGAGAACTGCAATGAACTGACTCAAAGGGTTCCAAAGGGTCCCATTCTTGTGCCGTGCGCTGACATTGTGGGTTTTGTTACAGAGAAAAAATGCAAACGTAAAGTTGGCAGAATGTACAGAAACGAAAACTGTTGACAAGTGAAAAACCAATACAGTACAGCGTCAATATTTTATTTCTAGACAACAGTAAAGGAGTATAGACAGTAAAGCCCCTGAGCCAATCAGGATTCAGAGCACAATGCACTGTAAAAATATCCGCACTGTAAAAAAAATCCGTGAAGCAGCGAAGCCGTGAAAGATGAAACGCGATATAGCGAGCGATCACTGTATATCGATAATAGCAGTCGCCAATAATGTGATATTTGTAGTGCTATAAGTGAAGCCAGATGGATGTCAATTGTAAACCACACAACGTTTTCCCACAGAAACAGTCCTTAACTCATTACTAGTGACTTGTTTGCGAGCGAACACACCGTGTGAGAACTTTACATGAGACGACACACTTATTTAGTAACACAATGGACATCAACATAAACGTTATTGATTATGTAACATTGTATTACACAGCAATACTGTTTTTGCTGCTGATGACTTAATTATGAATATAATAGGCCGTCTGTCAGTGTGTTTGTGTTCAGTACACTAGCTTTTGTTCTTTATATTATTTTACAGAATGAGTTAGCTAAGCATTTTGAATGAGCCCAAAGAACAATCATCATCTAAAAGAAATAAGACTTTCTCGTGGCGAATCATTGGATGCAAACCAACAAAATTAAAAACACCACAGACAGTGTTGTGGCTGCACATAAAATGCAAGCGGTAATGACATCGGTCAATATAGTGGAAATTGTGGACAATAAAGTAACTTAAAAATAATAATACATTGCGCAGTCTCTGTTAATGAGCCAGTTTCTGTCTGTATAAACTATGGACTAACTTTTCAACATTCTCTGTGACTTTTATGTCCAACAGTTTCTACCCAAACCCTGCTCTGTCCTTCACTCTAGTTACTTAAGTTAAGATCTGGTAAGAGCCACAAGCCACACACAGAAGCCACACTGGCCACCGAGACCAGCTCTAAATGGCAAGTGAGCCGTAAGCTGTGTGAGTTTCTCTTAAACAGCTTAAGAATTCTTTAAAATGTCTGGTTTATCATATTTGTACTAGTGTATGTATTGTGTATGTGTGCATATTTCCTGCATGTTAAGTGAGGTTAAGTATTTTCCGTGAGCGAGATCTTCCCCGTTCAGGTCCTGCTTAATACTTTGGTTGGCTTTTACAGACACTACATTATACTTTTTGTGGTATTTTCCGCGCAGTACTCTTGTTCCTTCTTCTTCCTCCACCACTCTTTACGTCTCATTTCACAAAAAAAGAAATGTGAGTTAAACTAGACGGCATAAAATACGCCGTACCGAACACATTGACGGAGATCAACTATTCAAAGCAAGAGTTACAACACACCAAATATGTTGCACGGATAATATGGACTTTGAAGATTTGTTTTAAATAAAGAGAAGGCCAGTTTTTTACAGCAGTGCTTCTCAAATGGTGGTTCTGGATACTGTTTTGTGGGCCTTGTCGACTGGTACTTTTTGCCTTCAATTTTTGAGTTAGAGCTGGTTCAAACACGGTAAAATCCTGGTTTTCACATGGTTAAACCTTTGGACCTGCTTTTGCCCAGGTTTTCATGTGGTTTTGTCATTGTCATACTACTCCTTGTTTAGACTTAGGCTAATCCTGGTTGAGTTTCTGATTTTCAACCATTATCTCTTATCTTATCTGATGGGATTTTTCATAGCAAAGAAATAAAACGCTACAGACTTTGTGTGTAACTGGGACAAACCCTCCTGTGACTTCTATAGTAGCCCAAATGGAGCAGCAGCTTGTGGACTAACTGTAGGAAGGCAGTGACAGATGGTGAACGGTTGTCTATGTGCGACTGAAACTGCACACTCAGCACTGGGATGTATGGAGACTTTAGCAGCTCGGAAGGTCACATTAGCGGTAAATAAACCTGAAACTGCTCTAATTTGAAGAAGAAAGTCACACCAAGAAAAGTCTGCATCCAATTTTCTCAAAAGAAGCCAAGTGAGAGGTCAAATCTGTGCAAAGGCGAGCCCATTCACACTCGGAATGCTTTTTGGGTTGCTGTTTTTTGCAATAAACCACCTAAATATAATAGGTAATAAATGCAAGATGGTACATTGTGGAGCTTTCCAGGCAAAGCAATAACATCTTCATGGAGGCAAGCAGGTCACGTATTCCCTACCTGTCCAGTTACACCTTTAAAGAAAACTCATGAACGTAGCTGTGGTGTACCTTTTAATTGAAATATATCAGTTAATGGAGATCTGCAGTGAGATGCTGCGGCTGTTGCCAACTCGCCCTTTCTTTGCGTAGCGTTTAAAGTGTTCAAACCTGGTTGTTGTTGTTGTTGTTGTTGTAGTTGTTGTTTTGACACATTTCAGACACTTGTAGATCAGTTCATGTGACCGTTGGGTGACTCGTGACTTTTACATAGAAAGAGCTGGAACACACTTGCCAGCTAATACTGCTGCACCTCCATCTAAAAGCCGCTTACCACTCCTTTGAAGATAGGGAAGAAAAAATCCTGATAAATGGTTTGAGAGAGGAGTCAAAGAAGCTACATTTTGTCAAGAAACACAATCGGGCTGTGGTCAACTAAAGACATGCCCCGTGGAAGGATTAGTCGACTTAAAAGCGTGCAAAGCACAAGTATCTCTGTGCATCTGACCCCTGACTGCACTCACAAGAGACTAAGACGTCACGAGGACTTCATGCAAAAACAATTATTTAAACGGGAACTAGGAAACAACGTACAGTATTTATATGTAAAAGGACAAATTAAACTTCCCTCATTAAAGATCACTGTTATTCAGCAAATTTACTCCGTGTCGTCTCATTTTTGCGGTTTGAATTATCTAAATAAATGAATAGGTTGACTAATACAGATTTTGGTCGACGAAGATACCATCGACCGATTAATTGACTAAACGACTATACACTCTAAGACTCTAAAGGACAATCCATCTCTGAACAGAACTGTGATCTTAAGTCCAACCATTCTCTCATTTACAACGCCATCCACAGGCCTGAACCAAAACAAAGAAAGCAATAGGGCTAATCAGAAAAACGTTTACTTTTTTTTTTGCGACGCAACCTACTGTACCTGAACCACTGAGGGATTACACAGACATCTTACATATAGTACATACAGAAAGAACCAGTCGGGATCCCAGCCTGGAACACACTAAATTCCCACAGAAGTCAAACAAGGACATGTTAGCATTTAGCCCATTAGCAGCACACTATTATTATTTTTTTCTTTGTTTCAGCTCAATGTCACCTGTCTTTTTCCTTGAAGCTAAATCATAGACAGAGCTTCTTTTAAGCGCCCCCTGTGGCCACTCTTTGTCCCTTCGGCTTCTTGCAATTACACAAATGGGTCATTAATTATTGGCTGCAGGCTGCGGCTCACTCCAGGACCAAATCTGATCAGATGGATGGACTGCTGGGAAGAAAGCATGCAGAGGTACAAAGTAAAGCTCAGTAATATACTGCAAATGTATTAGGCTTATTAAAATTTTAGCACAATTTCTATATTCAAGTAAGTAATGGTGGACAAAACACAATAAAAAGCTTTTAGTTGGGTGGTGTCCTGATAGATTGATAGCTATATAGATATATAGAAATATAGATATAGAAATATAGATATATATATATATATATATATATATATATATTGCAATTGTAGTTCTGGAGATATGCAAATTAAGAATATTGAGTATCGTCTGTATAAAAACTATAAAAAACTTGGTAAAAAAGAGACACAAATATCCAGTGGAGTCTTCCAAACAAGACAATAAGGTGATATTTCGGCACTTTTGTAGTTCATTTTATGGTCGATTCACGTTTTGAAAAATAAGTAGTGTTACAATTTGCCACTTTAAGTGTATCCTGATGGCGGCAGACTCAATATACAGTGTTGGTTCTGTAGAACTTACATCTGATTTTGATGCTGTCGACCACAACACATTATTACATTGTTTGCACAATGTCTTTGTGTTGTATGGAACAGTTCTAGATTGGTTTTATTCTTATGTCAGCGATAGCTATTTTACGGTTTCCATCAAGGTCATGTCTGAACTGTCACCCTTGTCCTGTGGTGTTCCGCAAGGGTCCATTCTGGGGCCACTTCTTTTTCTGATGTACATATTTCCTATTGGTCGAATTATAAATAGTTTTAAGCATGTACCATACCACCTTTATGCTGATGAATTACAATCGTATTGTTCTTTTGAAGAAACAGAGTTGGATAAGTTAAACATCTTCTCTGGTATAAAAAATTGGCTTGCTGAAAACCTTTGGCAACTTAATGATGGAAAAACAGAAACTCTGATTTTAGCACGAGATGAGAGCCTTTCTGTGACTTTTTGGACTATTTGGATGGTTACTGCAGCCATGTGGTCAAAAAATAAAAGGTTTTAACCAGTTACGGAACTTTATTAAATTTTGGTCAATTTGATCAAATACTGATCTTGAAATGATCGCCCATTATTTTTGTTTCATCTCGTTTGGACTTTTGTAAAACTCTTTTTACTTGTTGAAACAAATTCTCACTTAAACGCCTGCAATTAGTACAAAACGCAGAAAAACAAACACGCATAACTAATTTTATCTTCATTGCATTGACTTCCTATTCAATGTTGTATTGATTTCAAAGTCATGGTTTTAACGTACAGCGCTCTGAACAGGCCCCTCAGCATATCAGAGACCCCTTACACACTGACCCCTTACACTTCTTCTGTTTTGTGCCCTCTTGAAAATGAGATGGCCCATCTCAAGGGGCTTTCTACAAATACATTTCAAATTTCTAGCCAGGCCCTCAGGTCTTCAGATCAGGGCCTCTTGGTGGTCCCAAAGACCCACTTTAAAACCTGGGGGGACCTGTTCTTTCAGGCTGTTACCCCCAAATTATGGCATGCCCTGCCCATGGCCCTCCGTGTGGCAGACTCTGAGGATTCTTTTATGGCAAATTCTTTTAAAAAGCAGCTAAAGACACTTTTATTTGGACAAGCTTTTGGTTGACCGAAAGCACTTTGTGATTTTTACCTGTGAAAGGTGCTTTATAAATAAAGTTTTACTTACTAGCGGTATGTCTTTTACAACTGCTTGCATGATTGTCGATTGATAAGTGTTACCCTGTTACATGTTACTCTGTTTCATGTAATCCTCATCACAAATTCAGCCAACTCCATGAATTGCTCATCCCACTTTCAGAATTATTGACATTTGTGCTAAATTGAGCCTCCAGATCAGAACGGACAAATAACATTACAGAAAATGGCTTTGGTTTATAAAATGCAGCTTGATCATTGATCTGTGCAGATGTGAGCTGAGCTGCGGGCAGTTCCTTCAACCAGAACTTTAGTAGAAACTTGCCTCGAGCTGTCAACATTTAAAAAGACACAAAGCAATCGTTTTCCTCCGTGATGCTCAATCTTTCAGAGCGAAAAGTGCTGACAAATCCTTCACATGGAGTCTGTACAAATGGACAGCGATGGGGGAACCACACAGAGGCCCTATAGGCACATTTGTACTGAGAAAGCACTTTGATAAGAACAGGCCGGTCCCAGACAGGTGAGGCCCGCTGCTGAGGCATCACTTCTGCAGTGTGATGCAGTCTCACCTAAATGTTGCATACATTTAGAACCGCAAAAACTGTGTCAGTGATAGATAGAGCAAGAGTCTTTTATCCCTTGAGCTCGGCAATGTTTTTATTCTTGGATTGTCTCTTTGTGTCTTAATATTTATAATGCTAACTTTTATAGGAAATTAAATCTATATGCAAACAGAAAACCAATTAATAAAAACTGTAGGGATCATGTTAGATGGGAAAAAGAGCGAATTCTGATTCAGAATTGACATATATTTGTACATGATCTTGTTCATTAGAAAAAACTACAAGGCATGAAAAAGAGGTCCTCTCACCCACCCACAACTTAAGATTGACCAACATGTTTTTTGTTTTGTTTTTCATGATCGATGCCAATACTAGCTGTTGCCAATGCCAATATTTAGGACTGATATGTAAGACAGATATTGATCATTTCTCCGACATTATATGCCTTGCAATTGTAACAAATCTATCCACTTTTATCCACTTCTTGGCGAATCAGCCTTGAATTACCAACATAGGTTTGTTGTTTTGGCTGACCACCAGACTAAAGGAAAGAGAGATTCGGTTTGGAGTGAACGAGGGTCAATATATGTGTTGCCCTACATATTGAAAACTATCGGCAGAGCCAACCATCCATCGGTTACTCTCGTTTCTAAACAATAGGCATCGGCCGTGAAAAAAACCAACAACATATCGGCCAAATTCTGAACTCTTTCCTTTGAATCAGCCAAAGTTACATTTCAGCCCAGGACCGTATTGCTGTGAAGCGAGGGTGCTACGGTGCACATGAAGGTCCCAAATGTTCTGTTGTCCGCACAGTGTGTATTACTTTTGTGTCCTTGGACATCAATATAAAAGAAATATAGTTATAAAAATTCTTGGTGCCTGGTTGCACTCAGAGAGAATGGAGGTGTTTGTGCATTCCGACGCGGCGAGAGCTTTTTCTGCTTTAGAGACGGGTTTCTTTTGATGCTGCTCTTTTATCTCGTCTCTGTTCCTAAGGTCCGCTCGATGTGTCTCCGCGCTGCGTTTGTGTGATGGATGAACGGTCAGGAATTGCACCGATGAGATTGTTGAAGGCAAAAAAAGTTGGGAATTTGGGACACCTTTAAGGACACAAGACAAATGAAGGGTGACAACAGGAAAGGTCCACCAAAGGCTACAGGGATCCGAAGATGGCGTGACGCTGTCCTGCCAAAAGTGTGCGGAAAGTCGAAACATACGAATAGTTCAAGAGGTTAAAGGAAGGCTAATTTGTGTAAAAAAAATGACGGTAACGCTTTAGTTTACGGCACACGTAATAAGGTGTAAGTACGGGTCATAAGAGGTGTAAGTACTGGTAATAACAAACTAGTTATGCAGTATTTATGGGTAATAAGAAGTGTAAGTACTGGTAATAACAAAGTATGCTTTACTCGTACTTAAACCTTAGTGCGGTAATCTAATGCGTTTGTCGGCCTCAAAGCCTCAAGTCGCAGTGTCGTGAGTTCGAATCCTGACCCCGACATTTACTGCATGTCTTCCCCTCTCTCGTTCATCCCCCATTTCACACTTTCCACTCCGCTCTAATAAAGACTACGGGCAACAAAAATCCAAACAAAACAAAGTAGGGCAGCCTTCACTAATTAGCACAGAACTACACTCGCTAAACACACAGAACAACCATGATAATGCTTAGAATTCACTGGGGGGATTTGGAATTTTCTATTTTCTATTAATCTTATTCCGTTTATTCAGGCCGGGTCGCGGTTTGACCAAGGATTCCCAAACTCCCCGGACACTTCCTCCTGGGCGGGACCTAAAGTCTTTCCAGGCCAGTCGAGAGGCTGGGGGAGGTTTGGGATTATTTTGGTACAGGTTTTGCGTCAGATGCCCTTCCTAACACAGTGCACTCGTTTTTGGGGAGGTTTTGAGGTGACAGGATGGGAATTGGAATTGTATATAGATTTTTTATTTTTTTGCCAATAGTTAAATAGCTGTCTCATCTTAAAATACTGAAATTTCATAATATTCTACAGAAAGTTGGTGAAAATCCCAGACACTTATTCAAAGTAAAACTTGTATTGAGATAGGGCTGAAACAGGTTCATCATTAATCTAAATGAATCAAATATTGAGATAATTGCTTTAACGAGCAGAACGCCCGGGTCACGTCACTTTAGCATGTCACGTCACTGCCTCGTGTGGACGAACACGCTGTCACAACGACTGCGGCGTGTGAACGACAAGTACATATTTGTAAATGAAACGGGTCGAGATCCCACTCTGAAGACTCTGCGTTAACATTACCAGTGAGAAAAGAGTCAAATAAACAGTCAGTATTTTAGTTTGTAACGTTTTTTACAATTTATCGACAAACAGTATAACGTTTTACTGATACTGAACTATTGATGAGGAAAGAATTAAATGACTTCTATAAAGTGGGACACATCTTCCAGGGTTTCAGCTTCACAAGATAAACTGGCATCACTTCCATGGACATAGGCCTGTCACGTTAATAATCAACTTATTTATCAACAATATTTATCATGTGTACTGATTATTTGTTCTTGTGGGGAACTTTTTCCTTATTTTTTAGTATTATAATAAGATTTAAGTTGTAGCGGGTTGAATAAGTAATTTCAACTGACTCATAATAGACTTTTAATTTGTGTGTTTTATTGTGCTTTTAATTTACTGCAGCTTATGTTTTCTGCAGGATATGGTTCTGAGAAAAAGATTCACTCCTATTTTAAAGTGCCTATGACAGGTTGGATGACTCTTTGAACTAAAATGCAGTTCAGTTTATTATATTTAAAATGTTGCTAAAAATTATTAAAAAGTTATACCAGAATAGCAATGTTTTTTTAGGTTTATAATTTCACTTCCTGCTTTAAATTACCACTAAATGAACACTAGGGAACACTTGAACATGAACACTTTTTTTTTATGAATGAAAATATACGAGCGCCTTTATTTTGTTGAATTATGTTTAGAATGAAAAGTCGTTTCTTTTGTGTAAATTCTGCATAAACTCTGTCTGTAATCAGTGTCCCTGGTGTGATGTCACTTCCTTTAATTTTCTACAGATTTTTCAACTTTTCTACAAATAAAACCTACTCAATTGGTGTAAAGCTATATTTTTTTTTATGTACAACAGGTATAAATACACCTAATAAAGTTAAAATTAGAAAATCGTAAAAACCTGTCATAAAAAAGTTAATTTGTTATTGGCATTAAGTAGTTTCCATATTATCCTGATATTTACTTTAATAATATATTGTTCATAATACATCAGCATTTGTTATTAATGCAGCCGTTTACATGGATACTTGATCAGTTATATAATATTGTAAGCCAAAACTTGACTTTATATCTAATGCTGTCAAAAGTACAGCATAAAAAAGTTTTGTTTTTTGCCTTTTTTAAATAAAATATACCACCAACACCCTGCAGTTCGCTTCACTCTCCAGCAGATGATACTGTTTTTGAATCACAAGTCACGGACACATTTCGCCACAGAAATCATACACAAAACTAAACTATTTGACTTAAACCAAGACCAAAAGCCTAATTTCCACTCGCTCTTATCTGCACCACATCTTCACCACACATCCACACTTCCTTCCACTTTTGTTACCGTGTCGAAAAGAAACAAAAAAAAAGGTTCCGAAGCTCCTTGATCTAACCTCACGCTCAAGGCTTTGGTCCTGACAGCGGGAAACAGGAAGTGAAAAGACCCCTGTCAGAGGACGAACCGAGGGACAATCACAGGACTAAAGGTGTCCGAGGGGTTTGTTTGGGGTCACTCCGCCTTTTATTTTCTGAGACACAAACAGGATGAGAGGGTTCAAAGCATGCTCCAGGGCGTGGTTCCTTAAGTACCTTCACTATAGAGTATTTGGTGAATATAAATAAAAAACATTGTATTTAGTGATAGAAGATACTAAAACCCAGAGGCAAAACTGGTCCAGCTAAGGTAGTCCTGATCCTGACTATCGAGATCTGGAAACGGGTCCTTTTATACTTTTATACAAAAGGCGCGTTAGGGCCACGATAGAGGAAATAAAAAATGAAAAAGGATAGCAAAGTTCTGAGTACAAACACGCAAATCTGCCAGAAAAAGTATCAAATTTGTGAGGAAAAACATGCAAATTTACACGTTTTTAAGCATATAATTTTGCTTCTTTTTTTTTTTCCCTAACATATTTGCTTATTTGATATCATCCTGGATCCAACAGCCCAGTGCCGCAGAGGCTTGTGACTGAGGAGGAACCGGTCCTCATCAGTTCGTTGTACTGAGATATCACTATGGAAAGGACACAAACCATTTTACAACTGTTTTACAACCAAGCATTTACAGTCAGATGTCCCACACCACACAGGACACGGTTCGGAAATGTCCCATCTCCACCAGCCCTGGTTAGGTTTAGTCCGGTTTAGGTCCAAGTGTAGCTCTTCCACAGCAGCGCCGACCGTCAAACTTCTCATCAAAGTCCAACAGGTCCAAAGAGCAGCACAGATTAGAGTCATAAACTGTATCATTGCAGCTAATCAGAGGCTAAAGTCACACAAGGGTTGAGCTAGTTTGCAGCGATAAGTCATTACTATTCCTCTTAGAAGTGCCTGCAAAACCTGCAAACACCAACTTTGCATGTTTAAAAATAAAATATATATGCCAAAGAATGTACCGTGTATTGTCATAAACGTGTTATGACTGATCTGCTGTTTTGGCCAGGAATCCCTTAAAACAGAGATGAAATTAGATTATCAATAGGATTTTCAATGTTAAATAAAGGTTAAAAAATGTGAAGTAAACCTTTCCTTACACGGACTCACTTAGAACTTGCAAACAGTGAAGACCCTCTTGTTGTGAGGCATAAATGCATTCTGTTCTTTTGTGAGGATTAGTTTGAGCTTTTGGCTGCACAATAACAAATATATATATATCACAAAAATATCCATATCGCAGTAACGGTATACAACTATCGCAAACAATACAAAACTTTTGTTGAAAGTATAAATGTAAAAGTGATGATTTTCTTTCTTAGTCCAACATATTGTTTAGTCTTTAGTTATAGTTTAGTCTCTGTTTTAGTCTTGGTTTAGTCCTCAATTTGACTAGGCTAAATTAAGTCATTTACTTTATATATATATTTTTTTTTCGGTTCCTTTATAGTTACAGCTGGGGTGGAAAAAGTACTTCGTTTTGTTACTTAAGCAAAAGTAAAGATACAGAAGAGGAGCAAAAGGAAAAAGTAAGAGAAGAAAAATCTATTTAGATAAAGGTTTTGAAGTAACTGTCTCAAAATGTACTTTAAGAGTAAAATGTACGTATTTCACACAGATACTGTACAAACCGTAAAACTGTAAAATGATTAAATTTCATGGTTTTACTAAAGAATTGGGCAGATTTTTGAACAGAACAGAAATTGAAATTGAACAGAAACAATTATTTTTTCTAGGGATTTTATAAATATCTATTTTTTCAGCAGAATATCACAAAAAAAGTGCTAACAAATAACCCCACAAACCAAATGAAAGATACTTCAGTCCAAAATATAGCGGAATAGAAAGTATCCACTGTACAAATGACTAAAGCACGGATAATTACAGTACTTTTACATTTGCACTTTGTTACTTTCTACAGTATGTTTTTGATATTTGGTCAAATATAAAGGTTTTTCTAGTTGAGTCCAAGCAGCTTGTGCAGGATCAGCTCCGTTTTCCATTACTGGAGTTGGTTTCAAGACGTTTATTTGTAAAAGAGGAGTTTGGAGATCGAACGAACGGCAGAACTGTGCACGGTCAGACAAACAGGTCAATCTTTATCAGACGGCAATAAAACAATAGACGTCCCATAAAACAACATGGCCCCGAGTCAATGACACACTTAATGTAATGAAAATGAAGGGTTCTACCTGTAAATCAATGCAGCGCAGGCCAGACAACAGCACAGCACAAATATACTTACTAGTAATGTCAAGATTTTTGCTTATGTAAATGTGTTTTGTGGTGCCAAAACTGTAGTACATGCATTTAATACAAAACATCACAAACGCAGATATGATTTTCAATTTCAATTTAAGTAACTTATAATAAATCATCTTAATTTAGAGTTAAGATGATTTATTTTTTCATTTAATTGTGGAAATATTATTGACTATTTACAAATAAATGATGTGTTATTTATGGGTTGTTTTTTTCTATTATTATTATTATTTTATTTATTTTTTATTTTTTTTTACAACCTTCTAAGCCTTTACACATTGACATTAACATACACAGACTTCGAGAACAAACATATTTAAGAGTAAAGATGATTTAATCTTTTCATTTAATTGTGGATATATTATTGATTAACAGTCACCTCCAGAGTCTCGCTCTAAAAGTTAGAAATCTGGGGGTAATAATGGACTCAGACTTGAATTTTAACAGCCACGTAAGATCAATCACATCAGCAGCTTTTTTACCATCTAAAAAACATTGCCAAAATCAAAAGTATAGTGTCTAAACCAGACCTGGAGAGACTTATCCATGCGTTTGTCTCTAGTAGACTAGACTACTGTAACGGCCTGCTCACTGGTCTCTCCAAACGAGCTGTAAAACAGCTGCAGTACATCCAGAACGCTGCTGCTCGGGTCCTGACTAGAACCAGGAAGTACGATCACATTAGTCCTGTGCTCAGGTCTCTGCACTGGCTCCCTGTGGCTCAGAGAATAGACTTCAAAGCAGCTCTGCTTGTATACAAGTCTCTCCATGGCCTAGCACCAAAGTACATCTCGGACATGTTAGTGCCATATGAACCATCTCGGACTCTGAGGACCTCAGGGACCGGCCTCCTGCTGGTGCCCAGAGTCAGGATTAAACATGGGGAATCTGCGTGAGTCTTCCTGAGGATGTGAGACAGGTCTCTACTCTGGCAATGTTCAAATCTAAACTAAAAACTGTTTTGTTTGGCTGTGCATATGACTGAAATTCTTTTCTTTGCACTCTTCTCTTTTATGTCTTAAACTATTTGACGGACAGCCTGAAAATGGCACTTTTAAATTAAGATTTTGTGATTTCTGCCATGTCTTTGTGATTTTAATGCATTTGAAAAAAAAAAAAATCCTGTTGTGTGAAGCACTTGTGAATTGCCTTGTGTACAAATTGTGCTCTACAAATAAACTTGCCTTGCTTGATTATTTACAAATAAATTATGTTTTTTTTTTAATGTGTTTTTTGTTTGTTTATGTATTTATTTAGTTTGTTTTTTACAATCTTCTAAGCTTTTACACATTTACATTACCACAGCCTGCTATAACAAACATATTCTTTTATCTCCTGCATCCATCATTGGCCATAATGTTGTGCCTGATAAAAAATATATATCTATGTTGAAGTAAACCCTGTCGACTTAGTCTCTTAAACGTCTTTGAGATTTAGACAGAGCAGTGTTTAAAATGCATTCGCTCTTTTGACAGCGGCGGTAAATCGTCTGCGAAAGCACAAAGTTGAAGTCGGGGTTAGCGTCTGCGCAGATTTATTTGTTTGTTGTCGCGGCTGTGTAATCAAATCTCGCTCCTTCATTACGCTAACGAGCCGCGCCCGAGACACGAGCGCCTCGGATCGTTCCATTAGCCCCCGTGCCGCCGCAGACGGACGGACGGAAGCCAGTCACTTTCACGCAGCACAAACCACTGCTGCCACGGGTGATCGCAGGCAGCTATATACACATTTAAAAGAGATTATGAACGCTGTTTTGAAAATATGCAACATCTGAATATCGAGTATATGGTTTATCGTAAAAAATGCTGTAAAAAGAGTTGATTAAAAATGAAAGAAGATGTTGTAAATCTTTCAAATAGATAGAACAAACACATTTAAAGACATGTTTTAGCATATTTCTGTTGATTGATATGATAATGTCTGACTATCGTTATCAGGATGCAAAAAAAAAATATTAAAAAGTTGTCAATATCGCCCAACCCGAGTTTTCCAAGATATCGGTTCAAAAATTAGGGATATCAGATTTTAGTGTTACGATTATTGTGGGGGAAAAAACATCACGGCGATTGTTAACTGAGGAATCTTTCATTTTATATCATTAGAATTGTCTAACGTGTCTACTAGTCCTCAAGTTTGTGAATATAACTTTCTTAAATACAAAATAAAGTAAAATTTGACAAAAACAAGTACTTATATGTAAGCCTATACTTTTTCTTTTACTACAGATTGGATCAAAAATACTTAATTTTGCCAATTATGATGATTTTTTGCTTGTTACGATTCTATTGTTGTGAGTGTTGTGTGAGTACAAATGTAAATAGAAGAGCAATTAGCCTAAAAATAAAGCTGTAAGTTTACACAACTGCGCAACAAATGATTTTATATTCCATAAAAATCCATGTCAATATTTTAGAAATTAACTATAACGTAACATATATTAGGCCTTGGATTTTAAACTGTTTATATCGGTTGTTGGCCACAAGAGGAAGACAAATCCTTGCTCTTAATCGACTCCTGCAACTGGGGCTGGACAATCCTGACTAAATATCTAAACGCTCTGTTCCTGACAAGCATTTGCACTTTCTGTTTTAACCGTTTTAGATTCTGTTCAAAGGTCACATTCTGAAACACGTCCAGAGAGCGCCTGCAATCTGAGACGATGTATTCCTGAACACCGGTCCAAACTGCAGCGTTAGCAGCTTTGATATGCGTAATAAGACAATGCCGTGCTTTAACTTTCTACCACTGGAATATTAACCTAATGTCCTGATCATTGGGATAATCAATAATCGTGATGATTCAGGGCACACAGTATAAACATAAGAACCGGGAAAATAACAATCGTGACCGTTTTAGAAGCAAAATGTGGTCTTTTTAATCCAATTTATACTCAAACGATCATTTTGGTCGATTTTGTCACACAGTTGAGGAACAGTAACATGTTAAGACAACGGGAATGCAAGAAAATTAATGAGTAATCGTGAATAATCTTTAAATATCGTGGCATTTATTTGTAGAGCACAATTTGTAAACAACGTCACTGAAAACGTTTCACGCGCAATTTAAACCGTCCGATGTTTTTAATCCCGCAGCTTTATATAAATGTGTGACTGTCGTTTTAAAAAAGAAGTGATCTGAACGTTATGTTGTGCCGCAGGGTCAAGGTTTTTCCGATGACCTCGTCCCAGTGCATTGTGGGTCGTGGTACATCAGAGAGACTGGCTGAAACTGAAATCCATCCAAAGCTTACATCATCAAAGCGGCTGAAGTCCCAGCTTTGATGCGCCGTATACATCACTTCTGGTATGGAAAGTGTCTCTTATTTGAAGACACATAAAAGCATTCTGACAGTTATGACAACAAATAATAATGATCCGGTTTGTTTTTTGTTTCTTTCTCTCTCTCTTTTTTTTTTTTTTTTTTTTTCTTACATTGAACCAAAACAATTTCATATCCAATTGTATTTTGTCACATAAAAACGATATGAAAATGCGGTTCTTTATTACTCATTTTCAGACTTTTAATCATTGACATTCAACACACAAAAATAGCCTGAACGCTCCCAAAACCACATGCTTTTACCGCGCTGATCATTCATCGTAAGATCTAGGCAAATGTGATTAATTGCGCAGCCAAACAACAACAAAGATTGTCTGGTTAGAAACAAACGACATGGGAGGAATTAGAATCAGACACGAACCTTTATTGACATTGTCACAGAACAAACTTCGCAAACTAGACATTTGTGCTGGCCATATGGAGCATGAGAACAGACTGTAAATACGGAATACATAAATGCAAAGTGTGGACAGAACAACCGCGGAAAAAACGAGTGGAGCAAATAGATGAAGCGAGTTATTAACGTGACAGCTGCTCTGAAGATGAGGAAACTGTTTTTGTTGGCGAGACGTTCAGTTTGTGACCAGAAGGCTTAAAAAGGAACTTACCCGGAGTACCTGGAGTATCAGGAGTACCCGGAGTACCCGGAGTACATGGGGATTTGTTAGTAGTGTTGGTGGACACAGGGAAATTGGGCCTTTGAGACAAATACAACAAAAAATAAATATAAACAACAGAAACTTTCAAAGCGAGGGACACAGAGATATTTTGCTCGACTGGCATAGTATTCTCTGATAATAGTCAATATGTAAACACTGCCTTTAAAACATCAACACTGAGGGGGAAAAAAAGAGGTCTGATTATCTGTCAATAATCTGGTAATAATGTTATGATCCACTGATTCACATAGAGTATTCATACAATCATGACTGAATAACAATCAACATGTATTACACTGTTTAAAGTAATGATGAAAGTTTGTCTAAAAGCTCCTCCTTGACTCGCCTTGGCAACAGTGTGGATTCAAGACCCAAGTGAACATTTACACAAGCCTTGGACGAAGGAGAGGACAAGCCGAGTCTCCGGCCGTCAGCGTCAACGGCCTCTCGAGTGCTCTTTTCATCGCATTTGCTCGTTTATCGCTGTACTTCCCTCTTTCGTGTAAGAAACTGCCACGGAAACGCAGCACAAAAACGTGACATCAGCACGTTCACGCTGTAGTGTGACTGTTGTCCAGCAGATGGAGCCAAAGAGCTGCCGGAGAACACGTCGGAGGCATTACGTCATGTGAATAACAGGATTATGTCAACATTTCTTTAACAAATTCGTATGTAAATCGATGTTATACATGATGTGTTATTGTTATTGATATGTGTTGGATTCACTGCATTTCTTTGGATTCAATAAAATGTGATGAGTAAATAAAATAAAAAGATAAACAAAACAAGAATAATTTATGTAAAAATATCAAATAGTTCTGAATATTATGACTAGAGCCAAGAACGACCTGTAAAAAACCAACGCGAACATGGCAAACAATGGTCCATTATAGTTTTTTTAACGATTTTTTCTTTTTTTTTTTTAACTTCCTTCCTCGTATTGATTCTTGAGACAGATGATACTCTGTTAAACCAAGTCAAAGCAAAGGCTATATCCAATTTTACAGAATATAGAGTGTAAAACGGGCCAGAGACCAAGCTTCTTTGTCAATCATGAATAAAACCAAACATTTAACTCACTAATAAAAGCAGTATTCACCGTTTGTTATGTATTTAAACCCACACCGACCTTGTTTCAGTGACAGGTAACTGATTAACACGTTAACTGCCCGGCAAAACAACTGACTAAACATGACTTTATCTAATCTTTATCTACATGCAAGGATTAACAGCTTTCTAAATACTGTAGCTTGTAAAAAAAAAAAAAAAAGGGTGAAAAATAAAACTTAATCTGTTTTAATGTTGCTTAAGGCTGTGCAATTAATCCAATAATCGCTCCAATAACAAAACACACAATTAAATAAACGAAAAAACGTGCTAATAGCTTTGAAAACATGAAACAAATAGCGATGACAGTTAATAATCATTGTTTCAAATATAATTCTAATCCAAATAACTGTGATTCTTTTATTCATGACGCATCTTGTCACAATATTAACAATTCAAACTTGATTCCGACACTGAGGAATATACTCGATTCTCGATACCGATGTCAATACCACACTAATCATTAAAAATGCTCTTTGTTTGTTCAGAATCATTCTAAAACTGTTCACGAAAGGTGGCATTATGTCCTCCTGTTTCTATGCTTGTAGGCAAAGGCAAAAGGCAATAAATTAAAGAATATTGTAATACATGGCATGTATATTTAGCACATAATGAATGTTACAAGTGAGTAAGGATGTCAAGATTGTTGGGTTAATCAATAATCGTGATTATTCAGGTCACAATATTATCGTAACAAACAAAAAAAAAAAATAATAATAATCGGGACAATTTTAGAAGCAAAATTAAAGTATTTTTAGTGCAATATTCAGCCACAAAAATAGGCCTAAATAATAATACAAAATTTGATATTGTGACATCCATAGTTACAAGAGACTAGGGATGTCAAGATTATAAAATTAACCCATTTTCGAATGATTTTTTAATCCATATTCAGCCCAAACAAACAGAAAAATGTAAAGAACTTTATTTAATCTGGCTGTTTTTGTCACATTTAACTTCATTTTGTCCGTCAGAAAGTTCCATACTGTAACGTCAACAGTAAACTAACGGATTTTGCAGTTGTTTGGCCTCAATAATCGTGAATATTCGTGATGTTTTTCCTCACAATAATTCGCAATACTAACATGCGTTCCCGGTGACGACGAGCCGCAGCGCACAGACCGTGGCGCCGGAGGAGTCCATTTCACCACCGGATTCCCATCTCCCGCTGAAGGTCAAGTGCCGCGTTACCGTTGCGCGCCGTTAAATGAAAACCTTCTGACTCAATTTTGCCGTTAAGAGCTGTAATAAATCTTGGGAGTGCCACGGCGACCGAGGAGCGCGTTTCGAGATGGTTAGTCCCCGATCGATTCCCTGTCTCGCCTTGATCCCATTGTAGACCTCGGACCTGTGAGCGACGGCAGGCGCTGCGGCCACTGGGGGGCAGACGGAGCACCACTCAATCAATACAAACTGTGAGCAATTTACTGTCTTCTGTTTTTATGACGTGGCACAACATGAGAATCAAAACTCATTCAGAAAGTTCTGGAAAGTACTTATAGTGAAAGGGATTATTCAGAACAAGAAATAAAACTGCAGTATATGAGATTTATATCATCTGGATTATTGATTTTTTTTTTTGTATTGAAGATCCCAAATTAGCACATCTAATAATACCTACTTGTAATAAATAATAATCTCTATAAATGTATTTTTGTGTCCAAACTGCATGGTATTTTTATGTTATTCCAAGTACATGTCCCTGAGCCGTTTCCAAATATTGTTAAATCATTGTAATACTGCCCCAGGATGTCAAGATTATTCTGTTAATCAATCATTGTGAATTCATGAGGTCACAATATAAGCGCAAGAAGAATCATGTGACTTGTCCGAAAGTAAATATACAAGTCATTTCTTTTCAATCCAAACAGACAGAACTATTTCAAATACCAAATACTTTCAAGGATTTCGAGTCCCAGTTGACGCCAAACACTACAAGACAAGTTTACAGCACTTGCTTTACAAACCACAACGGCTACATCCTGGTGTCTCTGGTCAGGTCATGTGACTCTCGTCCAATAAGAAGACGACACAGATCTGTGGTCAGCTCAAACAAACATTATGGCTTTACAGTTTGAATGTGCTCAAAAGCCTCGTCCGGCCAGTGCTTCATGAACCTGAAGACACGCCTTTCCCCCTTCAAGTATCTTGTTATTAATATCACCTTATTGTATTACAATATCATTTCAGAGCCTAAAGGTCGATATAACTGGGTCAGTGTCTGGCGCCCTCTGTTGTCAAACTTGGCGAGTAGCACTTCTTATTACAGCAACAAACAGATGACGACATGGTTAGATCTATTCCATTGAACTTGAAAAACATGCATATTATGTTTTGAACTGTAAAGAGATCCAACAGTGTTCACACCAGCAAATGTGATCATTTAAAGGTGCACTATGCAACTTTTTTGGTCAAGGGGCGGTCAGCAGCATTTCGGTTTCATGCAGTTTTATTTTAAGGCCTGGTTTATCTTTTGACTGAATGGCTTTTATTTGCTCTTTTCTCTTTTACATTAATTTTAGTATTATTCATCCTTTTTTTTTTTTTTTTTTAAATTGTATTGTGATTTTAACATTTAACATTAATTTAAAAAAGTGTTATTTTTGCTTTTTTAATGTTTGTGATTTTTATTTGCTCTTTTACATTCATTTAAAAAGTGTTATTTATCCTTTTTTTATGTTATTGTGATTTTTATTTGCTCTTTTCCATTATTTTAAAAGTGTTATTTTGCTTTCTTTTGTTTTTTTTTCTTAAATTGAATTGTGATTTTTATTTGCTCTTTTACATTCATTTAAAAAGTGTTATTTATCCTTTTTTTTCTTTGTATTGTGATTTTTATTTGCTCTTTTCCATTCATTTAAAAAGTGTTGTTTTTATTTTTTTTTCTTTGTATTGTGATTTTTATTTGCTCTTTTACATTAATTTAAAAAGTACTGCTTATGTTTTTATTTGATTGTATTGTGATTTTGATTCCATTATCCCTTCAATTGTTTTTATAGAGAACTTGAACTGCTTTTAGTTACAAATTGTGCTATCCAAGTACATTTCGATTGATTGATTTTGCTTTGATTGGAACGTTCCACACGGTGTTGACCAGCAGGTGAAAACTTCCCCAGCAGAAACACGAAAACAAAACGGAACCTCAAGACAGTTTCACAATGAACAAGCCTTAAACCGTAACACTCACAAATCACACTTTTTAAACTAAGATAACCGTCACATGACTTCTGGTCTTGTGGCTTTTCACTTCCTCTTTCAGACTTATAATATTGTCACTTCTTTAAAGGAGCTGGAATATTTTAATGTGTGTTGCTGTTAACCTTTACAAAACCTTTACATCAACAGCATAAATGACCATAATCAATAGGTAAGTGGTCAAGGTAAACACGGCCTATACTGTCCCATGTGAGTGTCCCATGTGAGTGTCCCATGTGAGTGTCCCATGTGAGTGTCCCATGTGAGTGTCCCATGTGAGTGTCCCATGTGAGTGTCCCAAAGAGCTATCGTTCAGTCCAAATACATGTTCGACATCTTCACAGATCTTTTACTTTATCTTCTTTTTAGTGGTGCGTTGCATTATCTCAGTACAATTCTCAGCCGGTGCTTTAAGGTCATTTTTCATAGTTTTATTCATCATTATTATTTAACAACTGCGATATTATCAAGTTTGTCCTCACATGTGCCACCTTGAGTTCATTTATTCTTATTTGTGTTTTTTATTAAGGCCCAAAGTAGAATGTGTGTTCACGTCGTAACAGTTATTATTTGCTGCACTGTTGCGTCTGTGGTGGTCTTTGTCCCGGTCTTTCCTTTGCATGTATTTGACATTGTTGGACTTCCAGAAGAACACGGCATTCAGTCTGTGCAGCCCCGTGTTTAAACATTAATCCACCGGCTCATTTTATCACACTTTGTTGACTTATTCTTCCATGAGGCAAACCCGGGTCTCATTCCTGGACAAACGTGAGCGCTATCGGCACCAAAGTTAGATTTAGAAGGTCCACGGTCGTCATGAGATTAAACCTGCACAAAGTCACGCTGGAGATAAAGGGCATGTGTTTCAGGTGGGACGTCATTCACATGGTATTGCTTTTCCTGGAATGTCCCACAGTGTGGCATTTAACATATCCGTCTACCATTTGTTTCATGTGTGTTTTTCTTACTGTGAGCACTCCACAGATCTGACCTGTAACTGGTGGCCTGCTTTTCTACAAGCAATAACTCCGTCCACCAAAAAAGTTACACATGTGCACTTTTACACACAATTTAAAAAGACTGTTATTATTTATGTGTCTCTTACACGGGTGAAGAGAGTCAGGGGTCCAAACTGATCCCCCACAGTATCAGGGTCCCCACAACCGAGAGCAACATGTTCAAATCAAATACAGATTTTGTGAAGATGTTAATGCTCCAATTACATTGGACATGATTTCCACATGGTTTATGTTGTAACTTGCTGTTCTGATTCTCATTATCCAGTCAGAAAGCAGAGTAATCTGCTTTCCAGTCATCTACTGGCCGCAGAGGGAATTACCATTGGACAAGAAACAAATGCTAGCTTATACAGTTGTCATAAACGTGTTTTGATATAAACAAAAAATATGATTTATGGACTTAAACACAGAAGAGCTCTTCCTATGATGTCACAAAACTAGGAACTTTGGAACCATATGTTTTCTGAGACTCAGAAGGAGAGGACTTACTGTACAGGATCATCAAACAAGCGTGAATGAAGCTAAATGCATCTCCCGTACGTTTTTATGAGGAAACAATAGTGTAAAATGATTTTTAAAATGTCAATATGTCTCCTTAAAGGTGCCTGTATGCAAGATGCCATAACCGCAGAATAGCAGCTACCGTTCTGTTAACCTGCCCCAAGGCACAGTGGATATAAAAATGTACTAATATATATAATGTAACACATAGATAAATACCAATAATAGATTTGACCTGTTTTCTGCCCAAGTACAGGATTGTGGCGTTATACTTCTCCAGAACAACTACTCATTTTCTTCTGAGTAATAAGGAACACTGATACTCATTAACTCAGTAACAGGAAATGTCATTATATCTTATTGCAGTGACTGTACAAAGAGTGCATTCTCATTTGTCCAAATCACAGCCGCCCTGGAGGCAACGGTGAGGAGTGTTGGAGGACTTCACCTGCTCAGGAAGACTCGCACTCAGATCTGAACGTGTCAGGAGGAGCTCAAATATTTGGAATGCTTTTGCTTCATGTGTGACGCGTGCCCTTTTCAATGTGCAACCCTGATTTTTAAAGAGCTGAAATGAAACAGAGACGAACCGTGAACAAAGAACAGGCTTTTCACGATCATTATTATTATTTTGGGGGCTCAGTATCCGTGATGTTTTTGTTTGGGGGTTTTACATTAAGATTTGAGCTGTAGAGGGTCGCGAGACTACTTTTATGACTAATTAGAAAACTATTTTTAAAAAGTCATATTATGCATTTTTGTGGATATTTAGTATGAATCTATAACACACTGAGTTTTACATGTTGTTCATCGTAAAACAGCAAATATTGATTGTAAAATGGATCTCTTCGTGTTTGTACAATTGTGTTTTTCTGAGCCCCTCATCTCGTCTTGAATGCAGAACAATACAGGACCACTCAAACGTCCATGTATCACACACACTGCAGCTCTGAGTAAGTTAATGATGAGGGGAAAACATTAGAAGACAGTTAAAAGCTCATAAAAGTCCATTTCACGCTTCACTCCCTTTAAGTGTTTCATTCTGCTGTTTGTTTATTTATTTATTGCAGCTCATGGAGTATTGTGCATCTAGAATGTTTTTTTTTTTTTTAGGTGGGTTATCCAGCTTTATTGTGTCAGTGGTATAAACTAGTTTCATTATTATTGTTTATCGTGATATGAACTGTTTTTCTCTGACAGGTCGAACAAAGAATATGTCAGGAGAGAGAAAGCTTTCAAAGTTGGCCTCATTTTGAGGAATTTATTGCATTCTAACAAGCATCAATGTGATTTAATACAACATCTTACATTCATTTGTACAGAGCAGCACAAGACTCCTCAAACCTCATCATGGAGACTCAATCAGTGTAGAAAAATATATGCACAACAATCAGCATTTACCCCACCAGCCAAAAAAAAATAAAAAATGAAAAGACAGAGAATCCAGTGTCTTTGTGAGAGCTTTTAGAGGTAGACGGGAGATTTAAGTTTAATTCAGAAGAACCTGGAAGACCTGCGCAAGACTGACTGAACGGAGAAGATATTATGTACACAACAAGGATATTTACAAATGATTGATGAAATTATCTTGTCGAGGATCTGAGTCCATGTGGTGGTTGCTGGTCCACAAACGCTCCTCTAATGACAGTCGCTCACTGGAATGTTGGAGGAACGGGCCATGTACACACCAAAACGAGTTGATTTTTTAAAAAGGCGGAAGAGCACAAACAAAAAAAACAACAAGCGATGATGTGTATTAATGTGTAAAATAGGTCTGCGTCTTACAACGGCGGACAAAGCTGGTGGCAAATAAAGCACACGATCCGTTCAGCTTTGAGAACGCCTTTTGAATAAACAAACGATCGAGGATTCTATTTGAGTTTGCAAAGGCCCGCTACCAACCAGAATGTGCTGAAAAGACTGTGCTTTTAACTAGAACCCACAATGTTCTGGTGCACGCTCACGAGGGGCGTCAAAATGTCAATACCCAGATCCTAATCCATGATAAATCTTAACTCAATTTAGTTGGTATCAATGGTGGAACTTGGCTGTTTTCCTGAATAGTTTCAGCATGGTCTTGATACATTTCAGAACCGTTTAAGAGCACATGGTAAAGACACGGGCTTTTATTCATCATTGTGGCATCCAAACTGGTACTGGAATGTCAGGCCTTTCACTTTTCCAAATCTAGTTTGACATTTTAAAAACACTCGTACCAGCTAACACATGACAGGGTGCGATTTCAGCTGTAACACCCCCCCCCCCCCTGGAAAACAACGGCACAACAAGTCATCTTAAATATTAGAGTGGACATGCAAAGCCTCGGCAGTTAAGAGTCACACATTCAGTTCGTCAAGTCAAGGCACTGCATTTTGTTTTTTCCAGAAGTACCTCAAGGCGTTAAACCATGAATCATCTCTGGGGCACATTGTCGTGAAGATTTCAGCCCTCAGGTAAATAAGTTCATAGTACAAAGTGGTTCCTCCAGTATGAGGCGTGTTCGTGAGCAGGGCGTGAATGACAGTCTCTACTTTTATACAAGTGCAAACAAGCAGAAAATATTACTCACTCTCATACGGCGTTTTGTATCTGTGGCTGGGAGGCAAATATTCGACGCTGTTTTGGTTATGATTTGCAAGTGTTCAAACGACCATGCGTTTTCACTGCCAAATGACCGCCGCTCGAGTGACTGCGAAGAGAGAAACGCGACACCAGACGGGACGACGACCGGAGGCACGCGCTCATCCGGCAGGTCTGACTGGAACCGCCGTGAACACACCCCACGTTTGTATTAGCAACAAGAACGGGGGGGGGGGGACCAGGGCCGCACAGTGGAAAGCAAGTCGTCGCTTTAAATCTTACCACAACGAACAATAAACACATGAATAACATCAGCATGAGATGATCAAAGTGTTGTTCTTTGTTTAGTTTGATCATTGAGAACCAAAACATTGTCAACTGTCCTTTCCTGCTGGGTCATTTTGTCAGGAAGTACTGCTTTTACAGTCATGTTATGTGAGGGAAGGCAAAATGTACTAATTTCTAAAGAAAAAAGTTGTGTAATGCAGTTTTAACAAGTCGAGTTTCAGGCTTTATTTCATTTGAGTGACGCCCTATTTTTAGTGTTTTTATGTGGGAATTTCCATATTACGAAAATAGTTCTTGGACATTTGCATACATTGTGCAGCCCTGGTACCGTCCTACATCAGTGAATTGCACAATATAATAGATCAAATTCATTCATTTAAATTGGAAATTCTAGACAAATTGAAATATTTTAAGCATTCATTTATTTTTATTTCTTTTAGAGATTGTGTTTTGATGCTTGTGCAATTTCTCCGTAAACGATCATCGCCGATTAAAATAAATGCTTAAAATATCTTAGGTACTTGTCTGGGGTTTTGTTTACATTGCATTCCAGTCCCAATTTGTTTGTTTTTCTGCTGATTCCTTAAACTTGATAATGTCCCTGAGTCTTATTCAAACCATCCAGAGTCTTTAACGCTGGTTGCTGTTTTGTTTTGTTTCCGCTGCTCGCTCACTATCCCCTGGCCGGCTCGTCCTCAAAGGCCCTGTTGTCATAGTGCTGCGGGCTGGCTGTGTCTGTCAGCGGCACCTCGTACATCGCCTCTCCTCCCGCCACGGTTATCACAGTGACCTCTGGTGGCGAGTTCTGCTGAAACTCATTTTTACTTTCCTCCTCCACTCCTAAGGCTTTGAGGATGTCGCACTTGCACATGGGGCAGGTTCGCCTCTCCAGCAGCCACGGCTCGATGCACGCCTTGTGGAAGATGTGGTCGCACGTCAGCACGGTGACCACGTCGCCGACTTTGTACGACTCGATGCAAACCGCGCACAGCAAGATCTCGGACGTGGTCTCCTCGTCCCCCCGCGCTTGAGGTTGCGCACTTGCAAGCGTCGGATGGCCTTTTTAGCTTCGGATTTCAGCCTCCTCTCCGCCCGCTTGTGCATTCGCAGGCTGTACAGGCGGTTAGCGGAGATGAAGACGAAATAGGCGATCGAGGCCGTCACGACGATAAAGAAAGCGATAGACAAGAAGTACAGCCAGTAGGTGTCCATCCAAGGTCCGTGCGGCCTGCCGACTTCGATAATCATTTGAACTCCTGTGCCATTTTGTAGTAATTTAACAATCTCCATACCTTGCAAGTTCCCGACCATAATAGCCACAGTGTTAGCCGTTTCGGGATGGGACATGTGCGTTGTCATGTTACCGCTACCGTCGACGTTGTAGATCACGACGGCGGCTGCTCCTTGGCGTCTCGCGGCGTTGATCTTCTCACTGAAGGTGCAGTTGCCGCGTTTCACCAGAGCAATCCAAGCCGGGGAGCTGGCGTTTCGGCTGTACACCGGATCTGGCCCGCACCCTTTTGGATCTCCTTTGGGCAGAGTCACAACGCCCTGGGCTCGCTCCACGGCAGCGTTGCGGCCAAAAACGCCACACTCGCAGTATTTGTCGATAGTCTCGTTCTGGCTGTTTGTGTAGCTTATTTCCACCACGGCAGACCAAAAAACTAAACCAGTCGAGTGCTGAAACAGGCAGCCGAGCAGGAGACATGACAGAAGTTGCGTCTTCCCACTAGCCATGGTAACGCTCCTCTGTAAAAAACAACAACCACCAAGCAATGTGTTAGGATTCAGCTTCGTAGGCGAAAAAAATAAGTCCTCTGTTGTCTTTTTTTAGTTCCTGGTTGGTTCTGCGCCTCTCAATGTCAGGAGCTACGGTTTCAGACTAACCTGGAGTCTCTGTAATATGATCTGAGCCAGCAGTAATTCAACACGGTGCCTGCGTCAGCTACTCACCTCCTAGTTATCTTCCTGAACCTTGAACACTGAGCACTCCCAGCGAAGAGGGTGGTGCGCTGCTATTCGCAACAAGTGGAGGCACACACAAACGCACGCACGCACGCACAAGCCGGTTTCAAGTCGAGGAAGAATAAAGAAATGAGATAAGAAAGCTGATAAAGTATTCCATTGGCAGAGGTCGACTGTGCTGTGCTGTTCTCTCCAACTAATAAAAGCAGCACTGTTTTTCTTTCTCTCTCCTTGTGTAATGATGAGCAAAGCAAACGGACCCGTTTTTCGAGCCTTACCGGTTTGCTTCCCCTATTATAGTGACAGATGAAACCAACTCAAAACATATTTGAGCTGAAATTACAGTCACTGGACTCCAGAGGGCAATGTCAAATCTAATGGAACAGTTTCTACTGCGTATGTGATAAGATATTCCCTTGTTGAACACTTGACCTGCACATTTCTCTTAAGATTGATATATTTTTTGTGTGGAGAAAACTTATGTATTTAGTACAATGAAAGTATTTTCGCTTAAATTTAGTCAGCTACAAAGTTCTGTCAAACATTGAATGCCTATGTACACAAAAATATTGAGTATCCTCTAGTTAATGATATGATGTAATATTTGTGTAGATTACATTGCCTTATGTATTCAAAAGCAGAGTATCAAATTCAGTCAAATACATTTATTAGCCATTTGTTAACCAGCATATCTCTGTAGTTTCGTAGCAACATGTAGCTTTCCCAAAAGCATGTGGATCTATAGCAATTAAAGCTAATTATTCACAGACAGAACAAGAGAGCGAAGTGCTTAATGAATGTCCAAGAAGCACTGACAGTGACCAAAGCTGTCCATTTATCCTCCGCTCGACCACAGCAGTTATTCAATCTATACAATGACTCCTTTGTATATTTGCAAGTTATTTTTTATTTAGAAAAATGTGTAAAGTAAGTATTTCTATCTCAGAGCAGAGCAGAAACAGATATTAAGTCTTAATATTTTGAGAAAACAAACTGTTGTATTTGCTATTAAAATGCACTTTTCTTCGTAGATGAATTATTCAAAGACAATATACCACATCTCTGTCCTGTTTATTTAAAACACCTTTACTCATACTGACTCTGTTCCGAGCCAAAAGAAAAGGCCCAACCTCCTCACTCTTCTTTAGTTTGTTTGCTGCAGAAAAGTCTCAGAAAGTTTGTGCCTTGCAAGATTTGTGCAGATGAAAGAATGATTAACATTTAGTCTCCAGGAACTGCTACTTTCAGCCTCTGCTCTGATATTGGGTACGGGTGGATCAAAAACTGTAGAAGCTGGATCGGGGCATCTCTACACGCATTACTTCTTTGACATTAGGGCTGCAACTAACGATATTTTAGTAGTCGACCGGTCAGTGATTATATTTTCAACTAGTCAAACGTTCATTTAGATTTTTTAAATGCATAACAATCCAAGTAAAAGGTTGAAATACGGTGACTTAAGGCTTCTAAGCACTTCTTTTGCCATCTCTTTGTAATAAAAATGTCTTTCCGTATGTGTTTTTTAGAGTCTATATAGTCCAGATAACGATTAAAATGATCTACATACGACGACAGTATGACTACCCTTTCGGTTTCGCAGCACTTGGCCGCCACGCACGGCCGACAGCTGAGACAGATCCGCGTTTGTCCAGTTTCCATTGTATCGCGTTACAAGTGAAAGCTCAGTCCCCCCCGGCTTCTCCTGTGACAAACCCCACACGGACCCAAGAGCACCGCGGCTCGCTCACTCATTCATTCCTCAGTCACACACCACATTCTGCAAATGCACGAGGCTCGAGGCAGCGTGTTCTCCGAATGTGCGCACTCGGGAGGCCAAAAGGAAAAACAACGCGTGTAAATGAATGGACAGTTCAAGGAAACGTGCCACTCGGCCTTGGCATTTATGAGAATATTTACCTGGAAAGATCATTACAAAATACTATTATTTTAAATGTTTGTCCTGGAAAACAAACGCCTCCGCAACACCCTCTACTGGATAAAAGAGGGTAGTGACTTTTGTGTCTTCTAACATTGCTTTTTAGGTTTCAAGCAGAATCTGTGGACATTACAGTTGATAGACTTAAAGTCACGTATAAAAGCCAGTTTAGTGCAGTGGCTGTGTTTACAAGCACACCAAAAATCTGATCTGATTTCTGGAGTTGTCAGGTTATGAAAAGGTCATGTACCATCTGATGTGAGTCATCAGGTTTATTTTGGATCGCTCACACTGAGCAGGTTTTGACAAGGAAAATGATGCTTAAAAGGGCAAGCTAATGTGGCAAAGACAAAATGTGATTGTGTTGACTTCAACTGCAACAGCTACTCTAAAAAGCCATTGTTATTTGTTATTAGTAGGTAAGATCCCAGCTGTACCCTTGGGCAATGCACAACATCATACTTATCTGTGAATGCCACATATCCAGCTCAGGCCACAGAATATTGAGTTTGGGGAGTGAATGAACAAAACAATAAATTGTAAAGCAATTTTGGATTATTATTCAAATATTATCAAAATGACACATCTGTGTGTATGCTACGTGATGTATTAAAATGGTTGTCAAAATGAATAATGTCCCAGAGGGGCATAATTTGATCTGAAATGGTGTGTCACCCTTTTTCTGCCTCTTTCTGCCACAGGTCGACACCTCCGTTGTAATGGCACTTCTGGCCGAGCGGAAACTTCGTTCACTTAAGTGGAAAACGAGGGGAAAATCTCGCCGTTAAAACATGCTATGAAGTACATTGATTTGTGTAAAAAGTCCAATGTTCATGTGACCAACAAGTCAACAATGCACGGATTCCCTGGGCGGCCTGAAAACGACTTTGTGTCTGTGTAGAACTGTCTCTCGAGATCTGCAGCCCGATGTAAAATAATACGCCCGGAAAGAGGATTAAGATGGCAGTGCCCAGGACACCTTTGGGAATAAGGTGAACACTGAGTGACCAGGTTATTCCATTTGCCTCATAATTAAGGCTGTATACTTCTGTAAGAGCAGATGACGACAAAAACACATGTATTACAGCGTTCAGAGTTCAATTTTTAGTTAAGCAACTAATATGATCACATGACCTTTGAACGCCATAACCTCAATAAACCATTTTGTAACAATATATCTGTGCTGTTTGGAAATGTGTTTGCTCCATAATGAGCATTATACAGACTGTTGCTATAAACTTCTGAACAGTTTAAATTATGCAAATACAAGTGAAAGTAGGAATTCAAATAAATACATTTATATATTTTATAATATATTTCCTTTGTCTAATCACATTTTGTAAATGCAAACACAATTTATGTTTTTGAGTTATGTAAATTTAGCGTACTGTATATAGTTTATTAAAAAACAAACCAAAAAAACCACACATTTTAGCACATTGCCATAAAAGTGTTAGAATATTATCATCCGGATAATCCCCAAAAGTTATGAGATATGAATTTTGTCAACCTGTAACAAATGGGAAAAGCAATAGACCTATGAGCAGCTACAACATTTAAATATTACAACATGTTCACTTGGAAACCTGCAAGACTTTTTATCTACAACTTTCCATTTCAGATAACAATTATCTTCAAGCCACAAATACGAATGTCCAGATGAACATCAAGAACTCAATTTATCAACAAATTCTGGATACAGCTTGCCACATCATCTTTGGCCAAACCTTTGCACAATAAGAAGCCTTTACACATCAATTACAATAGGTAGAATCAGGTTTTGACAAAATACCAAACCAAATGAGTAAGTTTTAAAGTTATCAAACACTATAGCTACTGAATCTAACCACTAAGAGGCGCCATTTCTCCAGTGTTGAGTCATGACAAAAACAAACAGCACCACAAACCACACTTGGGCATCACAACCATGGATACTTCATGATCCAAACATGTGCACTTTTGGTTTGTTATGAGAAGAATCTACAACAACAAACGCTGCAAAAACCTTTAGAAAGAAATAATATCGCCCTGATATTTTACCTCCAGTGACAAGAAGTCACAAACATCAGCTCGCCTTGTCCTGCAGGTCAGAGGTGTTCTGGTGTAGGGGCTGCTCCGGTGTTGGTCCCGGTGGCGTTTCTGGTGCTGTAGATGTAAGAATAAAGCAGAAACAAGTCCAGGCCAAATCCTCTTCAGACTCTGTTGTTGTCCCTGTAATCAGACAACAGGATGAACACATAATGAGCCACTGTGTTGTCTAAAACATCTCATATTTATTATTGCAATAACTGAGATATTAAGATGTAAATGTTTGTGTTCATCATGTGCATCAAATACTAAATAATGAAAGGAATAATTGAAATAAATCACAATTGAAACCAAGCATTGTGAAATAATATTTAGCTGGATGTGATCATATTATTGTTTGATGAGGAGATTTGAGGAAGGAACTTTTGCACTAAAAATGATTAATGAATAACATTCCTGCAGCTGCCAACCAAAAGTGAACGTGATGGTTAATTAATAATAGCTTTATTATGCATTTTTCAGTAGATAGACACGTGTGCCAAATACTCACCCACGAGCGCGTTGCTTCGGTCTTTTGCACATATTATAATGAGCACTGTAAGTAATGATGGAGATGCATTGTATGACCCAAAGAAGTCCCAGGCGCAGCCGCGGTTCTTGGGGTCTGGGTTTGAAGAACACTTTGGGCATGTCCAAACAAAACCCCTTGACCCGACTTTACAAACACTGTCCAGGTGAGGTCACTGTTGTCCATCCTCACGAGCGCGGTCACAGATGGGTCAATCACTAGCACAGAACTTCTAATAGTTTATCAGGTAGTAGGCCTAATATATTGCTTTTTAAAAACTCTTTATAGCTTTCAGAAAACGGCTTTGATATTTTGGGGATTGCTACCTCACCCAGTGACACACACACACACACACACACACACACACACACACACACACACACGGTTGTAAACTAAAAAGAATCCATCCAAGGCTAGATTAGATCCATGAGGCTGGTTTTGTATCCATAACGGGTGGGCACATTATGGCCTTCAGCTGGGCTTCACTTGTGGCCTCTGAGTCAGTCTAAAATAAAGTTAATCTGCTCAAGCCGAGTAAACTATAATTTATCATCATTTAGATTGGGAATAATCAACATGGTATGATATATGATATGATAACGATCTATCTAAAGTGGAGGCTTTCGCCTAAAGTGGAGGAATCATCTGTGCGTAAAAGCGCATCGGTTCTTCTTTTACGCACAGTTTTAACCAAATTAAAGGCCCGTTCACACAGCTGCGTCAAAGCGTCCAGTTTACAGTCAAAGTCTATGTGGACGCGCGTCCTGGGAATCCAGCGTGAGTGCGGCGCGTTTAGGGCGTTTTTGCGGTGTGAATCCCACGTTTAGAGCGTCAGACGCGGCCAGAGCGGCCAAAGCGGCCGACGCAGAAAAGTTGGACAAAACTGCACCTCTTGGCGGCAGACGCTGTGCCGCAACCAATCAGAGATTACGCTCCAGTGACGTACCTACGCACTAGCCGGAAGACAGTGACGTACCTAGCACTACACGAGCACTACCCGGAAAAAGGACCAAACAAACCCGCGCATGATCCCGCCGCGATAAAAATGAGCCAGACGCGGCTCTTGGTTTAAATAATGACATTCACTAAACTCTGCTCACCTCTGAAGTATCTGCGGGGCCCAGACAAGCCGCCGAGGGCCTCTGCTTTGGGACTTTGTGTAGTAAATACACCAACGCAATTGTCTTAACCTGGACTGCCATAGGACACAACTCCTCCACTGCGCATGTGCTGTGGACGCCTCGGCCGCGCGTCTGCTCCGTAGGGTTTATTTTTAGTGAACGCCGCGGTCTCGACGCAGTTTAAGGGACGCTCGGGGCCTGTTGTTGTTGTTGTCGTTGTTGTTGTTTAATACTTAAGTGTACGCGTAGAAACATTTGCCCACTGCATGTTGCTACTGAAAACTGTGAGGAGCCTGGGACCCCTCTCCAGATGTTGAGCTATGGCCTGGTCAGGACCAAAGCTGAGGGATTTTTTTAATTTATGGTTTGTTTTCATTCCCCAAATGCCATTAGATTGTAATTGAACAATATGATAATTCCTCAACAAGTCACTATAAAACTCAGGAACATAATATAAAGGCATAAAAACAAATAAATAATCATATATTTACTTGGCTATATATATGGGCCTATTTGACAAGATGTTCATGTTTTCATTTCTACACCGAGTTGATATCATGATACACATCTTAGGCCGCAGAAAGTCCCCCTGAAGCCACTGGTTGTATGAATAAAACGCGTGTCAACCCGTGACGTCCGGCTCCGTTCCATCCGACACGAAGGCCATTTTGCACTTGTTGCGCAGTGTTTGGTCTCCTGCTCTCCACTGCGCGCGGCTCGAGCCTGCAGCGCGTTCGTCTGGACCGGAATGACTCTGTCCTCGTGATCGCGCCCCCCCCCCTCAGTCTTTAAAACATAACCTCTCCCCCAACAATCTCCCCCGTGCGCCGTGTAGTCGTAGTGTAGTATTCGGCGTTTTCCTTCCAGCTCGCGCTAATCCTGCGCGTTTACACATGCAACCAAGCCAAACGTCACAGTTGTATTTATTTATTTATTCATTGACACCAAAAGCAACCATGAACAGGCCTCCGTCTTACCCAAAGAAGAAAAGAAGAGATTTCATTCCTTACTTTGTTGGATTCGTGGTGTTTTTGTATTGCACCGTCCACCTTGCGTCGTCCGCAGCCGAGAGCGCGCGCGGAAACGCACCGGAGCAGAGTGCGCAGAGCTGTGGGTGAGTGCGGCCCCGTTTGTGCGGCCCCGTTTGCGCTGTCACTTTGCATTATTAAAGCATGTCCGGTGTGATTTCCGCAGCAGTTTGTTCTACTCCGGTGGCGAATTAGCGATGCCACGGTTCAGTAGTGCGTAATCTATTGTGGCTCCCCAAAGTGAAAGTGCGTCGATCATCTCAGGCCTAATAACCATAAAAGATGTGTCACAAATCGATGATCAGCGATGTCATTGTTTTTTCTTTGGCGGTACAGTGTTGCAAGGATGAACTGTTCTGTGAAAAGGGCCTGCTTGGTGATCTCGGTGGGTTCCCAAACAAAGACCACCTCTAACCTTACACAGGATCTTGACCAAGTCTCGAACAGGACTATTCCAGGTCTACACTAGGGCCAGTCATGGACACAAATAGTGGTGTTTACGTTCTAAACCAGGGTTTCCTCAAAAGAGAGCCACATATTTGCACTTCAACACCAAAGCAAGTTCCTAGTGAGTTTTGTTCACTGACAATGACGACAAACCTTTTTCTGATTTACTAATATTGAACAACAAAACCCCGCCTAAGGCCCAAAGGCACTGGGATAGGCTCCAGTCACCCGCGACCCCCTAGAAAATGAATGAATTAATAATGTTGAACAATTTAATCATTTAACTCTTAAACTTTTTATAGTGCCAATATTTGTATCTGGCTGTTAAATTTGGTTTGAACTTTGAACTTGAAGGAACCCCGTTTGTAGAAATGCCTACATAAGATTACAGCCTGAATGTAATGTATTTATTCAAGTTATTGTCTCAACTAAAGCCTAAAGTGCTATGGTTTGGGGTTTTTTGGCATGCGGTTGGGGCGAGAAAGGGGAGAGACATTCAGCAAACGTGAAGGTGTGAAGGTCACTCTAAGGTCCAATGTCCTCACTGAGATATAATAATACAAACATTAGGATTCAAATGTGTTTTGTTCCAGCTTTCGACTAATGATCTCTGCTGATGATCTCTCTCCGGTTTTGTTCTCAGAGAATGAGACGGAGTGCATCTCGCCGCAGTCCTCCGAGTTCCCCGACGGGTTCTTCACCGTTCAGGAGAGGAGGGATGGCGGCCTGGTCATCTACTTCATGATCATCTTCTACATGCTGCTGGCCGTGTCCATTGTGTGTGACGACTACTTCCTCCCGTCGCTGGAGCTCATCAGTGAACGTGAGTCGGTCAAGAGCCCGGCGAGGGAGCGGGGACCAAAACGTGTTCTTTCGAAGGAACCACATCCACACATTGTACGGCGTTTTCAGACTGAGATAACATTACGTCAAACAGGGAAGTCTAAATAAGAAGGTGCATTAGAATAAACAGAAAGTTATTTCAAAAGATAAAGTATGTTTTTGGAGGTTAGTTTGAGTTTATCGATGTATTTATGTATGTATTTATTTAAAGTTTTTCCATATACGTCCTCACACTGGAGTATTAATTGCATTTAAAGGTGCTAATTGCTGATTATAAGACTGTTGTATGTACTGTCGTGGTGTGTTCGTGATTTAAAATAGCCTTTTACTATCGATTATGGTCTGTTTAGTGTTTGGTTTTACCTTTTTTAATGTTTTAGTGAATGGATTTTGTTTTCTCGGTGGCACGCTGGAATCCCTCGGAATGAAAAGTGCTTTATAAATAAAGATCTAATCAAGTCCAACCCTAAAATCTATTATTATTGATATTACGCGCATTACATATTTGATTCCGTTACCCACGGTGTGTATTTTGTTCCCGTAATGACCGCACACTCGCAGCTCACTTGGCATCATGTGTTTTCACGGAGGAAGGAGTGAGAGTCATGCACCGGGCTCAGAGGGCCCCCTGGGGACCGCAGCGGGCCCCTGAGTGACGTAACTCTGGGTCTGCACCAGGCACCGCACCGACACAGAGGGGAAGACGGGGGAGGTCCAGACGAACAAAGGAGGAAGTGACTAACGAGACCGGTTTAATGATACCAGTAAACACAAGTGACGAGTGTGAGGCGAAGAGCGTTCGTTGCTTTTGTAAGAAATAACAGCAACAATCATTTGTGCAAATCAATTATCCAGCAATTATACTTTCATTTAATCGATTAGTTGTTTAGAATGTGAAATGCCTGTAAATATAAGCGTTTTACTAAATTTGACCCAGTTGAGGGCATCCTGATGGAGTCTTTTTACAGACAAATGACCTTTTTGATCAAAGAAAACACAAAATGTTGGTGTTTCTTGTGTCTTTTTTAAATAATCCCATGCTCTGTCCGAATCACACCGCCTTTTCTTCGAGCACATGCTTTGGAGTCAGTGTATAGTCCAGATAACTGATGTAACTGTACCAGATTAGCTGTGATGCTAATCAGCCATAAATACCAAGCCATTTTACATCGTTTTGCAACTTTTTCATAAACTTAAACTACATTTTTACTCATCATTGATCGTTTGGTTTGCGCAGGCTTGGGACTGTCCCAGGATGTAGCAGGGGCCACATTTATGGCGGCCGGCAGCTCTGCACCCGAACTGGTCACAGCATTTCTGGGTAAGCCTCCAAGTCTCTTCCATTAACAACTAATCGGTCGCAGACAAATACGATAGCTTCTTCTTTGGTGGTGTTTTATGGCGGTCGGTATCCACAGTGTTACATTAACGCCATAGACAGGAGAGAGGGGAAGAGAACTGAACATACAAACCTGTGATCGATGCCATTTAATGAGGGATCACACCGAAATGCCATTTAACACAAAAATAGTCAAACCCGTTCATCGAAAATCTAAATTCCGCTCCAAAGTGATAATGTAGATTGGATGTATTTCTTTATTTGGTGCAGTTTCCTGACCCCGAAGCTCCTCTTTGTTCAGAACCGCTCCATGATGTTTTTGTAGCATGTTGAACTGAATGCCCGTGGTGGGATTAATAAAGTCGTCTGAATCAAACCAGATGCTTTTACTGGCAGACGATTGGCCGTAGACCCCTCCGACAGCCCTTGTCCTACGTGAAATCATAGCGCGTTTGTTTGCCGTGGGACAGGTGTCTTTGTGACAAAGGGGGACATCGGGGTGAGCACCATCGTGGGCTCGGCCGTCTACAACCTCCTGGGCATCTGTGCAGCCTGTGGACTCCTGGCCCCGATGGTAAATCACACACGGTCGAGTTGTGTATCGTCATGAAATAATAGTGATAATAGTGATTCTACCGTCTCCGTGTGCAGGCCGGGCGTCTCTCGTGCTGGCCCTTGTTTCGAGACTGCCTGGCTTACGGCATCAGCGTTTCAGCTGTTCTTGCCATCATTTCTGACAACAGAGTTTACTGGTAAGAGCTGGATTATTCATTTACAACTGTGTGAATTTCATAGCACATGTTCTGATTGTGCATTATATACCGCTTAACATTATCTAAGATTTACTGCCCGGAATGTTCTTGACGTGGAGAGTGACTCACGTTTGTAGTGTCATAAAAGTGTCTGTTTATTGAGCCTTGCGACAGTTCAGGCTCAAACTGGAACAAATACAGTTTCATCAAAGCAAAAACATCTGCGTCACTGACTTCACGACCGGGGCTTGACTTTTTGTTAGTTTAATTATTAATTCACTATTTAACTATTACATTTTTGTTTAATACATGATTTTGATGTTGGCTGAGACTGTTAGACCAGTGCTTCTCAAACTGGGGTAAGTGGACTCCTCTGCAGCGTAAATATTTGCTGAACTGAAAGTCAATTTAATCCACATTTTGTCCTCTTTTGGGCTGGGCCTTGAAACAGAGGGAAATCAACTGTTCTTGAGGCGCGAGGTTCTGGTCCGGATGGACCGTAGCCTCCTGCCTGAGGGGAGTGGCTCAAATAGCCCATGTCCAGGGTGAGAAGGGTCCGCTGTGATCCGACCTGCTCGTCCCAGAGCCCTGGAGACGTACAGGTCCTGCAGAGATGGAAGTCTGCAGCCGATCACCTTCTCAGCAGAACACACAATGCGCTGTAGCCCTGGCACTAGAGTAGTAAACATACTAGAGTAAACATACTTAGGCTTAGGTTCATTTAAAACTTTTGTCTTATCTATGCTCATGAATAAAATCCAAGGATCCTGAGCGATATCTCCCAGCCCTACTAAGTTTATGCACGTGCAATGACTCGATGAATGACGTACAGCTTCAGCGTTACATTCGTAAACCTGACTAACCTTACCCATGCTCCAGGTACGACGCCGCCTGTCTCTTACTGGTCTACGCCGTGTACATCGTGGTGCTGTGTTTCGACCTGCGCATCAGCGAGTTCGTCCTGAGGAAGGTGAGCCCGTGCTGCTGGTGTTTGGGCCGAGGGGCCGAGGAGAAGAGCGAGACCCAGACGCTGATGGGCTGGAACCAGGACTCCAGCCTCAGGGTCCACAGCCGCTCCAGGACCGACAGCGGCATATTTCAGGACAGCTCCGGGTACTCGCACCTGTCCCTCAGCCTGCACGGACTCAGCGAGATGCCAGAGGGTCAGTGCAATTCCGCTTCATCCAAGAAGAACTGAGGAGAATGGGGAGTAGACGTGAAAATGAGGTTATAATATTAGCAGCCTTCGGAACTCAAACCATTCAAAGCAATCAATGCGGCAATTTAGTGGCTTTCCAATTGAGTCTTACTCTGGACCTGTCTCACACTGGTCCTGGTTCGAGCCCAGACCTGATGTAGACTTGTGGTTTGGACTTGATGGCCTTCCTCTGACAGTAAGAGAATGTCTGTCACTGTCCACTTTCAAATTTCACCTTCAACTGTGGCGGAAAGAGCCTTTTATTGTCCTGTGGTGTTTTATTTTGTGATGTTTCGTAATTGTCTTCTAATGTAACTGAGCATTTTTTATATAATCTGGCATATTTGCACTGTAATTCATATGCTCATTAATATCCACTGACCTTTTATAAGATAAATTAAATGATTTTAAGTTTCTAAATTGGGTCAATTCTTAAAACGATATAATCTAAATGAACCAAAAGAAGATTGGAGCCAGATTGGAAGACCAAATGAAGCAGTTTAAACCTTCCGATCACTCACACGCCACATTGGCACTCAAACTGTTTGAAGTGTCCTGCCTAAGGACACAACAGCAGTCCTCGCAAGTTTGAGCTGACATCTCTGCTGCTGCCTCTCTAACTCACGTCGACGTTTTCCCCCCTTCAGAGCACCCGAGCGTGTTCGCGGTGCCGGAGAGCGACCTGAAGCGTGTCCTTTGGGTGCTGTCTCTGCCCATCATCGCGCTGCTGTACCTCACCATCCCGGACTGCAGGAGGCGCTTTTGGAAACAGTGGTTCGTGTTCACCTTCTTCATGTCCGCCGTGTGGATCTCAAGCTTCACCTACGTCCTGGTCTGGATGGTCACTGTCGTAGGTAAGACCGGCCCACCCACATATTGTTACAAAGAGTTCCTCAAAGTGTAATTATATAGATATAGATAAGGTCATTTCATCTCTTTATTGGGGGTTTGTTTGATTGGTAGAAGGTGCTTTGTATTGTCCAATCCAACTTTATTGCATATTAGACAACTGCTAATATCAGCCTATAACTCCATGACCACCAAGACTAGCTCGGTGGTCATGTGGTGCAGCACATTTATCTAATTTGCTTATTTAAAGTGTTAAAGGGATTTCAAATATGTCTTTTTTTTTAATACACAAAGGCTCATCATATCTTTTACATAACAACTTACAGTATTTAACGCAGCTCTGGTCGATTTCGTTCTGACACAATTCCAGTAATTGGCTCAACTCGTTCGCCGACGCCATTTCGGAACAAACTGGCTGTATTTGTCATCAGGGCGTTGTTACGGGTTTTGTGTTTGAGCTGTCGCTTTGAAACCGTCCTGAATGACCCTCAGACATACTCGAAATGAACTGAAGTCGCACATAACTGTTATAGACGATCGCATTTTGAGCAGATGTGGATCTAAGTGCTAATAATCAAAATGAAGATCCAATCAGGGCTATTTTCTGCGTTGTCTTGTTTAGAAATGAAGATTGAAAGCTGTATTTTTATGGGTTTGATTTAGTTTAAAAGCCCTTTAAAGCCTTATACATAACCATTTCTTAGATGACCATGTTGGGATTGAAAGCTCTTGCACGCCTGTCGGGCCCCTGGTAGTCGACTGGTTTTTGTAGATCACAGAGAGTCGGAATCTGGTGAGAAAAAGTCCTGACTGAGCTCGAGCAGAGTCACATGGCGGTCGGCTGCCTCATTCCTGGGATGCCATTGTCCTGGAGGTTCAGCGGAGGCCCATTGTAGCAGCCGGGGGTGGGGTGGGGTGGGGGGGATTTAGACCCACCGCTCCCCCGAAGAAACCTGGTCATGTGAGGGGAAAGTGTACGTACGGGGAGAACCGAGGACCAGGGAAGAGAAGAGCTTTTTTCTACTGTAACAAATGGATAAGTGCTAGTGAAATAATATCAGGCGGTTAATATTGCCTGACAGAGTTGGATAGAGGAGCCAAAATGGATAAAAGTAATAAAATGATTAAATTAGAAGTCAAAACTAAAGGTGTTTGGGGAAGAAAGTTGGCGAGAATCTGTCTTTTGTTGTTGTTAAAGCCAGTACATTGAAAACTAAAAAGACGTGCCGCATTTAATCAATAAAAAATGTCGTAAAGTGGTGATGACAAATTAAGTCTGTGTGATTTGCGATGTAAATGTGAAATGTGCCGAATATCAGATCGAAGGTGCAGACACGTGGTGCTGCGATATCCTTTATCAGATCCATTTTATTTACAGCGCTTCTGTCTCGTGGAGCAATATTTCGATCTAAAATACAATACTGAGAATGGTTGAAGCCTGTGGCGCTGATATGAATGGATTTAGTGTGCAAAGACTGAACTTCTGCAGTAAGTACAACAAATATCCTCGCCGTCGTTTCAGAAGACGTTTGATCAGTTCATTTTATTTAGTTTTAGTTTGCGCCTGTCGTTTGCCTTTGTCAAAGCACTTTCAAAAGATGTTGTTTCTTTTCTTACGCCTGAGTGCTAAATACATCTTTGCATATTCACGTTCCATTTCATTTTCTTTGCATCAAGGGAAATATTGTACAATAGAGTTGACTAACGTGATGCTGCTTGTTTTAATTCTGTACTTACTATGAAACATATTCCTCATCATACATTCAGTGCTCTTGATCATCGCGGGAATGGGCCTTTTCACTGTTGTGCAAATGAAAACAATATTTGATTATACAAGTTCTAAATTTATGCTGGAAACGTCCACACTCATAAACTCTTGAGACTTTCCGGATTAGACCCTGGTACATTTAGACTAATATGGGCACTTGGCACACGAGGCGTTGATGATAAGAGGATTTAACGCCATTATGGGCTTTATCAATAAGCAAACAAAACATATGTTACAATTATCTCTAATGCTATAAGATTCAGTGCTTTCAATTGTTTGTTTAATAAAAAGTCTTGTTTCTTGATGATGTTACTTTCATGATAATGGAGCATATTTATAAGTGGAATTGAAATAAACTGACAATAATGGCTTGTTGAAACTGAGCAGAAAGAGTGTGATCACTGCTTATACTTCATGTGTGGTTTTAGGGGAGACCCTGGGCATCCCCGACACCGTGATGGGCCTGACGCTGCTGGCCGCTGGCACCAGTATCCCAGACACAGTGGCCAGTGTCATGGTGGCCAGAGAAGGTATATATATTTAATCATATGTTTACATCAGGACGCCAGACCAAAACGCACTCATCATGTCAGGTCATATTGTTGTTTTAAGTTTATTCTTTTGCATTTTCCTTTTATCTAAAGTAAAGTACAATAAACACTCACAATATTTTTGATAAAGTAAAAAAAGTGTGTGTATACACTTTTATTGTGACACCTTAGCCATTTGCTCAAGCCGACTGGGAAGTCTGGCAATTCTCTCTTCTAACACTTGGTGGCAGTAGTGAGCTATTCTACGCTTCAGTCGGAAATGTTTGTTTAGATTTTAATTTGATTCTTTATTTGATTAACTTGTATTTGAATTAGACATGTTTATTAACAATCATCAATTACAATATTTTTAAGTATTGAGGGATTTTATGATTTATTATTTTTTATAATTATTATACGGAATTATGCTTTCAGGCTGATCGGATATTTGCGATGGGTTGAAAACAAACCATCAAAATTCAAAGTTTTCCAGAGTCGATCCCACATTGTATTGACCAAAATCAATTCTTTCGATAACATTATTGAGATAAAATGTGCCTGTAAATGTCTTTTTCGACTTTGTGTGAATGGACCAGAAAATGAACCACAAAAGGGTAGAAATATCACTTTTATACTCGTTTTGGAGATTACACTAGACATTTGTTTCTCTTTTAGCTCATTTTTATTTACTTGATACTTTTCATATCCCCAGAACAACTATTGCAACGTTATCTTTTTCGATATATATCTCCCACCGCTACCCTTCGTCATCATATTGTCAACTCCTCACAATAACCCAAACTGTTCTCTGTGTTGCAGGAAAAGCCGATATGGCCATGTCCAACATCGTGGGCTCAAACGTCTTCGACATGCTGTGCCTCGGCCTGCCCTGGTTCATTAAAACGGCCTTTGTGGACACCACTTCCCCCGTGGAGGTCAACAGCACTGGTCTGGTCTTCATCGCCTCCACTTTGCTCCTCTCCATCGTCTTCCTGTTTGTGGCCGTCCATATAAACAAATGGAGACTGGACTGGAAGCTCGGCCTGGTCTCTCTGTTCTGCTACTTAGTATTTGCAACTGTGTCCATTTTGTACGAGCTCGGCATTATCGGGAATAATCCTATAAGACTGTGCGGCGACTGAGGCCACCACTTTCACTATTTACTACCCTTTGCTGCTTTCTCAGGACCAAAGGAATGTTACAAAAACTGTACAAAAAATGTTAATCTTTTAAGTCTTTTAAAGTTAACATAAGGAGGCTGACCGCTGATGTTATGCATGAACTGTGCTGGTCACATTATGACCCAAAGGAGTGGGCCAGACGACAGGTGGTCACAGTAATTACAATATCAATGTATCATGCACTATATAAACTGATATGAACTATATCTTTTTTACATTTGAGAAGCTTTTTTTGTTATCAACGGCTCTCCTCCTAATGATGATTCAACATTTGAGCTGTAGGGACCTATTATTATTATTATTATTATTACTATTATTATTTTATTATTATTATTATTACTATTATTATTATTACTATTATTATTATTATTATTATGATTATTACTATTATTATTGTTGTCATTGTTATTACTATTATTATTATTTTTTATTTTTTTTATTATTATTATTAATAAAATAAAATGATAAAAATATATATATATATAGTTTTTGCATGTTATTTTTCTCAAATCCTCAAGCACAAAGGTGAAATACTGTCCCTTTTAATTCAAGAAGTGATCGGGGATTATAAAATGAGTGAGTCAATTCATCAAAATATCTATAAATTAAGTGTTCGTGTGACTGGTCAACAATGGGACGGTTTAAAGGGCTTGTACCCGAGTTGTATTCATTCTAGTAAAGACAAAATTCTCTTTACATCACGCGTCGTATGGTAAAAGCGACTAAAATAAAATGAGACTAATGTCTAAATCCATGCATCTAATGCAGAGGCTACAGACGGGGTCACCTCTGGCACGTTGTTCACTACGAATCATGGGGAAACAACTGCTTTAACACGATCCCAGACACTTGGCCATGGCGCAATATAAAGTGTGACATTACAGTAGTAGGAAACAAAAAGCAGACAGAGCTTGGAGAACTATGGAAACCGCTGCATGAGACAGTTGTTCCAGACTCATGGTTCAAAAATCAGATGTACTGTATACTATTGACATAAATGAATAATGCAGGGGAATGAAAAGTGTTTGTATGCTTTAGTTGTGTTGAATTCCTTTTTACATTCAAAACAAAAAATGTCGATACTTGAAAAGCTAAAGGAGACAATATAGCTGTTCTTGCTGTTATAAAGGCGAAGTCTGAATGGATCCTAAAGCTCCATAAATGCACATTGTACTTTTACCTCACGCTGACCAGTTTAAACCAATAAAAAACCAAAAGAGAGTCCACTGAACTTGCTTCACCTTGCTCTTGTTTGAAACTGGGTGAATAAGTGAAGAGAGAACACACAGTTTGAAAGGATCTGATAAGGTTTTATGGACATGTCCTTATTGTCTGCGAAGAGGAAGGAGAGCGCGCCCGTAAATGGTAAAAACTTCAAAACTTTCCGCTGCTTCCCTGAACTGAAGGATCACTGCCAGAGTAATTGACAATTTAAAACAAAATATATCGTTTGATGGGGGAATGGTCTTCAAAATGTTGCCCTGCCAAAGGAAAGTGAACCCCATAGGCCATTTACACTACTTTTTATGTGAAAGTTGGGAATATTTTAGTAGTAATTCCTTCCTATTTATCAATTTAAAGTGTTTTTTGTCCTGTTATTGCACAGAATATACACTTTAGCATTTCCTTTTATCCAATGTATAATGTAAAATGTGTGCATGTAGCTCAGAAATAAAACAGCCAATTTAAAAGTAGGTGATACATTTTTTAATCTGAAGCCGATTTTAAAACTAAATCCTTTCTCTAGTTTCCTAGTTTATTTGTGGTTTAATCTTGATTTAATCCAGTTTTAGGATGGCTTTAATAAAGTGTTACTCCTGGTCGAGTACCCAGTGGTATTTGCATTAATGCTACACTGGCTTTTTTTTTTTTTTTTTTTTTTTTTTTTTTTTTTTTTTTTTTTTTTTTTTTTTTTTTTTTTTTGCATGTCTCGTGGATGCAATTACTTAGCTGGAATGTTCCGCAGTATGGCATTAAACATATCAAAGCAGCATTCTAGCATTACTGCTCGAAAACGTCGTGAAAACCGAGCATTCCAACTATAACTTTAAAGCATTCGTTGTATTTTAATGACTTCGATGACACATAAACATCAATTACAAGCACCAAGTTTAAAAATTAAAAACTTTATTTCTTCAAACTGCTTTGACAAAAAGGCATTTACAAAACAAAGACCTATGATGAACAAAACATGATCAGAGAATGGACATGGTCGTGGAGTAATTAGCGTTTTTAAAACAAAACAAAACCATAATTGGCCAAAAAGGACTGGATGTGGGAGCGAGGGAGGAGGGCCGTTCGAGACTAGAAAAGGTTTAGGTGGTGCGGTCGATGCGCACGTCCACCTCGCGCCCGTTTATCTTCGTGCCGTTCATGAGCCTGATGGCCATCTCCGCGCTCTCGGGACAATCGAAGCGCACCGTGCCGCTGCCCTTAGACCGCCCGTTCTCCATCTTAATCTCTGCGTACATCACCCGACCTGCAACAAGGACAGACATCGCAATACAACGTTTTATTAGTCTGGGGAACTGCCACTAAATATTAAAAAACGCTGTGTGGAATTTTAAAAACGGTGTCCAGTTGACTCTCTTTGAAACGACTATTTAAAGCAGGGGTTTTTTTTCCAGCTCCTGTAAAATTACTGACATTTCTCAAAATAATGCATATTAATTTTATAAATTTTAAATAAAATCGCATTAGTCCCATCGCAAGTTAAATAGAAATGTCAATTTTATTAGACTACAGTATATACACGGATAATTCAAAGTACAAATTAGAGCTGCACAATATTGAAAATGTACGCACAATCAATATTATTGCGATATTAGAATGCAATTTGACGCAACAATTTCAGTTGTATTAAAACAAATATTGTATTGCATTAATCTATTAAGTCACACTCTGTCTAAATAGTGCATAAAAATCTGCCTTTTTCTTCATTTTATTTTTAAAAACAGATATCAGCCCTTAGAAATATTGGACCAATATCCATTATTGACACTTAATATTTTGTGCAACACTACTCACAAATATATGAATTGTTTTGCTAAGTTTGTGTGACTGATGGTTTTGTCGCTTAAAAGAATAAAAAAGAAAATCTTACCACAATGACTGAACTGCTCTTTCAGCTTCTGCCATGTCAAATCATACGGGAGCTGCCAAAAACAAACAATGTTCATTATAAATAATAGCCATAAGCCACTGCCGTCCTCGTGTGTTTGGTGTCAAGGCGATGTCTGTGATGGGATAACCGTAAAACACCACAAAGCAGAGTGTCGGGGGCAGAGGAGACGAGAGAGGGAAACACAGGACACAAACACGAGAAACAGCTGTAGAACAAAACTCTCACTAAGCCATTACGTTTAACTGCAGCGTTCTCATCCATGTCCTTTTATACAATTGCATTTGACCCCACACTGTCCACAATACACCGCCAATAATCCAGTTTGAAGCGTTGTTTAAAGATTACGATGTGATCGGTGAAGCTGCAGCAAATTAGCTTCAGTAAACACGACACCGCTTCCCAAGTCGTTTTTACGCAGCACAGTTTTTGACTGGCATCTAAACGAGAAGTGAAATGCTCTGGTCGTTTTGAACGCTTTATGGTCTCAAAGCGACTCACTCTAGACAGGAAACAGCTGATGCTAGGTGCGCTATATAACTTTTGGCTCTGCAGTCTTTGCGCTCAGAGGATTATAAGATTCGATATGATTTTCCTCGTGTCTGGTCTGAGCTTTTCGTCTCCCGTTTATACTGTAAACCGTTGAAGACTCCTGCCATGTGCCCCGGGCTTTATAGCAGTCTTACATTTCGGACATAGATCTGGCAGCCTGGTTTACCCCCGGAGTTCCATCCCTCAGAGACGCGCCCCGAGCCGCCGCCTCCAAACCCCCCGAAGCCACGGTTCATCTCCAGCCCTGCGGGCATCGCCATCCGGTCGAACCCAGAGCCCATCCTGTCCATGCCCATGCTGCCCATCCCTCCACCTGCAGGACACACGGGAAAGCAGGGGCTCAGTCAATGTGCAGACTAAACAAGGCCATTTTTGTGCCTCTTTGTGCTGTGGGAGTCTTTTTACAGTGACAAAAAAGGGTTCAATGCCAAACAACAGATGTATTTTAAAGCACCGGCTTCACATTTGAGGTAATTAGAAAAATATATTCAACACCTACGATATTGACATCAGATAACTCAAATTATGTTTAAATTACAAATAAATGTCTTAAAAGTTTTACTCAAAACTGTTAAGATAATGTCTGAAAAGAAGATGACAAAACGCGAGTGGCGGGTGAATAACAAGTGCCTTCATTTAATGACATTTGAACCCGAATGCGAGTCTAGTTGAATAAAAAGTAAGTGAAAGATAAAACCCACCTCTGTTAAAATATAGCAGCTGTAAGTCACTGGAATTTACAATGGATGGCAGTTTAACCTTTTCCTTTCACCCCTTAAATACATGACGAAACAGCATCATGGAGCGACCCCAACCCACACGTGTATTGATCATGACCCGTATCAAACTATTCAATATTATATCGAAGATCGCTGTATTTAGTTGAAGCTAAGAACCATGCTACAATAGCAATATTATACATTTTTGATAAATCTGCCCCCTCTACAACATATGCTAATATTAAATCAATAGCTCAGATCGTCTTGAAAAGGACATTCTACTGTATGAAAGTGTTTTGGATCATTGTGGTTTCAAAATACAGTTTACAGGCAAATACCCTACATATAATGAAGATTATGTAGAAAAGGAGTAAATTGAAAATGTTTAGTACCTAGTCCTGAGCCCATGCCTCCTCCGAACCCTCCGCCTCCTAAAACAGACGGCATAAAACAGATTAGATAAGGTTTGAGGTCCACATAAAGCAAACATTACAGTTCCAATTGTTCACATTCTTTAGTGGTTAAAGTACGCCAAGAATTTAAGGTTCAGGACAGTTTACCCATTCCTCCAAAAGAGTCTCCAAATCCTCTGCTCATGGACACGTCACCGCGGCCAAAGTCTCGGTCCATGCCGCCCATTCCCGACCGGTACATGTCTGTGCAAACATAATACACAAACGATAACTGACCCAAAGCGTTACAATTCAATCCACTTTCTTTCCTGCAGTAGAATAGTTGTATTCTATATCACTGTGGTCAAAGCACAGCGGCGTTGGGACGGCCTGGAGGAGGCGGCTTACTTAGAGATGATGAACCCAAGATGGAAATATACACGTTGGAAAAACTGTGCTGTGATTGTCTTATTTTGTAAATAAAAAGCACGTCGAAGTTCACAACAAGTATTACTAAGTAGTACTAATCAACAGGCCCACAGTATTCAGTGCGTTGTCGTTATTTGCAAAAAAGAAATCAATAGTGCTACAAATAATGCATAATGCGAGTCCATTAATTAGATTTACACAAAACACCACAAAGTCCTTAGTTGGTTTTAAATAAATAAGTAACGAGGAGGGAAAAAACCAAGGATCGTTTAATTTCCAAGTGCTGCGTTTTCAGTCGGACCCCTTTGGTCTGCCTTTCACAGTTAAACCCGTTTCTGATGTCCTGCCCCACATGACTGCACTGATACACACTTTACTCTTCCCCTCGTCCCGTAGCAGCGCGCACGACCAGGGACACTTCTTTATGCACAGATTTAGTCGGGAGTGTCCAAACTTTTTTTCACCGAGGGCCGTATTTGGAAACGTATACGGATCAGAGGGCCACACACAACCCGACAATGAAGTAAATCATTCTGAATTTGGCATAGTTTCGATGAGCTTCCACACCTGGAACATTAATATTAGGTGGTATAACATCAAAATACTTGAATTTTTTTTCTAATTTTACAGTAAAAAGTACTACTTTTTGCTTTTTAAACCAACTTGGCAGGAAGCCAGAGGACCAATAAAAATTGGTCTGAGGGCAGCATTTTGCCCCCGGGCCGTAGTTTGGACATGCCAGGATTAAGTGAATGAAATTCACAAATTAGATTTATTTAAATGTATTTAGTTGATTTTTGACAGGGGCCATGTACAAGAGCACTAATCAAAGAAAACATTCTGATGTTTGTACCAGACTATTGCTCTCAGAGATAACGTTCCTGCAACAGGCTTTGGCCATGAGACAAAACTATGAATAAAAATAGTAAAATGTTCTCATAAAAAGCTTTGACACAATAAATGTTTGCAAAAATAAGTTATTAGACTAGTCAGCCAGCCAGGAAACCAGTAGAAAATGCTCCAAACGGCAGGTAATATTTTTTCCAAAATGATCTGGGGGAGGACCCCCAGACCCTCCTAATCATTCAACCAACATCAGTCCTCCGCCTCCAGGTGTGTTCTGGTTGAGACCAACGTAGCTGTTACTGAATAGATTAATGTCAAAGGCACTTCTGTGTTATATTGTATCGTTATTGGGAGTTGAATTGTTAATATTGTGAATGATCGCAGTTTAACAATAATACCTATGCAAAGCACGTGCAGTGGTCTTGCCGAAACCTGTGGGAAACACTGGTTGGGATAGAGGGGTGCAAATGAGGATGGGGCAGAGGGGTGCAAATGAGGATGGGCCAAAAGGTGCATGGCACATTTGACTGAAAGCTGAGGCATCGCTGTGGCGCTCAAATCCAGCAACAGAAGAGACTCACCTCCCATCCGGCCCAGGTCTCTGCCGAATCCTCCCACGCCGCCCATGTTGTCCATACCACTAAAGCCGCCGCCCATTCCTGTAAAAAAAAAAAAACCCATTCTCAATACACTGGCTGCAAACTGTAACATTTTAGTTTCTAACACGACTAAAAATACCTCCTCCAGAACGGTTCATTCCACCGTATCCAGGCATATCCATCCCTATCAGAGAAGAAGTCTAACAGTGAAAACAGGAGCAAGCTCACTTATTTACACCACATTAACGATAAGAATCTAGCGACAAACAAAGGTGACTTTAAAAAGACACCAAATAAAGATGGCGCTACTGTTAAGATGCCTTATCTGTCTAACCCACAATCCAGGAGTCGTCCGGGTCAAACGTGAGCCATGTAAACTTTGGCCAAGAGTTTGTTATGCCACGTTTATAAAGATTATTAAAGTTTTTAAAGAAATGTGTACAATTGTGACGCATTAGATATAGATATTTGTAACCAACATAATTAGTAGGATGGAGCCTAAGTAAACTGTTGTAATCATCTGCACACAAACATCGATGTATTTAACAGTACTAGTGAAATACAGCTTGTGCACTCCAGACCTCATGGGGCCCATGTCTGCTCCTCCACTCAGACGGTTGATGGGCTTGTCCTCCTGGTCCCAGTCCATGCCCCACCAGAAAGCCCACCTACACAAGACACACACGGTCAGACATAGTCAGTGACCAGACTCGGTGGTTGTAGAAAGTTATAGAAAATGTTTTAAAATGTACAGTATATACTAGACAAACTTACGTGGTAACTGAGGTCCTTTGTCGATTGGACCACAGTCGTCGAGCAGCAATTGACTTGTCGTCCTGCAATAGTTCAATTTGCATGTTTTGAAACGCATTTTAGATTTATTTTGCAGTACCCATAAATATTAAAATACTTACTATTTTGACGAGCATTTGTCTGTCAAAGAGCATCTGCCCATTGAACATGGCTGATATCAGAGTTAAGGTCAAATTTACCATCATGTTTCTCCTTGCAACTAGTTTACCAGTTTACCATTCAAACTATTATTTCAATAGAACATTTAGACTTTTTTAAAAATACATTATCAACCAAAGAAAGGTTGAAATATGGTGAATGACGACTTGAGGCGTGTAACAGGTACAGAGTGCTTCCTGGGGTGGGCTGAAACAGGGAAGCGTGCTGTGGCACTCACCAGGCTGACTCATCCTGGTGAGTAGGCCCTGTTTGTCTGCTCATCCGAGGAAAGGATAGAGACTATTCTCTAGGTAAAGACTGCAAGGAATCAATCAAAAACAACTTTGGGCACATATATACGAGATACCAATAGCGGTGTAAGAAGGTTAAAAGCTCTGTTTGCATAATACAGGACCTTTAAGGATACAATTGCTGCACTGCCTCCAGTGGCTGCTCGAAGATGACCATTCCCATTCCACGACTTCTTCCATCTTTGTCCTCCTTTACGTCAGCTCGCTTCACCAGACCTGCCATACTGAAGACCTCCTTCAGCTTCTTCCAGCCACCTTATAATCAAGCTGAGACACAAAACAGTTTTATGAATAAGATATGTTGAGCTCATTCATTCACTCAGGCCTTAATAATCATTAAATGTTGGTATTCTCACATAGCTACGAAGACGGTGGTCCAGGCGCCCGGCCTCAGCGCGTGGATGACCTCAGACGGGATGTTGGGTTGTTTAGTATCGAGGTGGGATGTTCACTACTCCAGGGCTCACCTCGGGACGGCCCAACGGGCCCCGGGCAAAACGCTGCAGCACACGTTGGGCAATTTCTCCATCAGGATCCTAAAAATCATTATATGATGCAAATTTAGTTCATATGAAATATTTCTAACTGTACAAAATGTATAAGATAGAGATCGTTTCTATTTGTTAGAAATGGTAGAAAAAGCTACAGTTATTTCTGTGAGGAAAATAACAGTTCTTACTGAGGAATGTTGAGTGGTCTTCCACTTAACATATATTTATTCATAACCTCCAGAGCCTTTGTGATAAATTCTTGTCTTTGAACTCCACCACACTGCAACAAAACATCAGAGTGAAGAACAAAGAGAATGATAGAAACTGTCCATACAATTTTGAACTTACCCACAGCCCTAAAATATGGTGCCACAGACGTTAAGGAAGATTCCAGCCAGAGATAGGGAGTAGAATAAGCACAATTACAGCGTGTAGGAGAAAAACAGGTGTCAACTCTACTATTGAATATCATTTACATAGAGCCACTGACTGAAGTCAGCAGAGTCGAGATATTGAATTACCTTTTCCCTCTTTTTTTTTTTTTTTTAAAGTTACAACTGATATTTACAGCTAATAAAAGAAAGTTGACAGTAACCAGTAACAAGGATTTTTGTTCCTTTGAAGAGAGAGCCGTACCATTTAAATTTGAGACATGTCAATCATGGAAGCAAATCGCACAACCCACATTGGAAAATAGCCAAAACAAACTTTAACAGCAATTTAGAGAAACAGCAACAAAAGCAAAAGTCTTATCTTGAATGGGTTCATTCATTGGGCTACTTTTCCAAAAAATCAACAGGCCATCTCCCTTTCAAATGAATATCAAGCATTAGCCATCTATCAGGCTCTAAACAACTACAGTATCTCCAGTTCAGTAACATAAGACCAAAAAGGACCTAATAAAAGCACTGTAGAATAAAAACCTGCTTGTGCCACATCACTTACCCTTGACTTTCCTTCTGCATCCTTAAAGAGCTCCACGTATGTAACCTCACCAACTACATGAGACATACAAAGGAAAGAATACCAAGAGAACAAAAGGGATTTAAGTCACCAAGATTTCTCAGTCGCTGCCGGCCTTGGCAATGCCGCTACAGATGGAAATGTCCCATTAATGATCAACAGTCAGCCCAGACCAACATCCCACAGACAACACCATGCCTTTCTGGACCATGATTGAGACACCCACAAGGCCACGGCCAAGGCCAGAGAGAAACACAGCTACATTTAACCTGGGGAAGACTTCAACAGTGATCAGTGGTCAACAGATTCCACATTTGGCATTTTAAATTAATAAAAACTATCCTTAAGGCTTTCAAATGCTACTTTAAAACCCATATATCAGTGTAAAACATTACTATAGTTTCGTTCAGATCTGCTAGGATAAAATGTTCACCCTGCAGCAAATTCAACAAAATCAACAATCGTGTCTAGAGTTTGAGGTTACATTTTGGAGCTGACTATGACATATAACAATTGACTATCGTCTACCATTTCTCACAGACATATCAGCCCAGACTAAATTGTTACCAATAAATCCAATTTAAAATGTAAGCACCAGTGACTCTTGTAATTCACAATATAATACCTGCTTAAAGTATGGCTCTTGTAAAGCAAAATGAAGCCATCAGCAAAAATATGTAGCTTAAGCATTTCTGGGCTCAAGAGAGAGCAAAATTAAGTCTTATGTCCTGCCCACTATACACATTACCTTTCTCCCGCATTAGATCTTTAATAGCCTGCCACTTCATATCATATGGGATATTGCTGATGAAGACTCGGTTCCTCTGACCGGCCTTCTTTTCCTGTTTGTCTTTGTACGGGTGAAAGCGATTTCCTCTTCGTGTGCCAGAGCGGTCTTTGCCATCCTGCTTCTCATCATCAGTTTTATCCTCTTCATTCTCACTACAATAGAGAGGCAATAAAGGTAAATCACATCAGTGACAGTGTGACACTCAAGAGGCTTTACTGTTGTCAAACTCAACTCTAGTGTTAAGTCTAAATGAATAACATATTATATTGAGTATAGGGTGCTCAGTGTTTTATGTTGCACCTTAAGGCCGAGACAAGTTCCTACGTTTTTTAATTTTGTTCATTGACAATGGCAATAAACTCTTTCTGATCTGATTCTGATTAAATGTAAGTAACTGTTTTTATCTGGCTGTTACTGTCATATTTAATCTTATTTTGTCTTTCAGAAAGTTCAGTTTCGTAAAGCCGTTCATAAACAGTAGCCTGTCAGACCACGGGAATGAAAGGAAATTAAAGATGTCACTGTCTCAATAATCATGAATAAATCTAAAATTTGATATCGTGACATCCCTAATTGAATGTTAAGTAAACAGGAAATACAGGTCATCAAAACGAGCAAGTGATATTTGAAATTAGTCCGTTTTCTTTATTACTTATCTCTGAATGGAGAGATTTGGTTCGGATCAGGGACCATTAACATAAACAAGACATAATACAAGAGAAACCAAAATACTTTATAGAACATATAAACAATGTACAGGTCACTACAGGCTCAACAAACTGCACAGTCATTCCAGGTCATTGCATCTCCTTCCAGACTGCATGAGTTCAAGCTGATTGTTGAGCTCATGAGTGGGATCTCCAATGATGTGAGATCTCTGAGAGTAAGATCATGGACAAGCCTTGTGAAGCTGAAAGATGTAATTAGCCTTTTAATACTCCTATAACCACTGTGAGTAAGTCTGAAAGTGACAAAAGATTTATGTTGACAATATTAAATGACTTGAACATTTGCGTTTCTTGTATCAATCCTTCAAATATTATTATTTATTTTTTTGTTAATCCTTCAAAAACACCAGATTTTGTGCATAACTTGATGTTTTATTCTTACAAATACATTCACTTCAAATTATATATCTGATGTTACGTCAAGCCAGTTATTCTTATATTAGGTATTATTACCCGAGAAGTAATTTTCCCATATACTTTTCTCCACTTACTTGAGTAACGTGTTGGATCAGTATTTGGTATTTCTCATTGAGTAATTTGATCTTGAAGTAACGTTACACTTGAGTACACTACCATTATATTGACATTCTGCAGACAGCGTTCAGTAACGTTAGCTAACCTTGGTGATTAGCATGTGAGCATAAACATTATAGTTAGTTATAATCACATTTAAAAAAACACCCATTCCAATAGACACAGATTATATTTACTTCAAAGATCGCCTGTTGTATTCAGGCAGGTACTGTTTTTATCTCACTCCGCGGCAACAAAAGCACATCTAGACTCCATCTTAGCTAAAGCTAAAGCTAGCGCTAGCTTCAGGAGCATGGATGTGAATGGGATGTCCGGGACAATGCTGCGTCTGTACTCACGTTTTCTCCCCATTATGTGCTCCTTGGGACGTCTCATCGTGTTCGGACGTGGCAGTAGAGTCTCCTTGCTTCTGCTCATCCTCGATAGGAACCACATCTGCCATGGTGAGGTTTGTTTTCACACTCACAACACACAATACGTCCCTGTTGTCGCTGCGCAGTTTGTCCAGCCAGAGCAGGCTCCAAACACCGCGAGATCAGGAGCTGTTGCTAGGCAGCCCCGAGACTCATAATAGATCCATGTTGGAGAGTTGGCGAGTTAGCAAAATAGTAAAAAAAAATAGTAAGAAGGCTACGAGTTTGCAAATAGTAATAAAATACAGTCGCATTTAAGCATTTAAGAGGAAAACGAAGAAAATTAGGGAAAAGGCAAAATGTCTCACCTCCTTTGGCCAATAAATGTTGTCAGAAGTTCTCAGTTTTCTTAAGAGTGCAACCTAGGCCTTCAGATAAATTCAACTGAGATCTGGATAGCCTAAACTAAAACTTACATATTCATTTTAGAAATCTTGTTTGGGTTCGCATGTGTTCCCCAAACTATTTTGAGTTTACCACAAGAAATACTATGGTGGAGGATAGTAGGCTATAGGCTGTGATTATAGTGATTAGTAATTGGTAATTAATTTGCAATAGTTGTGGATTTAGATTTACGTTATATCCGTATCTTTCTTAGAACTGTATAAAAAAGGGGAGACGCTGTGATGATTACATAATTGAAAATGTAATGGGAAATGGGGGTGTCAGTGCACACATTTCAATAGTTCAGTTCAAATCTTTAAAATTGTGTAACGCTTCAGTTTATTTGTAAAACAGTGACTTTTTAATTCTCATTCAGGACAACAAAGATCCACGCATTCCCATCCGCGCATATTCTGTGGGTCAAAGTTGATGATGACAAAGGTGGAGGAAGGTAAGTCTCATTGACCAATATGGAGCAAATAATGACTTTTATCATTTGTTTATAGTTACAGTTACAAAACAGATTGGTTTGTTAACATGATTTAAACATTTTATTATCAGGGGTGTCATAATATCACAATTCAGTATCATAAATATAGCTAGAATAAACATTACAATTTATGAATAATTCTCGATTACTGACACATGACCAAACAACAGTGAAATCCTAATTGTCACATTGTCCAACACAGTTTGTTCAAAACCAAACAAAAATAAATTGATTAAAAACAAATGTCACAATTACTATTTTGCAGTCATTATGATACAAAAAATGGGACAAGATCTCGTGATATAAAATTGCCATGCACACGTCCAATGAGATACTGTAGTTATAAGAAGCAGTGCCAGTTCTATAATAAAGCTAAAATATAAGATTGTGAAGCCAAAATGTTGAGCAGTGAATGTATTTATTATAAACTAAGTTTCATTCTCATGGGCCCAAATTATTTGTACAGTCTTGTAATTTGGGAATTTTTTTGTTTTTTTTCTGGTCTTACCCTTAATGATTATACTGTGACATGCATAATTATACCTTGACATCCCTGTGTATTACTGCATTTAGCTGAACATTTTTAAATTCTTGAAAATTTGTGTTTTTTTCTCCAAGGTAGTGTGCATGTGTGCGTAGTTATTTACCGTAAAGGTCACTTTATCACATAATCTGACAGGATTTTAGTTCGAAATTCAAATTAGGTCTCATACTTGACCCCAAAAACAGATTCTGGTGAGTAGTTTTTCTTAGCCCCCACTTCTAATCTCCAGATATTCCCCTCGAGCCCCTTTACAGGTGTTTCATACACTTTTACACACATGTATATGCATGTATTTCTCTTTGTACTTTCTTGTAGAGATTGCTTTATCACATTTTATCATTATTGTAAAACCGGGTGTGAGGTGCAGTTTATTAACATCAGAAGTGGATGCACTGCAGGCAGTAAATGGCCCACTAATATCTGTTTGACCTGTTGTCTAGCAGCGATAAAACCCAGGTAATCTTTATCCTCATGTCCGATGTACGCTGGATTATTGTGTTCTCTGATGTTGTATAATTTTATACCCGTGCAACTAGACTGTATTTAGTAGAGGTTTGAAGAAAATGGCAGCGATAAAGTCGGACTCATACGTGAAATGTTATGGCATTACGTGGTCATTTAGAACATAATCTCTCTGGCAGTATTTGTTAATGGGTTACTAATTAGTGTTTTGTTAATAATGTACATTCGTGATTTAGTTCTGTTTGTGACACAAACAGAAAAATAGGGCTGTAACAATTAATACGGTAGTCGACTGTAAAAATAATCAATGATAACCGTCGACACATACAAAAATACAGTTTAATACACGAACAACCCAAACAAAGACAGTGGCATTATTGAATCAAAATGTCGTGTCATGAATACTACACTTTCGTAAATATTCTCCATCTAGAAGCCTTCAGCCACTATATTTCAACCTTCATTTGGTTGATAATGTATTTAAAAAGTGTCAATCTACATACAAAAATAATGGTTTGACTTCAAAATGTATCTCTGACTAGTCCAATACTAAACTAATTGTTGGTCGCAGCCCTACTGAAAAAGCTGTATGCAAAAATGATATATTATTTAGATTAATTGCATATTGACTATATATCCACAAAAAATAGGTGCAATATTCTGATTGATGTGTGCTGAAGACGGCACGCTGTCATTACATTGACAGCTGGAAACATGTTAAATCAGGTTGAATATTGTTCATGTGAATATAGTTTATCATCAAGTTTCACTACCAGATACCGTTTTCACAGTAAAAAATAGTTTAAATACAGTGTTAAATTATAGCTTGAAATATTTGATCAGGCGGACTTTGAGAACCCCTGCCATAGTGAGCATTAATTTTATGTCCAAAAACGGTAATAAACAGATTCTGCGGTGACTTTAGTGGCGATCGCTATTTGAATAATTATATTTATTGCCATTTTCTGAACTTTTTTTTGCCCCTTTTGTACCAGGCTATTTACTGCTATATGATATGATAGAACATTCAAAACTATCATTTATGGGAAACAGTGGTAAACGCACTCATAATGTGATTATTGTCAGACCTTTTTTAGTAAAAAGATGATTAAATGATACGTAAAGAGCAAAATCATTAGATTTCTTTCTGATCATGATCCTCTCACCTGAGGTTTGCATGTCATTTCAATACTCTTAAATGTCCTGAAAAACACATTTCGGTGTGCATTTTCTTTTCAGACTTCGCATACTAATTCATGATTTAAACATAAGCTGTTGTTTCCTAGCACTACTTTCCCTTTGGACACAGTACAACTTATTTGCACAAGCCGTCCTTGCATAATGACCTTCAATATCTCGCCTTCTTACTGCAGCCTTCAGCCACTGTGTCTGCGTGTGACCTGAGACACAAGAGGAGGCACTGCAGATGCTGTAAACTTTAAAATGAAGACCTCTCACCTTCTCTGTTTTCTGCAGGCAAAATGTGGTGGTTTGAAACAACTTGTAAGCCTTGAATTATTGCGCATAACACTCCCAAGATGGTTGGCATTCTCCGGGAAGGTCGCCATGTGAATAAGTCAGGCAAAAGCTAGTTACTGTTGATTTATTTTATAATAGAGACACACAGTATCATCACAGACTATTATAATAGGGTTTATTGCAGTAGCATGTTAAAAGGTAGTTAGACCATGTAAAAATAACAACTTTTAATCATATTTGAACTTAAACTTAAGCCTGGTCAGAGTGTTTTTTTATAGAAAGTAGAAATATTGCAGCGAGATTGTAACGAGGTTAATAATGCTAGTTTGGCGTGTAGGAATTGTGCCTTGGACTTCAGACTTTTGTGGTAAAAGATTCTCAGTGTAGAACAAGCGTGTATGACCTTAAGCTTACAGTAAATACAAAATCATCTAACAGAAGTGAACACAGTGAGAATGTTTTGCTCTTGGCAAAGTCACCATATGTTATGATTACTAATGATTGTAATTACTCAAAATGAAACTGGGTTAGTTTGCAGATCCACAGTGTTTTGTGCTTTTGTTTTTCTATTGATTTAGCTAATAGAAAATAGACAGCTATTCTTCCTAATGGAAAAATAATATAATGTTGCCAATATCCTGTTATTTTGAGAGCAAATGTATGACTAAATCAGGGTAATTCACTTCAGTAACTAAAATCACAGTAACCAAGCCTCAACGCATATAACTCTTTTAACTACATAATGTGAAACATAGAAATATAGACATATAGAAATATAAGATCCAATTAATATCCAACTTCCAGGTCCACTTTCTGAAGTTCACTAACTTAAAATGGACTTGTGAAAATGTCCAAATGTCTGTCAAAATGACCATGTTTTGGATGCAATTTCTCCAGCATAACATTAGATTTAAGAACATGTATATTCCGTAGTTAGCTTTATGCTGGCATTCTTTATGTGTCCCCCCAAGAGAGGGAAACTCCCTCTCTGTATTTGAGCCCTCCTTCAGCCAGTGCCACTGGGGCAACTGTCAGGGGCAGTGAGCCCCTGACTCACAGCAGACTGATGTGTGCAGCACTCTGAACTGAGTTCTACACATTTATCAACCTGGAAAAGCCGTCCGTAATGTTCAAACAAATACTTCACACTGATTGGTCGACACATCACAACAGCTGAACATGTCCAGAAACACAGTGGGGCTTTGAACGTGTGTAGCTTGTATTTATTACATTAGGGGGTCTTGGGGGAAAAAAACTTGACATGCATTCTTCTTGAATGTCAGGGGTCGCCTAGCCACAGATCTGATCTGTGACTCGGCTTGGTAACGTCACCTATTTTGACACTATTATACCAGCAAGGCAAGGCAAGTTTATTTGTAGAGCACAATTTGTTCACAAGGAAATTCAAAGTGCTTCACAAAACAGGAAAAAATGAAATAAAAAACTGTGGAACATTCCAGGCTATAACAATAACATCTCCATGGAGACAAGTAGAGGACCCTCCATGTGAAAAGTAGCACATTGCACCTTTAAGTCTTAGAACAGTCCTAATTTTCGACCTTGTTAAGTAAGTGAGTAACAAATTTACCTCATGAGGAAGTATAGAATTATTACCATTTTGAAGCCGTTTACAGATGAAATGAGGCTTCAGGTTTTGTGAGTTAAACAATATATCCTTCTTTTAGTTATTTATTTATTTTAGTTTACTGAGTTCGATCGCACAATTTCTGTCATTGGTTTGGCGATTCATCGTGTAATCACTTTTAAACCTGAAGAATTCACAATGTTTAAATCGTAGCTTCTCTCTGTTACTCCCAGTTTTAGTAGCGCTTTACACCTTGTTCAGTTCATTTAAGGTCATCTCTTATGAGGTGGTGATGGGGTAGAAAGTTTGACTATTTGTCTATTTCCTGTTGCGTGGAGAGCTCTTGTATGACCTTAAGCGAGGGCAATTAAAATGCCATCATTGTACCAAGCCTAAGCGAACATGGCAGCGTTATTTGATGCAATTGTTTCGCTCTGGGCACGATCCCACACAAGTTGTCTGTCTCACTAGATGTATTAGACAAAAAGCCCCCAAACTGAAGGCAAGGGTGATCTGTAGTGCTTGTTTATATGTAGGCTTGTGTTGCACGCGCGGGCGGAGGAGGAATGTTTTCAATGACTGAAGCTGCAACGGAGCGGCGAGTGAGACTAACAAGTGGTTGCCATGCAGCAGCAGGGGCGAGCTTCTGGAGGGAGAGATAGGAACCTGAATGATAATCAGCGCGAGGCATTGCGAGTCGGCCGGTGGGGTGGGGTGGGGGGGTGTACAGGAACCGAGCTGCCTTTTTCCATCTACACACACGCCACAAGAAACACGCCGAACATTAAAGAGAACTGTCCTCTCTCTCTCTTTCTCGCCTGTCCCTTCCCCGCTCGCTTTATCTCGCTTTCTTTAGAAGTGGTGGTGCATCGTGGGAAGGGATCGCAGCGCAGCCATGGGCGGATAAGTGGAGGATGCACAACACACGGCAGCGGCGATGTCTGGGCGAGTTGGTTGGCGAGGGACAGAGCAGAGCAGAGGCAGCAACAGGTCTGTGCGGATGATCATGAGAGCCTGGTGGTGAGTCGCTTCTCCGTTTCGTTCCCGCGCAGTCGGTACATTTGTTTACTGAGTCTCTAGGAATCGCCCCCTCCTCTGTAATGCAGTGTCCTTTTCCGTAACATCGCTTGGGTTTCGGCATCCGTCTCAAACATCCACGCCTCTCGACAGCGTTCTTCCGTGGACACCCGCGGCGCCTCGTCCACACGCCAGACACTTTTCGCACAGAGACGTCTCCACCGCTTTGACATTGACTTTAGTTGGGTGAATGTTCCCGCTCGCGTCGGTTGCCACTGCTGTCCGTGTCTCCTGTGAGGGGGCCGGACAACCGCGTTGCCAGGCGGCCGTCTGCTGCTTGAGTGCAACAGGTACGGAAGCCTCACATGCTACGGTCAGCAAGACTGCGAAACGGATTGTGGCGCGGTTTGGCGTTTGAGTTGGAAAGGTGGCGGCATGTTGCGGTTCAGGTTTTCATTTGAGTTCAGTGTTGAGGGCACGTTGCCATGGTTCATGTGGATGCAGTGATGTTCGAAGGACTCAATCGTTGCATACTCTTCGGGCAAGGCTTTCTAGAAACGCAAATGAGCATCACATTGTTAGTAAAGTATTTTAATCAGGTGCTGAACGATTTTGGCAAAATATCGAATGCAGTGTTTTTTCTGCGATTGCGATTCAATTTGTGTTTCCAATAGTTCAAAGTGCACATTTTAAGCATGTTCAGGAGCATTAACATTTGAGAGACGGCTGAAGCTCATTGAATCCATGTGCAGGTGCAATATTCCTAATAGATTCAGCTTTAACAATTATACTTCTACATAAATAAACGTCCAATCAACTTATAATTGATTATTATGGCAACAGGGCAGGGCACTAAAGTAATAGGAACGTAAACAATAGGCTCATTTTGTTTTGTTGTTGTGAAAAAACAACTTTATATATCTAATAAGGGACATGTTTGTAGCTTCCTATGTCTTGGCAAAAGATGTAATTTGTCCCATGTTTAACAGGATCTATGATTAATCGACTAATCATGGTGGTGGTGACTAAAAGATAATTTTCATTGTGGTTTGATAATTGTAATGTACAGACACATACAAAAGATCTTTTTATTACAAAGACAGTGGCATTATTAAATCAAAATGTCACAAAAAGAATCAACACATTCATAATTTTATCAATATTACACTTTATTTGTAAATATTCCCTATCTAGAAGTCTTCAGTCATCGAATATCAACTTTTATTTGGTTGAATTATGTATTTAAAAATGATCATTAGTTGCAGCCCTCGTCTATAAAAGGTCCAGGCCCAATTGTCAATTCTAACTCAAGTAATTGAGAAAGGTCATTAACAAATGATCAATGTCATATTTGTAGCAGTCATAAAACATCTCTTTATCTATTTCTACATTGATTTCACCCGTTTGCACGTCTTGCTGTACATGAATGTGAAGCTCTAACATGAAGCCTGATGTAACTGTCGTCCAGGTAAGATGCAGGCTTTCACAGCCCTGAGCCTTTCCGAGGAGGGATGAAGAGGCCGGACGCCGCTTTAACACCATGTTTAGCGCTCACTATAACCATTCTCTGGCTGCCATGAGCGGCAACGACATGGCCCACTCGCTGACCCTGGAGCAGAAGACCGCCTTCGCCTTCGTGGGGATGCTGCTGGTCTTCCTCGGGCTGCTCATCATCAGATGTTTCCGGATCTTACTGGACCCGTACAGCAGCATGCCCTCGTCCAACTGGTCGGACGGCATCGAGGGGCTGGAGAAGGGGACATTTGAATACGCCCTGACCTAACACAGGGAGACAAAGACAGTGTAGATGTTTATAGGGATGATGGGACTGTTTTGACGCAAGCACATGAGCCACGTGGCATTGCACCTGAATCCGATCAACAAGAGCGAAAGGAGTATGTTTTTTGTATGTCCGTGTAGAGTCTATCCGAGTGAATGAAAGAAGAGACTTGGGAACACATTTGAAATATTTTTATTTTTATGAAATCAAAGTGACTGATGGTTTTGTGCCAAGGGAACAACGATGAGTGCCGCGCGTTCACGCCGCCATTGACGCCCTATCAATATGGAATACAAACTTTTCCACGCACATTTTGCCTTTAGTTATTTGTCTTCCACGTTTTTTGGAGCAGGAGATTTATTTTTGCTTTTCTAACCAGCTTTTCGCTCTCTATCAAAGGCCATATTTTACTGATACGTTTGCTTGGAGTCGTTTGGTTTATCCTGAAGATGGACGACTATACTGTAACTTTGGCTTGGGTTATTTAAGCGCTCTACAATGTGTTTACAGGCTTTTCAGCTTCGCGTGCTGCACAACCAGTAGATAAAGCTTTTGAATTGCCACTTTGCCATGCCTCCTTTTGCAAAAACGCCATGATTTCTTCCATTTTGAAAGCTTTACCGTTTGACAAAGCTGGCGGTGGTACACTGTGGTCCACTCTTACACTATGAGCCATGCTTTCGAGCTGAATGTCAGTGAGAGGTGGAGAAATTAGGCCGCTGTGGGATTAATTTATTTGAAGACTCAGGGACAAGACTCTGCACAAGAATGTACGGCTGGAAACAGGGTAAAAAACGTCCAACTTCGTAGTAACTCTTAACGGACTCGGCTGCCGGTGGGACGTCGTCGAATGCAGTACAAAAGGTCTTTAATCTAACTGTGATTTCTACAGGATGCAAAAACAGATCCGGGGGGGGCTGTGCTGCGCGCGGGGTGACGCTGAGTGATGGCGCGGGGAGGACCGCCACGGTTTCATGTTTAAATGTGCCGAACGCAGTGTGCGTCTGATCGTCTGTGATGGATTGTGTTTGTCTACAGTTTTATTTTTGTATGACACGCTTAAGTCTTGGCATCTGGAGCAGGAAGAGGTTACATGGTAGTGTATGGTAGTGATGCACACGGACTAATTAGGACAGTGCCGTGGAGGTAAATTGAAACGTTGTTAATTTTCTCATTCTTAAATTAGAAGGATATTTGAATTCTGACCGCTGTTATTTTTATATTTTATCTGTCATTTATGCATTGATTTGTTTAATGGAAATGTTTTATACGAAGAAAAATATTAAAATGACTGAGCAGGGAAGTAAATAATGTGCAGCATTTAAGGATTGTGTCATCAAATTTGATAAAAAGGTGAAAAGGTTAGAACACGTTTGGTGAGGTTAAAAGCAGAGGTGGGTCATGTTTAAATTACTCCTAACAATAGTTTTTATTTTCTTTATGTGCTTCTCTCCTTCAGATATGAAAATGCCAGTTTTTCTGCATGTATTAATGTTTTATCACTCCAAGTAGGGCTGCAGCGATTAATTAATCGACTCATTTTGACTTGTCAACTATGAAAAATAATCGTAGTCATATTTTGATAATCGTTATCTAGACTATAAAGACTCTGAAACGCATCAGAAAATACCTTTTATAATAAAGACCCCTGCATCATAATGGCAAAACTAATTCAGATTTCCATCAATAATGTAATAACACAATTTGTAAATATATTTCAATATTTATTTGGTTGCTCATCTTTTCAAAAAACAATGTACAATGTCTAACAATTATTGCGGACTATTTCACTACTAAAATAACTGATAGTTGCAGCTCTACTTTCAATAACATTATTTGCAATTAGATGTTTTTTTTCTGTTTGTCTAACAATTACTCTTACTTGAGTTGTGTAATTTCCCCCAAATACTTTCTTATTATTTTGAAGTAACACTGCTCTTCATCATCTGTATCCTTTTGACCACCCACCTCTGACTGGAAGTGCATCGCAGTTTGTGGTGTTCAAAAGTCAATCTGCCGTTTGTCCTAATGTCCTACTGGTCTAAAAGCGTACTACGTTTCACTTTGCATCGAACTACCGATGTTTACAAAGGCAGTTTGTGTTTTAAACGGCCGCGAGTGAGACCAGCAGCCCATTCCAACTGAAGGTCGTCGTAATTGAACAGTGAGATAAACGCACACCAGCCAATGACAATAACATGCCACCGACTTCTGCAGCCACACATTTGAAGACCGTTCTGACCTTGTACGGGACAGAAAATGGACTGCTGGGAGTGCGACTTTGACAAAATGCGCCGTTACCTGTCAGCAGTTTCAAAAGTATCTCAAGGTTGGTTTAGCTGCCAACATTTTGGAGCAAGATCCCCAAACTTTCCTGCTGGATCCAGTTGCCAATCAGTGCGTTTTGTGAATCCGATGAGATATGAAGATGTGGCCGTAGCGTCGTGGCTCCGCTGTGTCTGTCTAAAGTGTAAACCCTGGTTTCTTATGTGCACTTGTGATGTCCAGCAGTAGAATGACCAAACTATTTTTGTTCCGTGTTTGAATTTGCCCTGTTCTGCCAGTGCTATGAGAATACTGCCTCCGCATTCTCCTCACAGGTGTTAGTCAGTGCCATTTAAATATTGTGAAAATGTGGCATATTTGTAGATATTAAAAGTAGATGTAATATTTCAAGAAATCATTCATTTTAATATTTTTTTTGTTTATTACTTTCACTGTTTTCACCTAGCTTTACGTGGGATGGATTGCTAATCATAGTTTCCACATGCCATTTAAACAAGCCATATTTATCACAATTAAAATACATGAATCAAAAAAATGAATAATGAAAAAACTTGACTTTCACAGTATTATAATGTACTGACTCACACCTTCCACCTTTTTTAGAAGAAGATGACTCCAAATAGCCGTTTGCTTCAAGAGTATTTGATTCTAAAGGTGTGATAAACGTTACCTCTCGATGTTTGTTTTTTGTTTTTGTTTGCTCACCTCTCGCCACTGGAAAATCAGACTGCCACTTGTGAACTCCAAAGTCAAAACGGACTTTCTCTACGGTGTTATTTTTAAAAGACTGGATGGCAGCGGTCGCGGGAGATACCCTGACGACGCCGCGGACTCTCTCTCTCTCTTTCGTCAACTGTTTGCAGACATCCTTGGAACCTCCCACTGAGAGACTTGATGCAGTTGGCAAATTTTTATGACCTCTTCCTCTCTCTCTCTCCCTCCCTCACTCTTCTCTCGCTCTATAGTGCTGTGAATCTGCCTTACTGTGACCTCTATGGGTTTATGTGCCTTCATGTAGAAACATTAGCACCTGACCTGTTGTGAGTGTGGCATTTTACCCTGATGGTGAACCGCGTGTTAACTCCAGTCAGACCTGTCGCTTGCATCTGGTTTCAGAGATTTCTCATCAATAGAGTTTCGAGTCTATGATGTAAATAAATAGAATTTCTTCACTTGTTTACATGTGTCCGAGCAGTTATTTAAAAGAGACAGAACAGAGAGCATTGCCACATTTAAATGAGTAACAGTGCCGTATACATACAACATGCAGAAAAGTAGGACGTAGTTACAAAATTACACATTTACAATGGTTTTTGTGTTCACGGGCGTGATTGAGTTTCAGACACTGCTTCACTTGGCAGTTAAACTGGTTCAGATCTGTGAGTGTTTTCAGTTGGGCAGGTTTAGTGTTCCAGATCTGTGGGCCTTATTCACCAAAAGTGGTCTTGCATTTAGCTGGTCTACAGTCACAGTTTGCTGCGCCCCTTGTGGTGACACCGCGGGGATTAAACTTCTGAATCATGTTACTAACAATTTCTGGAGCAAGTTTAACTATACATTTAAAATAAAATTTTAGTACTTAAAATACAATTTTCAAGACTTAATAAATTGTGCTTTTCAGTAGTGCAATAGTGGCATCTCATCTGCTTTTTGTGCCTCACTTTTAAAGCCTGTGTGTACAGAGAGGTTACACTTAGCCTGACCCCACACAGTGATACAGTGGGAGAGGATCATTGCATGGAAGAACAATCTGGCAGCGTGAATGGACAGACGAGGTCTTATTAGACCGAAGCAGTTCAAATTAGTCCTAATTGTTTTTTAACTGTGCTTCAGCTTCAAATTTTAAATGGATGTCTTGGATGACTCCAAGATATTTGACTTCCTCAAAATTGGCAATTGGATTTTGATTTAGAAGTATCTGGAAATGTTCTAATTAATACATCGTGCATTCTTACTGTGACTTACTGTGACTGGGGTCCAGTCTCCAGCGTGTCCTGGGTCGCCCCCAGAACAGATGCCCTTTAAGGACGCGCCCAGCCACTCAGCGGAGGAAACTGAATTTGAACAACAATCTTGTTCTTTCACTCATACCTAAAGGACCAATGGCCAAAACAACAACCTAAGATTGTAAAATGACATAAGTGTTCGCCGTTATTAAAACTATTTATGTTTTATGTAAATTCTGAAAACTAAATGACAATAATAGCGCTGTGAGGACACAATGCTAAATCAAGGTGGCTTGAGGTGTTACCCTTAACAACACAGCTTTTTAATGCATCACTCTCCTTCAAATGTATCCTCCCAAAACCAATTATGTATATCTTCACCTCCAGCAGTGCTCATTTTATCTGCTCGGGACAGCGATGTAAGAACATTGGAATCATGCTGACAGGGCCACAATACCACTGCATTTTACCCATTGCACCATTTCACACAGTGGAGCGTTGAGTTCCGGGGACATCTATGCGTTTGATATTAATATTTATACCTTTCTAATTATTCATCACGGTCTCACGGCACCTCAACCCATAGCTGCTTCTGTTGGCAGGACTCTGTGAATGAAAAGCACATTCCTGATGCGCTGCGGCGGTGTTTTCCTGCATGAGCAATGCTTTAACATACAGGCGGGAGGCACCCAAAGGTTTCGATGGACCACTCTGTTTTTGTCTCGTTCAGATACAGATGCTGAAAGATTCAAACCTCACTTTTTTACTAAAGCGTTTTGGGGAGAATAGTTTAAAAAGTAGAGATAAAAAATAATGTGTGTTTTCTCAGTGTATACAAATGACCAAATGCAACAAAAACATGCAAATTACTTTCCTTTACAGCAAAAAAAAATTACAGGTGGAGGGTCTGCCACATGTTTCGCTTCGTTATAGTTTTGCCAGAATTGTTCCATAGTATGGCATTAAACAAGCAGTTGATGCCACCAAGCCACGTAACATTTCAGGCAACGTAATTAAGTTTCATAGTGCACACCTTTTTAGTGGAATACTAGTTTAATTGCAATTTAATCAATCAATATGCAGCCTCTCCTTTCCCCCCCCCTAGAATATATAAACAAAACACAGAACATGACATAGACATACAGAGTTTGTCAAGTTAAGACTGTGTATCAGGAATGCTGTTAGCATGTTAGCAGCTGTTAGCTTCACTGTGACAGAAAAACCCTCGTCCCTGAAAGTTGTGTAAATGTTTTGATTGATTTATTTCAAGGAAAGTGCATATTCATCAACATATGCATGTAAAGCGATTCTTTTTTTTTACATTTTATAACCATAAAAATAACAATCTGTGACAAATTTTGCACCAATTGTGAGGACCTTCTTCAGCAAGTCAAACATGTCTCAGATTTGAATGGTGACTGGTTGTTTTCCACTTCATAGTGACGGTTCATAACTAACTGCAGTTCAGATACTGTCCCGCTGCATTGTGGGAAACGCAGTGTTATCGGGAGGGCTGGCAGGAGGAGATGCCTCACAGATATGCTGCCACACTCGCAAACAGGATGCTCCTCACTCGCTGCCGCACCGAGACACGAGCTTTTAAACGTCATCCAAGAATCGCACAGTATTATCCTTTTTCTTCCCCGTAGTCGTTATCAGGATCTATTTTTGTGGAGACGCTGCCCTCGCCGGTCGCCTTGGAAGCGCCGTGTGAGCCTCTGACACCTCAGATAGCGCCTGTTGCATGAAGAAATGCAGTGGTGCTCATAATAGGGTGGTGCTTGGCAAACTCAGCTGGGACAGAGCAGTAAAAGTCACTATTTTATTACACTATTTATACTACATACGCACGCTCTTCTGCCTGAAATGTTCCACAGCATGGCATTAAACCTGTCATTAACACTTCATAATAACAACGCTTAGAGTTTTTGAATGAATGAATGGTTAAATTATGCATTCATACCTCATAATACCTTTAGTCTTTGTTGGTGTAGTTGTTATAAAGTGGTATCAACTTGCCAGCCCACGTTACAGATCAGATCTGAGGCATGGCGAGCCCACTCAAATAAGAATGCATGTCGTTTAAAAAATAATATAATAAAACACTGCAATTGTATAAGCAAGAGGGACTGGTTTCATGCCATACTGTGGAACATTCCAGGCAAAGCACTACAGCAGACCCTAGTGCACAACACATAACTGACCTGAACAATAAATTAGCATGACAAAATAACACTTTTGAGAATGGAAGCTTCGGCCGCGCATGCTCAGGGACGCTGTAACGTTGCATCAAAGGAGTTTTCAGCCTCTCCACCGCGGACTGTAAATATCACTGTCCATGATGTCCACAAACTCCCACTTTTCCCCCCGTTGTTTTGACAATGTGCAAGAAGAAGAAGAAGTGTGCAGAACTACAACGCTCCATGCAGCATAAGCAGGATCTGTCGCTGTGAGCAGAACGCACTGTGTATGTAACGCCAGGCTTTGACACTTGCGCTGTCGGTGAGAGAATAGTCACTGCACCATTTTTCCCCACTCCAACTTTATAAATGATGCCCCTTGCTGTGTTATTTTGGAAGGCGATGTTGTGCTTAAGACGGCTGATTTGTTAAACCCTGTTGAGCTGTTCCTTGTTAGTAGATATATCACCTACAACAATAGGAACGTTAAAAAAAAACAACAATGATCTTATTGCTTATTTTGCTGACTCAAAAACCTTCGAGTCGATCCCAAATTTGAACATTAAAGTTGGTGCGCGTGGGCTGACGGTCTGCTCGTGTACCGCAAATCCCTGAATCCACAGCAGTGTTGTTTTAAAGCTGACTAAGCCTTTTATTCACTGCCTGTCTTCGGTTTCATCCGTCTGCGCGAACGTCTTCGATCGCAGACGAACACAAACCTCACTGTTAAACGCGCCAAGACGAGCAGATTAAAATGACCCTTTCAAGCTTTTCTGAATCCAAAGCTGAGTCGCATTACCGGCAGTAATTATTTCTATAAATGCACTCCAAAGTATATCATGGTTAAAATAGTTTCTCACTTTCACATTGGTATGATTTGGGAACAATAGAATGTGCGTAACAAGAGCAGCGCTGTCATCATCTCGTACAATTAGCTTTATAGAACCTGTAGGAAACTGTCACTCACTCAGAGCAGGTGGAACGTGTACAAAAGTAAAAGTACCGCGCAATTTTTCGGTATCCGTGCGTTACTTTCCGTGGATACTTTTCACTAGATTCGAGAGCAGGTGTCTGTACTTTCGACATTCATGACCGGACTGAAAAGTATATATGTTTCTTTATGGTTTGACATTTGACATTTTTTCATTTTTAACATACGTAGATTGTCTCACGTGATACTTTTAAGTATTTTTCGGTTCCATCTGTTACTTTTACTTTGTACTTCTTCCACCACTGTCCTTTATTAAGTCCAGATTTGATTGTTTTTCATGTTTTTCCTCGTAAACATGTTGAATCCCTCCTGTTCTCCCTTTAATTATTTGTCAAATGCTAAATTAATAATCATGATCGTTTCCCTTCTCGCAGCACTTAGTCATGAGTCAGCTAAATGTGAGACCTTTGCTTAACTAATAATCCATCATCACTTTTATTACCGTGGTCTTCGGACTCAACCGGCTTTGTCCTTGATTCGTTCTGATAAGAGGCACAGTACAACGGCATGTCTGTCCGCACAGTTTAAAGAGACATACGACGGCTCTCAAACGTTATTAAAGTCATATTACAGTTGATTATTTATACACCGTCGAATGAAGTCATACTGCTACAAATATAATGTTTCTTAATGCATGCCCTTTTTGATTGAATATATGTTGTTTTATTATTGCTCAGTGTTCTATGTTGCACCTTAAGGCCGAGACAAGTTCCTATGTCTCTTTCTGATTCTGATTCTGATATAAAGGAAGGCAGTAGTAAGATATTTACTCACAGCAAGCAAGGATAACCAACTGCTACTTTTAAAAACATGCACCGAAAATGATATCTCGCATTCCTAATAAATACAAAAGGTAAAGGGCTAAGGCAGCTAAGCCAGGTCTAAACCAGGACTTTGTTGATCTGCGCTGTATTTCAGACCTAAAGAGCTGTGGATCTGACAATGATTAAGTGACAGGAATTAATGTTCAGTAACCGAGCGCTATTAGGTTTAATCATCGACTCGGTAATGATCAGTATTAAATCATTTCTCGACCATTTCTTGATATTATTTGCGCATAAATTGTACTTCTGAGAATGTTCCAGTGAAATGCATTCCTTCGACACGGCCCCTCCAAATCCATCAGTCGGACAAACAGCTGCAATTTTTCAGTGACGTCTTCAGGGCAGCGGCGCTCACGGCTTGGTACTGAACATTCATTTTATGCAGCAAAATAAAACACTTTTGTCTGTAAACAGCCTCGACAGATTGTTGTTGTTTTGTTATATTTACCAACAAGTATTTAAAGTCACTATCTAGACTAGACTAGCTCAAATTGCTAAAGTTTACTAAATAAATCAGGCTAAATTCTTGCATTTATTCAGTTAAATGTGCTGGAGATATGTGGAACTTTCCAAGCGAAGCAAAAACATCTCCATGGAGACAATCAGGTGGCGTAATGAGCTTTTCACAACAGTGTTCCCTCATCATTAGTATACTGAAAGTTGTATTTTGATTGATTGAGTAATCCTTTATTGTCCTACAACTGAGACTCAGAAAATTCCGGTTTTCACCTATCCTCTATCCCCGCCCACAGCTTAGTTATGATTGTTTGAAATAATTAAGACTCCGGGTGATACATCGACTTCTAAAATGTCACATAGCCATTTTTCAACATTATATAAACGTGTCCTTTTAAATCTGCTGCTTGCTACGGTGAAATGTCATGACGACGCTTAGCAACAGGAAGTCAATGGAGCTCAGAGTCAGAAACAGAAAAGGTTTATTGCCATTGTCTAATGGTGAACACAATGTACAAACCGCAAACTTGCGTCTGCGATATTGAGCGGCATGAAACAATGAACAATAATTGTAAAAAATATTAACTTTATATTGCTAAGCCGTTTTCGATCAATATTGCAGTGTACATAGAACAAAATGTAAAATGATGATCTACTTATGTTAAGAGTTCAAGACTAACTACCCCCCAAAAAACACACACAATATGTCTCTTTTAAGTTAACTATTATGTGCATGCCATTATTAAGCAAAAATGGGATTGGCCCAAGAAAAGGACGTTCACTTTTCATGTAGTAAAATGATTATTATTCGTATGTATGCTCTTTAATGCGTCTAAAATGATCTAAAATAAATGTCACGTTTGCTAGTTGGACCGTTTTTCACATGCCCATTCCGACGCTCCTGTCCACGCATTGCTCGATGTTATAAGCCAAGCACAAATCAAAATGAAATATTAGCTCAGATGGCTTGTGCGGCGCTCACGTTTGACCGCCTCCTCCTGCTTTTACTGTACAAACCCACTTTATGTTTACATGCAGCGACAGATCCCCCCGCTCTGACATAATGAGCTTGCCTTCCCGCTAGAGCAGTAGGGTTTACTCTGGCACTCATTTAAAAGTATCACAAATCCCATCTGCTGCACTCTGCGCTTTCCACTTAATCACGTTTTTACATTAACTCGGAGCAAAGGCTGGTCTGATCAATGGTGAGGGGGATTACGCCGCCTCCCCCGGCCCGGGTGGACATTAATTAGACTGCAGTTACGCGCATAATGTTATGTTTGTGAGCAACTTAGGTCATACGCACCTGCCGCGAACTTTAGATCTCTCTGGAGCTCAATAGTATAGACCTGTATACATTTTGAGTACTGTAAAGTGGCACAGAGGTATCTTTATAGGTATTTTCCACCGGTGCCTTGAAGAAAAATGTAGTTAACTAATTTACATATTTATTTAATGTTGCCAAAGGGACATTTTGGAGTGCCATGAGCCAACTAACTAAAAAAGGCACAAAAATCACCACTATTGCCAGACGTAGTGACACAGCGAATATTCAGTTGGCTCCTGTAACAGTCTCTTCGATGATGTTTTATGGTGTGTCGCGGCATCTTTTCAACCCAAAAAAAATCTGCAGCCACTCAAAAAAAAAAGGTTAAAAAAAACACTGTGTTAGGTTTATTGAATGAATGTGAACGTTTGGGACTCAGTGACCATGCGAGAATATTGTAAAAGCAGTTCTTTGAGACGAAATCGAACAACTATCTTAGCGAACTCATTTTTGGTCACAAGCTCGTAAGAAAGAACCACGTCCGTCACTAGATGAAGCTTTCACTGTTTGAAAATCAGGAAGAAGAGCTTTAAAGTGCCTCTGACAGGTCGGACGACTCAGTGAACTAACACGCAGTTAAGATTAATATTTTTTGAATTTAGAAAAGTATAAAAAATGTTGTCACAGAATAGCACATTTATTAGGTTTATGATTTAACTTCCTGTTTGTAATTGATGACATCACACTAGGAAACAAAAACTCATCGAATGTCACAATGTTTATTAATTGACGAATAAAAGTGAATTAGAGCGACTTTATTTTGCTGACTTAATGTTTAGAAAGTTAAAAAAAAAGTTGTTTATTTGTGTAAATTGTCCCAATCCCTTGTGTGAGGTCACTTCCTGTCATTTTCTACAGATTTTTCAATGTTTTCTCCACAAATAGCACATGCAGGTATAAATACACCAAATAGTCAAAATTTTAAAATTGTAAGAACACACTTTAAGGCCCATCGTTGTAAGATACACAAAACCCAAAAAACATAATTACCATATTTGACTGCTTTTGCTGTGAAACATAGCATGGGCAATCCCCTCATTTGGGACAAGTTCAATAGTGACACTTAATGGATGGCTATTGCCTTTGCGCCTCCAAACTTGAATGCATCCTCAGTCAGTTAAGTTTGCTAAGTTGTACTGTATCTGTGCGTTTATTACTTCAATTTCAACAATACCAGTCAATTCTGGTTTTAAATATTGCGCTATTGTCATATAGAGAAAAACACCCGAGTGCTGCTGTTTGGGGAGCACATAATGTTTCCTTCCAAAGTTTTGCCGTTGCATAACAAGTTTTTCTTTAACCGAGTTTGACACGCGGAAATGCAAACAACTATTACTATGACTGCTCTGGCCAAATGCTCATAAAGCTCGTGTTGTTGGCTTATCTTTAGTAGATCCACACATAATAAACCGTCATTATAGTTTTTACTCTTTCTCTTGCCTCATTTGGAAACACAGGGTTATGACATCTTTAAGTGGCCTAAATGTTCGAGTTGTTGTGAAATTTTCAACGGCGCTCTGAAAACACGTGTCTCTGTGTGTTTTTTTCCGGATCCAAGGTCAAGCTGAAGCCCTGCGGCTCACATAAATCACAGAGCAGTGCTGTAAATGAAGACGTTTGCCTGCTAAGAGCCCCCCGTTTCGAGGCGCTCCTGGAGTCAGGTGCCGCGCCGCGCTGCCTCTGGGCTGTTCCTGTAACTCATGGTGCCACATTAACTCTCATTTTCCTCATGATTGAAGCCGCTGAAAGCTGAAGGGCCGCGGTCACGAAACGCTTGAGCAGAACGGAAAAAAAATGCTTGTTGTTCTGACTGTACGTGACGTGATTATGGTCGTGGTGAAAGTGTTGAGTTAGGTGCGTCAGTGTGCTATTTAATGATGGAAACTTTAGAAAATGTGTGGGAAACGTATGCGTACTGCTTTTACCTGGTATTATCCACTCATTCAACCTTTAGTCCGGACTCAAGCTACATCCAGTATTAGTTATAGGATTGTTTTTAGGAGTATATGGATTTTTCATTTATATTTTGACATTTTAAATCGCAATACTGGTCCAAAATGGCTTACGAAAAGAAACACGCCGGTAACAAGCCGTGGATCGCGCTAAAATGGCTACACGATCCTACATGATCCTGAGTCCTATGTGTATTACCGGTTTTGGAAAGAAAAAAAAAATAATTGCAGAACAAATTAAGTGTACGTGGTCGTGCGTAAGTATGTCAGCTAAAACAGAGATTTTTGGAGCTTGTTGTCTTGACTGGGAGAATAAAGATGACTCAAATACACATGAAAAGCACTAAATACAACTTTTAAACGAGAAGGTAAACCATGGTTAAAATAAATGCAGCATAATATGACCCTGTGGCCCTGTTGCACCCGCACAATGCTCAACTTGATCTACTTTTCTGTTAAAGCTTTGCATAAACAACGTCCTTAAGATGGATTTCTGTTGTTGCCATCTATATCAACCTTATTGTCATTGTTATTTTCAGAACAAAACCGCACTCTACATCGACTCTTTATTAAGATTATTACTGTTTTTACACTGCAATGATCTAAAATGCTAAAACGTTTTTTTTTTAAAATTTTGATAAGGCATTATGTAAAACAGGTCATGTCTCTAAGCATATTGATTGCACATTTATTTAGGCAAACAAGCCATTGCGCCTTCTCCAGACAGATGGAGAGAGCTTCAGGTGTACACCTCGATTAAAATGCCAGTCAGTGTAAGGCACGAGACAGCGCATTTGTTTGGCCAATCCCAGAAGGAAAAAGACAACGGTATCGTTTACTTTCGTCATTAGTTCTCCACATTAGACCATTCAACCTTGAAACTTTTCCAGTCTGACCAGTGCAGTGGGATCTTCCATGATTCATCGCAAAGGCTCAAGAACTCTGAGGAAATCCTTCGGCCCCATAAACTCCTCTCGGGACAACATGTGCCTGCACTTCACTTCAGCGATATTAGTGATCAATTCTCCTCCACCAAAGGCAATGAACACCTTTATCTCCAAGCTGTGGCGTTTATGGCCCGGTTAATCGTTAAGCAATGCCTTTGTGTCCCAGAGGATGGAGCAAGGACGTGTGTGACACCCCTGGTTCGCTTTTCAAAGGGTTGGTCCAATGTTTTAGCCAATGGGCGGTTTAAATATATGCAATGTACAACCCTGTGATGGAGAGTATAAAGGTGGGCCAAGAAGAGCTAGCCAGGCCTAAACTCGAAATCAATAACCTTACTTAAAGTCCTGGATGTCTCAAGACTGAAGACCAGATTTGTTGAAGCGTTCTGAGTATTTCCAATGGAGCGACACAAGTCAAACGGCGGGGAGCACGTTAACGCGGCCTATGATCCAACACTGGACGAGCCCCCGAATTACGAGGAGCCAGCGCGCACAGTCCGGCCCTCGGTGGTGAGCGCGTTTGGCCACGATACTCTGGACCGGGTGCCAAACATCGACTTCTACAGGAACGCGGGCAGTGTGAGCGGACACAGGCAAGTGCGGCCTTCACTGCAGGAGCTGCACGACGTCTTTCAGCAGAAGGTAAGAGCATTTTGGTTATTAGCTGTTTTGATTGACATGTCTGAATGCTAATATTGTGACTCGGGATGATTTTGGTGATTTGAAGTCCCTGAAAAAAAAGAGAACTCATTTATGGACAATTTTCTGACCTCAGCAGAGAATAAACCAGGTCTTGTCAACTTTTAAACCAGAACAAAAAACTTGTCTAATCGTGGACTGAATCAGGAACTAAATCAGGACTTCACAAGCACCAAACCAGGACAATATTGGGATCAACAAATATTCTAGGAAAATAGGACTTCAGCAAGGCAATGAAAGAAACATCAACTCTGTCTTGAACCAGAACCATATGGTTAATCTAGGTCTAGGTCAATGGGACTTCAAGGCAAGGAACAAACCAAGTCTAGATTGGAAGCAGAACCATCTAAGGTTTAATTTGGCCTGGACTAAAACAAGACTGAGACAGAATGAGGGATTCTCAAGGATCAAACCAGGATCAAATTGGGCGACTGGACTAGGCATAAACTAGGACACAGGTCTTTGAGAAAGCAGGGATTAAACTAGTCGAACTTTGAACCAGAACCCAATCTTGGTCTAACTTGGACTGACCCAGGACTTAAGCCGAACTTGGACCCAGGACTTCTCTGGGACCAAAGCAGGACATAGAGTAACTGAGACTAAGACTGAACCAGGACTTAAAACCAAAGCAGGACTGAGCTTTGTGATTCATGGTCTTGTAACAAAGGGTTGTTACTGCTCTGGACGTCCTTCAGATCACCTTGTGCATAAAGACTGCAACTGTTCCAAATGCACAATTACTTTATTCGTCACAGGAGCAGAGATACTTTCCTCAAATATATACATATACATATCCATATACTTGGAAATGCTTTCATAGACCGACAATAAGCGGACAATCTGACCCGTCCTTCAAAGCCGCTGGGGCGACCTGTGGGGTCCCACCTCCAGATCTTGACCTCGGCTTGGTCAGGACTACCGTAGCGGAAGGATTTTGACCTATTGTGCACATTATGGGTAGATAAGCCCTAACTCTAATCCATTATATATCTGTGAAATATATCTGTGGATATTTTGCATCCGCACGCCGAGGCCTGCGTGAGCGTGCGTCGACTCCTAAACCTACAGCTCTTTCTGCGCTGCACGTCGGCTAACTCTGCTCATAAGCCCCCCCCGAGTGCGTTAGAGAATACCATATACTGTTACACAAACTTTAATTACTTTGATAACGTGTTCCATCGTTTGCAATCCGCGCGCTGTTGACACCATAAACAATCGATTCGTCCCAAAAATAGAACCGTAAAGATCAGGTTATGTTCTTAGCACTTTATTGTGGCCGAGCTTTGCACTCTTTGCACAACTGTGACTCACTTCATCCCGCCAGCATTGTCATTCACGCAGAATCAATAAAAAGTCTATCGGTGTTTAATTATTCAACATCGCTCTCAGCTCGGTCAAACGTAACCAATTATCACTCGCAGCTAACAACGGGCTGCAAGTTGTTTGTCCACCTGCACGGTCGACACGGGAGACTGAAGACATTTTATTGGGCCCTTACAAAGCCGTTAGTTACAAAAGACGAGAGGTCGGAGGTCATCGGAGGTTTATGGGCGGCGCAACATGAGCGTGTAACTTAACAACGCTTTAAAACGGTCGGTAAAGAGTCTCTGATGAAGTGTTTAACTTTAACTTGTTGACCTGATTATCTTTACACTGTCTACACTGTGCATAAAGAACCATAGGGCAGCGTGTGGTGGGTGCAAAGTGTTTATTTTTCGTTTTCTGAGGCGAGAGTGACAGGTGTTTGATTAGAGTAACGCCCTTTGTCGTACATTTTACGTCTTAGTCGGACTGCAACTGCCGATTGTCTTAGCAGTCGACTGGACAGCGGTCGTTGTTTGGATTTGCAGCGAGTCCGACGAACGTTTCCATTGTGAATTCAGACTTTTTACATTATCAACAAGACAAAGGTTAAAATCTGATGTCTGAAGACTTCTAAAGAGAAAGCATTAGAACAGTAAAGCGCGCTGAGTGCCATTGAAGGTGGAAAAGCGCGATATAAATACTGCAGTAGTAATAACGATAATTATAAAAACGTTTGTCAGTCCTGTTTTGGAGAATTTTGGAGATCGATATTATTAAAACAAGAACATGAGAAAGTTGACAATTGACTGCTTTAGTACAAACATTTAGAAGGAGACAACGTTTAGGAGGAGTCAAAAAAAGGTTTGATCTCGGCCTCTGCTTGGCACCTCTAATAAGTAAAGTTCATGTAAAATTGTGTAGGACAAATACAAAGGTCAACTATATTTACCATTACAGCTTCTGTTTGTTACATACAGTGTTGTATTCACACTTATTTACTTATATACCTACTTGTGTACTTATATTTGCCCCATTTCCAAATAAGTAATCATTTAAAACATTTGGATCTATATTTGAAGGTAAGAGGAGTTTCATCTGGCTCTTATTTACACAATAAATCAAATATCAAAGTAGTAACGTTTAACACAAACATATGTATTCATCAAATACACACGCTTTATGAGGATCAGAGAAATCCTTGTAATGTCACTTCTTGTCCTACATTCTTGTGCTGTTCTTCCTCTAACGCCCATTTGTCCCTCTTCACAGCAGAATGGGCGCGTCTCCGTCCCGGACACCGTGCAGGACGACGCTGAGGGCAGTGACGATGAGACGCCGTATGAAGACCTGGAGTCCGACCCTCCCGCGGACCCCAAGAAAGGAGGAGCGGTCAAGTTCGGCTGGATACGAGGAGTCCTGGTGAGGGGCGGGGCGGGGGCGTGGGCAGAGGTCACGGCGGCAAAATGAACTCTTAGAATAGGCTGTGTCCATGCAGTAGAATTTGGTTCGGTGTCGTCACGATACAAACATTTCAAACTCTATTTTGACACCAAAGAAAAGGCTCGATACTCGACATTGATTCCGACACCACAATGATAATAAAAAATAAAAAATAACGTACACTAGTTCTGACAAAGCATCAAGATCATTCTAAAGCTGTTCAGGAACGGTCAAAAGAAAGGTACAATACTTGATGTAATGAGTATCTACTTTTGATACTAGTTTTACTATTGATTCGTATCTGATTTTCAATACTCTTGACAAGTCTTATTCGGCTACATTTTGGAAAAACTTATAGTTATAGTCATCTGGACACAGTTTTAGAAATCAAGACGTTTTGAATCTTGCAAAAGGAGAAAATAGAGGCATGCAAAAATATGTGTAATGAATATTTACAAATATTTACAGCATAATTCTTATTATTAGAACTGAATAATTCACCAAAAAATATGACATTTAAGAGGTCAATTCTCCAAACAACTGCTTTGAAGACTTGTGAACACAGTCTGGACACGCCCCTGCCCTGAGTGCATTTGTGCGGGCAGAGAAGTGGTTAAAAGTGTGTGAGCCCATTCTGTTTAAGTTACTACAACAATACTTCGACGCACTGTGTTTCTCATGCATCTGAGTAACGTGCGTTTGTTTTGTCCAGGTGAGATGCATGCTGAACATCTGGGGTGTGATGCTCTTCATCCGCCTGTCCTGGGTCTTCGGCCAGGCCGGATGGGGTGAGTCTAAACTTCACTTTTCTGTTGTGTGTTGTCTTTTATTACCATATGTCGTATTTGAGTTTAAAATCCACATGTTCATTGCAAACTAGTTAGAGTTTAATGTATCTTTGTTTGTATTTTTAAAGCACATGCGAATGCCTTATTATTTATTAACTTACTTTGCCTGAACTACTTTACTAATTATCACTTGCAACTGGCCACAACATTGTCCCTTTAATTTGATTAGTTTGTTAATTTATACCTCTTGCTCAAGACTCAACTGGACTTGGCCCTCATTTCCTTCGTTACAGTAATATAACACTAGTTTTGGTGCTCGTTGATAAGAAAAGCTGATTTAATTCAGTGTTTATGACTGTTTTATTGATTAGAGAGGCCATAATTACATTACATACAGTTTTATGATGGGATGTGGGAAGTTATTATTCAATGTTGTGTCTTCAAATCCGAAATCCCTTTATATTTATGAAGCACATTTTAAAAAAACAGTTTCCAAAGTTCTGCACAGACACAAAACAATAAAAAAAAAAAAACAACTTAAAAGTACAAGAGTTCAATAAAATCTTACAAGTCCTGAAACAATAAAACCAGTGAAATCAAATCCAGGCAAGATTGTAAAACCATAGAATAAGGAAGAAAACACACACACACACACACACACACACAAAGGACCACACAAGTTACACAGAGTTAAAGGCAAGTTTGTTTACAGAGCACAATTTGTACAATTAAAAGTGCTTTACATAACAGTAAAAGATGCATTAAAATGATGATACAAACAGAAAAAAACGTAAATAAACATGATCAGATTTACTTTAAAAGAGAAGAGCAGATAAAATCCCCTCAGTCACATTCACAGCTGAACAGGACTGATTTTAGTCCAGATTTGAACATCGTCAGAGCAGAAATCTGTCTTCACATCGTCAGGACGACTGTTCCAGATTTCAGCTGCATAAAACTCAAGTTAAAAAGTTAAAAGCCAGAGAAAAAAAGTGGGTTTTAAGACCAGACTAAAAACAGCGTTACAACAGCGATAACGGCAGTCAACTTTTTATCACTTTTCCTTCATTTTTCCTTCATTTTTCCTTCACTTTTTCTTCATTTTTCCTTCATTTTCCTTCACTTTTTCTTCATTTTTCCTTCATTTTCCTTCACTTTTCCTTCATTTTTCCTTCATTTTTCCTTCACTTTTTCTTCATTTTTCCTTCATTTTTCCTTCACTTTTCCTTCACTTTTCCTTCATTTTTTCCTTCACTTTTCCTTACACTTTTCCTTACTTTTCCTTCCTTTTTCCTTCATTTTTCCTTCACTTTTTCCTTCATTTTCCTTCACTTTTTCCTTCATTTTCCTTCACTTTTCCTTCATTTTTCCTTCACTTTTCCTTCACTTTTCCTTCATTTTTCCTTCATTTTCTTCACTTTTCTTCACTTTTCCTTCACTTTTCCTTCACTTTCCTTCACTTTTCCTTCATTTTTCCTTCATCTTTTCCTTCACTTTTCCTTCATTTTTCCTTCATTTTTCTTCACTTTTCCTTCATTTTTCCTTCACTTTTTCCTTCATTCTTTTTCCTTCATTTTTTCCTTCATTTTTCCTTCACTTTTCCTTCACTTTTCCTTCACTTTTCTTCACTTTTCCTTCACTTTCCTTCATTTTTCCTTCACTTTTCCTTCACTTTTCTTCATTTTCCTTCATTTTTCCTTCACTTTCCTTCATTTTCCTTCATTTTCCTTACATTTTTCCTTCACTTTTCCCTTCATTTTTTCCTTCACTTTTTCCTTCATTTTTCCTTCATTTTTCCTTCACTTTTCCTTCACTTTTCCTCATTTTTTCCTTCACTTTTCCTTCACTTTTCCTTCACTTTTCCTTCACTTTCCTTTCACTTTTCCTTCACTTTTCCTTCATTTTTCCTTCACTTTTCCTTCATTTTTCCTTCACTTTTCCTTCATTTTTCCTTCACTTTTCCTTCACTTTTCCTTCATTTTTCCTTCCATTTTTCCTTCACTTTTCCTTTCACTTTTCCTTCACTTTTTCCTTCACTTTTCCTTCACTTTTCCTTCATTTTTCCTTCACTTTTCCTTCACTTTTCCTTCATTTTTCCTTCATCATTTTCCTTCATTTTTCCTTCACTTTTCCTTCACTTTTTCACTTTTTCATCTTTCCTTCATTTTTCCTTCACTTTTTCCTTCATTTTCCTTCATCTTTCCTTCATTTTTCCTTCATTTTTCCTTCATTTTTCCTTCACTTTTCCTTCATTTTTCCTTCACTTTTCCTTCATTTTTCCTTCACTTTTCCTTCATTTTTCCTTCACTTTTCCTTCACTTTTCCTTCATTTTTCCTTCACTTTTCCTTCACTTTTCCTTCATTTTTCCTTCATCTTTCCTTCATCTTTCCTTCATTTTTCCTTCACTTTTCCTTCATTTTTCCTTCATCTTTCCTTCATCTTTCCTTCATTTTTCCTTCACTTTTCCTTGCCTAGTTTCTGAATTTTATTTAAGCGCTACATTATCTTTTGCACTCAAGAAATCTATACGTTGAACTCCGTGTTGTCATTTGATCTTCATTTCTCCCAAACACTGAATTGTGTGCCCTTGAGCAAGTGTCTCCGGTGTAAATGAACGAATGTTTTGCTCTTAACGACAGACGAGCGCGAGTTCATTTCATTCCTCTCTCCTCGCTCTACGCTACAACGTCCTGTTATTATTCCCACAAAAGGTCACGGACACAATCATACTTGTGCTCCGTGCTTGGAGGAGGGCTTTCCCAGTGAGTGAATTTTTCAATTAAAATGTGCCGCCACCGTGGTTTCAGTGACAGCTAAAGCGGCAGAGTCGTCGCCGTCGCTGGCTCTCTCTCTCTCTCTCTCTGCATAAGTGTGTCTGCGTACATCTGCGAACACCTGACAATTAGAAGGTTACGAATGCCCGCAATAATTAGCAGAGTTAATTGAACTGAGCTCGGGAGTTGGTCTAACGATCCGAAGTAACTGGAGGTGTTTTCTAGAAAGATTGCTTCTGCTGTTTGCTGCTGTGTGTGAGATAATGGCGGTTTATGTGTATGGGTAGAGTTTAAAAGGCTATTGATCGAAAAGGGTCTTGCAGGCTGCATGACTGAATGGTCTTTAGCAGCTCAACACAGCACAACAGGAAGGTGAAAAAAAAGACCGCAAAATGTGTGCTGGGTTTTCAAAATACCGTAGAAGTACAAGTAAAAAACAAAAACGTTTGTGTTTCAGGATTGGGAATCGTCGTAATCGCTCTGAGTTGCGTCGTCACCACCATCACCGCTCTGTCGATGTCGGCCATTTGTACCAACGGGGTCGTCAGAGGAGGTAACGCGAGTCCAGGCTTTAGCTTACGGAATGGTAATAGTAAATCTGCCCTTTTGTGGCCAGTCATCCCAGCCCACCAGTGTTCATTTTGACAACTCATTTTAATTTAGTTTCACGTTTTTGGTTTTACTAAAGGTGTTTTTGGTTTTATGTTTTAGCCAAAAAAAAATGCTAATTCAGTCTACAAAAAATGATTGAAAAAGGAATGATGTATATTAAATTTCTATAGATTTTTTTGTTTTGTTCTTAATTCTGTAAAAATACTTATAGTCGGAGTTTTAAGTCATCAATAATTTACATCCTTTTTTATCCAGCTTTCATCTACATTGTCTAAAACTATAACAAAGTAACTTAATGCAACAACATAACCAATAGAAGTGGATATTTTTTGGAGCAATAAATTGATCAGGCGAGTTTCTGAGGACGTTATAAATGTAGCTTGTGTATTGACCTTGCTGGTTCATAAAGCGCGTCCAAAAACTGCAGGTTCATACTTCATCCTCGTGCAGACATTAGATCAATAAATCGTCGATGAGCTCATTAATCCGCTCCGCCCTGTGGATATTCACGTTTCACACTGTGTCGTTTTTAGGTGGGGCGTATTACCTCATCTCTCGGAGTTTGGGGCCGGAGTTTGGAGGCTCCATCGGTCTCATTTTCGCCTTCGCTAACGCAGTGGCCGTGGCCATGTACGTGGTGGGCTTCGCCGAAACTGTGGTGGAGCTGCTGATAGTGAGTCGTGACTGCCTGACTTTTCTGCTTTTCGGATTCAGACGACTTTAATTAAAGATTGAAACGATAGAACCTTTATTTGTCCCACAATCACCAGAAAAATGTACAGTATTTTTCTTGCTGAAGAGGACAACAGCACATCATATTTCTATCTCAGCATCTAAATAAAATATGTAATGATAGAAAATTATTGTCATTTCAATTTGCAGTTTTAATGTATTATTATTAATTTATGTGGCGTCTGATACCTATAGACACACAAATATAGAACAAAATCATATCTTTAGTAATACTTTGGGCAGTTACTGTTGTTATGAATGTGCTGCTACAGAAATGAATCGACTCAAGGATTTACCAAGTCTGGATTTAATGATTTCTCAAGTCCCACATTTACCGTAACACACAGTGGTTGGTTTTATAAATAGCATTAATAAATATTTCATCTAGGACAACAACGCCCTGATGGTGGACCCCATAAATGACATCCGGATCGTAGGCTGCATCACTGTGGTTCTGCTGCTGGGCATCTCAGTGGCCGGGATGGAATGGGAGGCCAAGGTGAGACTTTGACCCGTTTTAATGGACTTTCAGAGCGCAGTGGTGCAAGAGAGGCTCGTGCTGCTAGAGGAGAAAGAAGTGTCCGAAAACTGGATGTTACAGTCAGCAAACTGGAATAAAAACTAATAAAAACTGATATATATATATATATATATACTCACACTGTAATCTTATAGGCAAAGGTATAAAGTCATATTTTGGCTCTTTTGTGATTAAATTTACTGCCCATTCACATTTTCTGGAATACTTTGACCAAGACATTTTTATGGTCCTTTCAACACATTTTTGATTGCCTTAATGTCCTCTAAATATGGTCAGTAGCACAATGAGCTTAAACCCTTAAAGGGTGTGGAAAGACCCATCCATAGGTTTTAGATTGATACAAATTAGTACTGTTGGTGTTGCAATTATTCCTTTTAAAACTACAAATGTAAAGGTCAAAAGCCCTTACAGCAGGAAAGTGAAATCTCTGCACATGTTAGAAGAGCTGGTCAGTCTAAATGTCTCTCGTCCAGTACCATGCAGGTTCAATAGATACGGTAAGTTTTCACACCTCTTTTCACACACTTTTTTAACAGTGTAGACAGAAACGTTGAATTCAGTTTTACTCCTAGAATTCTATATTGACTAGACTTAAATTTAAATGTGCTTTTCTCACTGTGAAATCGTTTTATGCTTTAACCTAAAATACAGTATTTTAACCCAGTGCGGCGTTAGAAATAAACAGTCCTTCTACCAGATTTAGTATTTGGCTAAAATGGAAGGCATTAAAGAAGTAAAAATAGAGAGAATTAGTCATTGTGCCCTTAACATAGTACAAATGACCACCTTAACGTTTGGAAATGAACCTGATTCATTGATTCCTCTTCTCCAACAGGCCCAGATCGTCCTCCTTGTCATCTTGTTGGTGGCCATTGTCAACGTATTTGTGGGAACGTTCATCCCTGCAACTGACAACAAGAAATCTCAAGGATTCTTCAACTACGATTGTGAGAACGTACCTTTTGAACTGTAAAATCCTGTGATGAAAGATTAAAACGGAATCTCCGAGCTCTAACTCCGGTCTTGGCTTTGCAGCAAGGATATTTATGGAAAATTTTGCACCGGATTTTCGAGAACCTGAGAGTTTCTTCACGGTCTTCTCCATCTTTTTCCCTGCTGCCACTGGAATTCTCGCTGGAGCCAACATTTCTGGAGATTTGAGAGTAGGTCATGCCATTTCACTAAAACACATCATCTGCCTACATCTGAGCCGGTCTTCTCTGTCCGCTTATCTTACTTCTACTAACTCACTGCATCCATAAACTCCTCTTTGGTTTTACTCTCCAACAGCTCTAATCTAAACTCTGTGCACTAAACCTTCAGTGACTTTAACTCCAAAACATTTAACAAGAGCTTTCCAGGGCTAACTAAAAAACATTTTGCTAATCGGTTAATCAAATAGTTGTTTGTATGGTGAAAAGACGGTGAGATTTGAGATTTTTACCTCATTTCCTAATCCTACTCTTCCATTTTATTACATGAATATTTCAGATTGTGTTGTATCTGATTTATTAAAAGGCAGAATGAGAAATCTAAACTGCAATTTCATCACAAAAAACACCTTTGCAAACGACACAAGACCTTGTTTATTGTTAGAATAAAACTTCGAATTTGAATTAGCTTTTCTTTTTTTTTTTTGTCAGAAAAGATTTGTTGGTGTCAATTCATCTCTTTTTATAGTTGCCATTTCTTTTTGTCACAAGTTGAAAGTTTAGAAACGTAGAGTATTGAAACCAAAACCAAATCAAAGATGAAAATAATTAAAAACATGCATATTATTTTATCTTCCAGGATGCTCAAGCTGCTATCCCTAAAGGGACTTTGTTGGCCATTTTAATCACCGGCGTGACGTATCTGGCAGTCGCTCTGGTCGTCTGTAAGTACAACGTTCCCTTAAACCAAACAAAATATATACCAGTGCTAAATATGTATAGTTTAACGCAACCTTGTGTCTGTAGCGGCCACAGTGGTGCGAGATGCGACTGGAAACCTGTTTGATAACATCACGGCCGGGTCCATGGAGTGTGCCGGCACCACTGCAGTCACTGCCTGTGAGCTGGGCTACAACTTCACCTCCTGCGCCGAGACGCCCTGCAAATACGGACTCATGAACAACTTCCAGGTAACTGTGGTATAGTGCTTGTTTTATACTATATATTTGTTTGTCAATTTGGTTTGATTAGTTCTGTGAATGTTATTCCCGGCCTGTTACGTGCAACGGCTTTAAAGACAATTCGATGCAGTAATGTTAAATTATACTCTCATGGGTTTCAGGCTAATGATTACTTTTAGACCCTTTCCAAATTCAAAATATATGATATTTGTATTTGCATTGCTTAATTGGGATAGCACCATTACCAAAGCTTGAAACCCATTTATAATTATTTTCTCTCTGGTCCTGGTTTGGTCCTAGTTTGAGGCCATTTTAGTACAGATATAGACTTGATTTTGTACTCCACTTCTATCCGGGTCTAGTCCAGTTTAGTTCTGGGTTTAGACACCACATAATCCCAGGTTTGATGTGACGTGTGAACGCACATGTATACCTGGTTTGGTCATGTTCTAGTCCTGGTATAGGCCTCGTCTGGTCCAGATTTGGCTTGGTTTCCAGTGTAAATATACCCTTTTAGCATCACTAGCTATGTTAATTGCGATCAACATGCTTTAGGATTATTAATTTATGTTGCTCTATTCTGTTATTAATGCATTATATAAATTATTTTATGAACTGTCGACACATCTGTCTGTGATCCAGGTGATGACCATGGTTTCTGGATTCGGTCCTCTGATTATCGCTGGGACATTTTCTGCCACACTTTCTTCTGCATTGGCCTCTCTCGTCAGCGCCCCCAAAGTCTTCCAGGTCAGTACGGTTACTACACTACTTCCCCTACTATTGCTACTTTATCTGTGTCCATAGATACAAGGTAAAAATTTCCAAATCAAATAGTTATTTTACCAAGAACTGTTGTAATATGGATCATTCTTAATTACCGAAACACTGTACAGGACGGCCATGATTGTAGTTCCTTTTTTAAACCGGCGATATATACAATTTCTACACCACTTCTAATTGAACCCATATGTTTTTTAGGCTCTGTGCAAAGACAACATCTACAAAATACTGCACTTTTTCGCCAAAGGACATGGGAAGAACGACGAGCCGATCCGCGGATACATCCTCACCTTCATCATCTCCGTGGCCTTTATTCTCATTGGTCAGTTCAAATCCACTGTCATGTTTGGCATTTCTAGCTTCCAGAGACGTATGTACACTCATTATGAAATGCTTTTTTTTTTTTTTTTTTTCAACACAGGAAATCTGAACACCATTGCGCCCTCATCCTCCAACTTCTTCTTGGGCGTCGTACGCGCTCATTAACTTCTCCTGTTCCACGCATCCTGGGCCAAGTCACCGGGTACGTCAATATTTACTGTACACTGGCCTGTTTAGTGCAATGCAGATCCCATTAATACATGCTGTCCATTCAAATAAAGAAATAATTCAATAAAATGAACTAATCTAGCGTTCAATGACATCAATGACAAGATTTCAAGGTTCAATCTGCCATCGTGTCTTGCAGAATACAAGGACTATTAGAGAAGCTTCATTTGAAATTCATCATTTTATCATTCTCTCAGTGCAAAACACAGATTTACACTATGATAAGCTTTATTGAAGAGCCAGAGAGTGATTATATGGACACAGTAGTGCATAATATGATTATAAAAAATAAACACCCAAGTAAATATACATATAGAATAAGGATTCTTCTGGGACTTCTGGGAAAGCACGGCTCCAACCCCCTTCACTTCAACAACAAACTGACTGAAGTGAAGCCTCCCTTGAGGGTGCTAAAGCCTGTTCAGCCGCTGGGCTCCAGTGGAAGGATATTTAAAGGGCGTCAGAGCTGTAAGCAGTGCTGCAATAGTGCTACGCCATGGATGAACTTTCTATAGATGTTTGCAAAACCAAGGAACAGTTGCAGTTCCTCCCGAGTTGATGAGAAGGCAGGATGCTCACAGTAACAAAACCATGGATGGAATTCCCATTTCTCTGCTTTGTCAGCCAGTTATACAAATACACATTCACAAATACACAAATACATACAATATGGTTGAGCATGTCACGAAGAACATTTTTCATCAGGTTTTGGAAAACTGCAGGGGCTTTGGTGAGTTCAAACAGCACGATAATACATTCATAGTGTCCAGGGGAGCCACTCCCAAATATGCACCAAGTAATAGGCATCGCAAAGGTCTAGCTTGGTGAACGTTGTTGCTCCCTGCAGCAGTTCAAAGGCAAAAAAGATGAACTTTGGTGGGGAACGGATCTAGATGATTGTGTCATCAAAGCCCCAGCAGTCAATACAAGGTCAGAGGGAAGAGTCCCTCTTTTTGACAAAAAAGACTCCAGCACTAGCATGCAAAAAGGAACGACAGCTAATTCATCCTTAAGAGTCCACAGCTCTCCGGTGCCGAGAGGGAGTAAAACTGTCCTTTGGATGGAAAACTGCCAGTGAGCAGATCTATGGCCCAGTCATAAGGGCAATGAGGAGGCAGGGAGGTCGCTTTGGCTTTGCTGAAGGCCTCTTGAAAATCATGATATTCTGAGAGAACTGTAGAAAGGTCAGGGAACTAACTAGGTGCCTGCAAGGGTTGTGTGATATATGCTGGGGAGCTGGGGAGACCTCAGCTGGGGAGACCTCAGCTGGGGAGACCTCAGCTGGGGAGACCTCGGCTCCATCCAGGAATGTGAATTGGGTCCATCGCTGGCCAAATTGTACAGGAATGGACTACTTTGAACCCAAATGCAGCACAACTCACAACAGGTATGGTTGACAAGACGTTAATGCAAATTGAGAAGCGATATAGCAGAATCAGGAACAAGCAAGGTCGTAGAAAAAAGTCAGTCCGAAGAAATACTGGAGAATCTTGTGCAGAAGCCATGAAGAACAATCTGGCACTGGGTGAGTGTGGAACTGGAGCTTACATACTGGTGAGCAAACGCCGGCGGAGTTGATAGGAGTGGCTATAGGTAAGTTGGAAACTCCTGGAAACGCCTGGAAATAGTATTCTGGAAACAGTTTCTGGAGGCTGTGGAAACTCCTGAAAACTCCTTATGGAAACGGAGACTTACAGAGGAGCAATTAAAGAACTGTGACCGTAGTGTCTAATTTAATTACGTTTTGTTTTTATGTGATTGTGCAACTGTTCAGCGTGCCTTTTGAATGGCCCCACAGGAGATAAACGAAGTGCTATTGAATTGAATTTATTCATCACATTACATAAATTAAATGTAAAAAGTCCCTTTGTTGAGTTGCAGACTCATTTTCCTGTCTTTCCTCTGTCAGGATGGAGACCAGCGTATAAATTCTACAACATGTGGCTGTCTCTGATTGGGGCCATTCTGTGCTGCGCCGTGATGTTCGTCATAAACTGGTGGGCGGCGCTGCTCACCTACGGCATCGAGATCCTGCTCTACATCTATGTCACTGTCAAGAAACCTGGTGAGCTTCAAAACACATATTCTTATGTTGTTCATAGTATACTTCCTCTTGCTTTCTCACCTATTGTCCTGCCGTCGCCTTTAGATGTAAACTGGGGCTCTTCAACTCAGGCCGTGACTTTTGTGAGTGCTGTGAGTAACGCGCTCTCTCTGTCCGGAGTTGATGATCACGTCAAGAACTTCAGGTACGAAATGACACCCAAAATCTGGGGAATTTTCTCTAGTGCAAGGCTATTCAACCTAAGGCCCGGGGGCTAAATCAGGCCCGTCAAGCAATTTAATCCGGCCCAGGACCCATCTTCCAAATGTTGAAAAAATAAAATAAAAAATCTGGTTCACTGGTTTAATTCTGGGTCAGCACTCGATTAGACCTGGTTTGGTCTTGAGTTTAGTCCTTGTTTGATTCTGGGTTAGTCCTAGTTCAGACCCGGCTGGTTCTAGTCTAGTCCTAACTTAATTCTGGTCCAGTTTTGGGTGGGTGAGCAATGTTGGTAAAGTATTTTGTATGTTATTTAATCTAGCGGTAGTTATTTTTATGTATTTATGTATTACCTAAATGTACTGAAATAGTGCGACCCAAAATGTCGTGTTGTTGTCGTGTTGTGCACTTCCGGCCCAAAGACCACGGCCCTCCGAAAAATCTGGCCCTCGGGAAAACAAAGTTGAATAGCGATGCTATAGTGTATTGTACTTTATTGTAGTGCACTAATGTTGTCACGATACAAAAAGGTCAAACTCGATTTCTGTACTAAGAAATCGGCTCGATACTCTTATACTTTCAAGATCATTATGAAAACTGTTCAGAAAAAGTCAAATTTTGTGTGATTTTTTTCCTTTTTTTTAGTATGTTCAAAAGAGTATCTGGTTTCGATTCTAGTTTTTGCATTGATTAGCATCCCATTTTTGACACCTTCGACATACAAATGATTCGTCAAGCTAATTTGAAAGACGACTAAGGGACAATAACATACGACAGGGACCTATCAACTTTGCGTTATTGTCCCTGGTTCAAACGTTTTGTATTTCAAGCACTAAAGTAGTTCTACTGAGCCGTCCTGGATCGCTTAGAGGTTAGACCAATTACGTTCTCTCTTCAGTCATCCCCATATAGTTCTGCCTGTGAAGCGATAATCGCCGTAACGATTTTGGATTCTCGCTGCCATGCGCGCGATACACATACAGTATGTAACACCATTTTTGCTTCCCTCGCTGTTCTTCTTAGACCTCCTCAGATATTGGTCCTGACGGCTTCGGTTCGGACCATGCACGCGCCTCTCCTGGACACTGGTCGATACCACTCCTTCACCAAAACCCTAACGGCCTGTGCCTCACCTGTGAAGTGTTTGTGGTAAGGATATATTATAACATAATAACCACTCGCAGCATGGTGTCTCAGTGTATTAAACAGAGCTTTTTAATAAATAGTATACGCTGTAAGTCAACGTTCTGTCTCCAGCGTTTTTAAATTCAAACACAAAACAGAACATTTACTTTCCCCATCATCTACTCATCGCAGACATCAAAAATCTACTACATTTTTTGTCCCCGAAGTTGATTTTTTGAGTTTAAAATGTGAAAAATAGACTTTCACAGCGCATGACAACAACCACGGTTTCAGACCATCTTCCATTCTCTTCTGCTCTTTTAGGTGACTTGACATCTCTAACCCATTAAAAATTCAAAAACTATGATTGAGAAATAGCAGTTTGCCGCATAATGAATGTCTGCACATTAGCCTGGCCGATCATTCTGCTAATGCAGCGCGAATGCTTAAACCGCAGCTAGTTCCTTTTACTCTTTAAATATCCAGCCTTGATCTAAAACTACAATTGTGACTATCACTCCACTATCAACCAATATTCAAATGAGTACAGATGTAGAAATGTAAGCGATTATTAAGCAGGGCAACGTGTGGGGAAAAGTTCTGGCTTCCTAACACCTGGGTCCAAGCGTGATGTGAATCTTAAAATGCGTGCCGCAATGGGGGGATGGGTTGGGGGACGTCCTTTTTTTTTTTTTCCTCTAACATTGAATTCGTACAGGGCCCGAGATCCGAGGCGCTGGAGGAGATGAACGCCAACATAGAGACGAACCAGATGTACCTGAGGAAGGCCAAAAGAAAGGCTTTCTACACCGCGGTGGTCAGCGAGGACTTCAGAGAGGGGGCGGTCGCCCTCCTGCAGGTTTGTGCCGCGCAGACAATGAACGGTTGCACTTTGGAGTTGCACAAAATAGGAGGGACGGGCTTCGGGGAAACGTGGCAAATAGTCGGAACGTTATCGCGCGGTCTTCTTAAAGAGCTGAGAGTCACTGAGAGCTTGACGACGGCTGAACTAACGGGAGGAGCAAAGAGAAAAGTGCAGAAGTAAAATCGTTCTCGCCAGCATAAGCCGATATTCACGCACTAGTAACGCTCACAAGCTAGAAACTTCAATGAATATAAAGGACGACTGGAATGAATGAATGAATGAATTCCAAGACCATGGTGCGCAGTTGGAAAATTCAGATTTGACCAGCGAAGGAGTGTCTAGTAGGAGAAGTCTAGTATTTTCACGCTGAAGGAGCAAGAAACACAAACGTTCCAATCTTTTAATATTGTCACGATTTACTCACAGTAATCCGAACTTTAACTCAAGTAAGAGACCGTTACTTCAAACTGAATATTACTCAAGGAGGAGTAGAATGTAAGGTGTCCAAAAACTACTCCGAAAAGTACAATTTCTTCAAAAAGTGTCTCAAATAAATGTAAGTGAGTGAATGTGACGGAGTCCGAGCCACCTCTGGGAGTGACAGTTGTAATGTATCATACGTAGTCCAGTTTACGTAGACTGGATGAAGGAGCATTCATTACAGAAAGAAAGAACTGCTTCCACCAGTTTTATCGTAGCACCGAAAGAAAAGAAACATTTGGTTCGAAAGTAGAAAACAATATTTTGGTTAAGTTTTTACTTTTATATTTGTGATGTGGATTTGACAAAGACTGAACCATTCCAAAGGGTTTCCCATTGGATGTAAAAAGGTTTATTGCCATTATCAATGAACAAAATTCCCAAACATTGGAACTTGCTTTGGTTCCTATGATCAGCACGGGAACCAGCTCTTGAAAATGTAATGAACTGTGTTTTTTTAAGCATTTTAAAGTGATTTTTAGAAATGTTTTGCCAGAAATGTTCCGCAGTATCTCAATAAACGTGTCTATCTTGCATTTATTCTGGCTCGGAAACACCTGGCAAAACATCCATTCTCTCTTTCCGTTCGGGGCAAAGCAAAAGTATTTCCACGGAGAAAGGCAGGTGGGAAAGTGACAAAAAGTGCCGGAATAATCTTTAAAATTCCACAGAAGCCGACCCATTTCTCTCGCCGGTATCTGCTGTGTTTTTTTGTTGTTTTTTTCATGAGCGCCTGTCGGGATTTCAGGTGTAAAAACGACGAGAGTTAATGGCGAACAGAAAACGTTTTTTATGACCTCGGGCCGCGATGGCAGTGCGGAGATAAGGCGCCGCGCTCATTGTCAGGAGTCGCTCTCTTCAAACATAACGCCAGATTAAGAGCTATAATTGATTAACGTAGAACTGTCGGAGTCGGCACGGGGGCACGGGGGGGGGAGCATAACTCCTGATAACACGGCTGTAATAACATTCTCGTTATGACACAATAGTGGCGTTTTGCTTCTCAAAATTTAGCGGAAAGAGCTAAAAGTGGAGGCCCAAAAATAGCTTATTGAAGGACATAAACAATTCACCATTAATTTAAAGTTTATTGATAACAAATGTGTTGAAGAAGTTGAAGAAAAATTGATCAGTTTTGCTTTAGTTTCTCTTTTTAATCTCTATTTTCACTGCGTTTTCCATGCTGTAATAAAAATGCACTTATTCTTAATTCATAACACTCTTTCATAAGAAGTAGCACGGACTTCATACGTTTAGGACTTTAGGATTCGACTTTGATTTTGGCCGTGTCACGATCTTAGACACACAGATTGTAAAGTAGAAACGCCAATACTTCTTAGACCGGCTTATATAAAGTAATACGTCATTGAAAATGTGACGTCACAAAGCTGTTTCGAGTTCTGGACATGAAAAGAGCGTCTTTTATGAGCATAATTCATTTATTTCATCGGATATTTCATGTCATTTGACGTGACGTGTGTTCGTTTTATTTGAATTGATTTGCCTTTATAACAGATATCAAAAGTACAGATATCAATGCACCGACTCGACACTGTCTTGTATATTTACCCAACATAAAAGGAACTGTTGCGTGTGTGAAACTCCGGATCCAAACTTGACTTGCTCTTCTTAGTCATGACTACAATCCCACATCTCCATTTGTTTATTTGTTTGCGAGTGAATGTTTTTTTTTCTTCACTCAAAAGGCGTCAGGTCTCGGGCGAATGAAGCCGAACACTTTGATGATGGGCTTCAAGATGAACTGGAGGACGGCAGGGGCCGAGGCGGTGCAGAACTACGTGGGGTTGTTACAGTAAGTACAAAAGCACACAAGCACGAGCAGCTCTTTTCACGATATACAAATGTACAAACATGCGTGTTCTTCGGCCTCATGTCGTGTCATCAGCTGTGGGCTTCATTCGGACTGTTCAGTGAGGGGCAAAAACGACCTAAACACAATTTACATTTCAGTTACATACAGTTCAAGACAGGCTTAATGCGTCTTATTCTGACAACATCCCACACACATTGTTATCTACCATAATGAAAGATATTTTTAGTATTAATCCCAGATATAGACTAGATTTATTCAATCTAGATGTTAATATCTTAAATCAAATAATCAAAAATTTAAAAGAAAGGGTTCAAAACACAGTTGCACGGTTTAAGTTTCATATACATTTGCTTTTTAAATATTATAAAGTGCTTCATTGTCTTTATTTTCAAAAAGGTATCAAAAAGCATTACGTTTGATTTGCTGAATCTTGCATAAACCCTGTATGCCGTGTTTCTAATTAGTATTCTTTTTGTTTCGTGAGGATTTAAAGCAGCTAGTTTCTTTTTCTGATGGTCAATGCATGTATGTAATGTCCTGATTTATCTATAATGCGCTTGTAAATCATGCTCTTATAAAAAAAAGCCGTGCATTCATTTGTGCCAGGTTACAGGCCGCAGTACAACAAGTTGCTCATTTGGACCTGCAAACCTGAGACAGCGTCATGCTTTCACCCCAAAATATGTGGAAGCTGAATTTGTATTTATATATGTTTTGCCCTGTTTTGCAGCGATGCCTTTGATTTTGAGTACGGGACGGTGGTGCTGAGGATGGATGAAGGATTAGACGTGGCCCACATCGTTGAAGCTGAAGGTGAGATTTGACGTGGATTTATTTATTTAGCTTTATTTGGGACTGTGTGTTTCATGAGCTCAGGTTCAGCTCAGCAACATTTTAGAACAGCAAAGATAAGAAGGACACTTTGAGCTCTTCACTGTGTTTGCAGCAGATAAGATAAGATGCTAAAATAATTATGTTTTAACGTTGCCTCAGTCCAAAAGTTACTTGGCACTGATTAGCCTCCAGATGTACTGACAGTAATAATGTATTAGAACATTGTGAGAGAAGCGTTTTAAGTGTATTTCCTCTGGTGTCTCGTTAAAGGTAATGGAGGTGGTCTTAGCGCGAACGGATTTAAAATACGTCCTAACATCGCAACTTAACCTTGACTTAGAACTGCTTTTGGGGGCGTTCAGATGTTTACTGGTTTGGTCCTGGTTTAGTCCTGGGTTGGTCCTGGTTTGGTCCTGGTTTGGCCCTGGTTTGGTCCTGGTTTGGTCCTGGTTTGGTCCTGTTTGGTCCTGTTTGGTCCTGTTTGTTTTGGTCCTGGTTTTACTGGTTGGTCCTGGTTTGCCTGGTTTCCTGGTTTGGTCCTGGTAGTCCTGGTTTGTCCTGGTTTCCTGGTTCCTGGTTTTCCTGGTTTTCCTGGTTTGGTCCTGGTTGGTCCTTTCTGTTTGTGGTTTGGTCCTGTTTGGTCCTGTTTGTCCTGGTGTTGTCCTGTTGTCCCTGTTGGTTTGGTCCGGTTTGGCCCTGTTGTCCTGGTTTGGGTTCTGGTTGGTCCTGGTTTGTCCTGGTTTGCCTGTTTGTCCTGTTGTCCTGGTTTGGTTGGTTTTCCTGGTTGGTCCTGGTTTGCCTGTTTGTCCTGTTTGTCCTGTTGGTTCCTGTTGTCCTGGTTTCCCTGTTTGTCCCTGTTTGGTCCTGTTTGTCTAGTTTCCTGGTTTGGTCCTGGTTTGGTCCTGGTTTGGTCCTAGTTTGGTCCTGGTTGGTTCTGGTTTGTCCTGTTTGTCCTGTTGTCTGGTAGTCCTGGTTTGGTCCTTGTCCTGTTTGTCCTGTTTGTCGGGTTTGGTCTGTGTTCCTGGTTTGTCCGGTTTGTCCTGTGTACCTGTTTGGTCCGGTTGTCCTGTGTAGTCCTTTGGTCCTAGTTTGGTCCTGGTTGGTCCTGGTTTGTCCTAGTTTGTCCTGTGTAGTCCTGTTGTCCTGGTTGTCCTGTTTTGGTCCTGGTTTGGTCCTGGTCCTGGTTGTCCTGTTAGTCCTGGTTTGGTCCTGGTTGGTCCTGGTTTGCCTGGTGTCCGGTTTGGTCCTGTGTCCTGTTTGTCCTGTTGTTCCTAGTTTGTCCTGGTTTGGTCCTAGTTTGTCCTGGTAAGTCCTGGTCTGGCTGGTTGTCCTGGGTCCTGGTTTGGTTTGGTCCTGGTTGGTCCTGTTTGTCCTGTGTAGTCCTGTTTAGTCCTGTTGTCCTGGTTTGGTTCCTGGTGTAGTCCTGTTGGTCCTTTTGTCCGGTTTGTCCTGGTTAGTCCTGTTTGGTCCTGTTAGTCCTTGGTTGGTCCTGGTTGGTCCTGTTTGGTCCTTGTCGTGTAGTCCTGTTTGTCCTGTTTGGTCCGGTTTTGTCCTGGTTAGTCCTTTGGTGGGTTTCCGGCCTGTGTAGTCCTGGTTTGGTCCTGGTTTGTCCTGGTTTGTCTGGTTTGGTCCGGTGTTTCCTGGTTGGTTCTGTTAGTCCTTTGGTGTCCTGTTTGGTCTGTGTGGTTCCTGTTTGGTCCTGGTTTGGTCCTGGTTGGGTCCGTTGTCTGGTTTGTCCTGTGGTTGGTTTCCTGGTTTGTCCTGGTGTCCTGGTTTTTTAGTCCTGTTTTCCTGTTGTCCTGGTTTGTCCGTTGTCCTGTTTGTCCTGGTTCCTGGTTGTCCGTGTTTCCTGTGTCCTGGTTTCCTGTCTTGGTCCTGTTTGGTCCTGTTTGTCCTGTGTAGTCCTGTTTGTCTGAGTCCTGTTTGGTCCTGTTGTCCTGGAGTCCTGGTTTGGTCCTGGTTTGTCCTGTGGTTTGGTCTCGGTTGGTCCTGGTTCCTGGGTCCTGGTCTGTGGTAGTCCTGTTTGGTCCTGGTTTGGTCCTGTGTAGTCTGTATTTGGTTCCTATGGTGACACACTGCAGAATATACTGTGCAGTAGCGATTAGCGCATGTATCGCAGAATCGTGATATTATCGTGATATTATCGTATCGTGAGCCGTGTATCGTGCATCGTTTATTGTGTATAATTCATAGTTCATCGTGTATTATATCGAACTGTGAGGGACCCTGCGATTCCCAGCCCTAGTCCAGATTTAGTTCCGGGTTTAGTCCTCGTTCAGTCCCAGTTTACGGATGTAGTGATTGGACAAGACATAAGACCTGGCAACCCAAAGTGAGGCGCTTTACAGAACGTGAAGCTATCGAGTATTCCCCCAACACCCAACCCATGTCTAGAACTAGGACTGTTCCAGGTCTTCACTCGGACTAAACCAGGTCTGTTCTGCAGATGAGATGTTGAAGGCGGCGAGGGAGCAGCAGGCCCTGGAGGAGGAGATGATGCCCAACGGAGGCAAAGCCAGGGGACTGTTCAGGAAGTCCAGGAACTCCTCACAACAAGTGCTCACCACCAGAGGTAAACCTGATGACATAGATAATGGGACCCCTTGAGTATTACACCTTAATTAGCCTTAATAAAGCATGAAAGACAAAAAGCTTATTCAAATGATTTAGGCTTTGTATTCTCGGTTACAAAGCCTGTGTCATTTATTCAACTATTTGTTCATTATGAATTAAGTCGTTTGTGCTTTATTAGGGCTAATTAAAAAGTGGAGTTACCAAAATAGTATGACTTTAAATGTATTATGTCTTGATCTGTCTTTTCCAGCAAAATGTTTAAGGTAATTGAAATTAGACATTTTAAATAGATTCACTTTGTTGAATTGAATTAAATTAAATTAAATTAAATTAAATTAAATTAAATTTAACTAAACTAAAATTAAATTAAATTAAACTAAATCAAATTAAATTAAACTAAATTAAATTAAATTATTTTTTTGCATTTAATTAAATTAAATTTTAATTATTATTTTTTGTAATTATATTATATTAAATTTTTTTTATTTGTTTAACGCAGTACTATGAAACACGTGGCAGACCCTCCACCAGAAAATGTTACACAGTGCACCTTTAAGTGTAGATTAAACCCTGATCCATTGTGTAGTAGAATATATTAGTATGCGACCACAAAGCCGTGCTGAGTATTTGCAATAAAGATTTGACTGTAAAACCAGTGGCGTCTCTGCTGATAATAGCCAATTAAAAGTGTATATCTTTCCGTCCGCATTCCATTTTTTGTCACTGAAACTTTTTTTTACTGCCGCTCCCCGCTTTACTAGAGTCATGCATAACCGCTGACGCCTCAACGGTGTAATCCAATATTATGGGGATTTCGATGCCTTTTTAAAAGCAGGTACTTTGCATGAATACAAAATACTTTCTCTTTAGCTCATTTGGCATCACTGCGACAGTATTTAGTCTGCAACTCGAATTCCGCGACCGTAAAAACAGCTGATTCGGCTCTTAATGTCATTTTTTTCATGTAACTACAGTAAATAAGCACTGGAAAAAAGCAATGCTCAGGGAAAACTATGTTCAAGTTTAAAGTAACACAACCGTTAACACTTAAAGTTGGAGGAAAAAAAAACAGATTGAGTCGGTTTAGTGTTTTGCATTTCTGCCAAGTCCTCCTAATTGAGAAAAAGTCAAAGTCTGCATAGTTCATGATCAAATAAATTATTCAAGTATTAAATATGTATATTCACTGTGTTAAATATACATCTTTTATCTCTATATTAAACTTGATGAATAGGTTTCACCAGCGTGACTTGTAAATGTGTTTTGTACAAAAGATAAGCATTGCATTGAATAAAATTGGGTCATTTATCTTTTTAGAGTTCGTCCCAGGAAGTAGATTGAATAAAACCAGTGCTAGTTTTCCTCATACGTTTCGGTGCCCGTTTTTCCTGATTGCGCCGGTGTTATCTGCCCCCCCCGCAGTGTCGGTGTGCGGACCTCCTCCTCGCAGGTCGCCAAGATGAATGAGAAACTCGTCGAGGCCAGCAACCAGTTCAAGAAGAAACAGCCCAAAGGAACCATTGACGTTTGGTGGCTGTTTGACGACGGAGGTGAGTTCAGGAAACAGAAGCTGCGGCATGTTGTGTTTGGTGAGGCGGTGGGTTCACAAGCGTGGCACTGGGGGGCAAGACGGGATGTTTACAAGTCTAGTCCAAAGCTAATGTGTTCATTGTTTTATCCTAAACGTCTTTGTGTAGTCCTGGTTCTTTTCTCTTCTCGGTTAGCCCTGGTTTGTCCTTGATTTTTCTTAAATTTTATTCCTGTTTTAACCCTGGTTTTGTCCTTGTTTTTTTTTTTTTTTAATTTTTATTAAATTTGATTCCTGGTTTTGTCCGTGTTTTTCCCATTTTATTCCCATTTTTAACCCTGGTTTGTCCTTGATTTAATTTTTTTTACATTTTATCTCTGTTTTAGTCCTGGTTTTGTCATTGTTTTTTACCTATTTTATTCATTTTTTAGCTTTTTCCTATTTTATTCCTGTTTTTAGTCCTGGTTTTGTCCTTGTTTTTTAAATTTTTTATTACATTTTCATTCCTGGTTTTGTCCGTGTTTTTTCCCATTTTATTCCCGTTTTTAACCCTGGTTTGTCCTTGATTTTAATTTTTTTACATTTTATTTCTGTTTTAGTCCTGGTTTTGTCGTTGTTTTTTCCTATTTTATTCCTGTTTTAGCTCTGGTTTAGTCCTCATTTTAGTCTTGCTATTTACTAGAGATAGGCGAATACCAGTTATATTTGTTTCGATCCGATACCAAGTAATACTATGCCAAATATCGCAATATCCAGTAGCGATACCAATCAGTTTTATATTAGAATGCAATGCAACTTTTCACCATTCAGAATTTGACCTCGACCATGGCTCCATCTTCAACTGATGTCATACGTGCAGACAAACTAAAACATATATAATGTAGATCCAGAATTGATTCAAGTTTCATTAAAAAAGGGGAATTTCCAAAAACCCGCCCATCACTGATATGTACTGGATTTAGTCCTCAAATGTGCTGTAATGTTAGTATCCAAATCATTTAATCTAAGAATAAAACTATAAATGTCTGCTTGGTACGTAACAAATCAATAGTGTTTGATTTTAAGTTTCAAGCGTGCACATACTGCTCTTTTCACAGCTTTGATCCAACTTTTTGAGCACCTTTTATTAAAAAAACAACAACACACAAGCAGATAAAACAAAGATGAGAAATGTGAATATATTGAGGGCTCTAAATGAGACGAGGAGCCTTGGGGGGGGCGGGGTGGGCGCATCTGACAGAAGATCCATTGATGTTTGGCTGTTTAACATCAGAGGTTTTGGGGTTTTTTTTGCCCCGGAGCGACGTTGCCCTGACAGCAGGAGACAAATGCACGGAGACACTTCTTCCACCGCGGCTCGCACAGGTTCAACTCGCGGGCTCAGATCTCACCCGGAGCCGGGCCGCGATCGCAGCGCCGCATGTTTAATTCTGATTAATGAAACAGTCATCATTATTCACGCGTCCATATACAACACGCAAAGTAAAAGATGATTAATGTCAAACAGGGAATAAAAGTATGTACTGCCGCGGAAAGGTGAAACTTTTGGCTGTACAGGAGTGTTAGTACTTTGTGACTAAGGAAATCAATCAATCAATCAATCAGAAAATGTTTTAAAAGAACACATTTAAGCAGCCAAAGTTTAGTGAGGAACAACACCAAACAGAGCCATAAAAACAGTATTTATAATGGAATAAACTAGAAATTACAGGCAAAAATAGTGCTTCTTTCTTACACGTTCGGCAGCATTAACGTTTGAGAGAAAGAATTGCTAAACTAATTCAATAATTCTAAGGTTAGGGACGTTCTATTATCTAGAATTTGTTTGCAGGCCTTATTATTTTGGATTGATTGCGATCGATCTGTGACATTTCAGAAGTAACGGAAAGAAGTGCTAAAAGATAGTAGTTACTTGGTGTAAGTCTTGGAACAATGTAAAATGTGAATGTAGACATTTTGTAAACGTATTAGGACAGTTGAAGGGCTCCCTCTGCTGGTGCTTTGCTGCATTTTTATCATTTACAACGTATCAAGAGATGTTAATTTGAATGTACATTGATTTGTCTTGGCTTTAATTGTGTCCCGCAAGTGATTGTAGCAGAGGATATTATTATTTTATATTTTCGAGTCATTCAAAAGTTACAATAGTACAAGGATTACAGAGAAGCTTCATTTACAGGGTGGTCTCTTGAATAAATGCAAGATAACCAAATGAAGCAAGAGCGACGGTTGTCTCTGTATTTCCCAATATCAGCCTATGGAGCAGCTGGAGGGACGCCGCACGTAGGAAGGGGAGACCACAGAAAACAGCCATAGACATAATGATTGCGAGCCCTTTGTGTCCATTATAAAAAGGCTCTGGGCACGATTGTTGAAAGTATAAAGTCATAATCTGTCGACTGACACCGGAAAGACACTATGCTAAAAAGATTAAATGTGTACTAACAGTCTAAGATTATCACATGGGAGAGTAAAAGGCGAGGCAAAGCATATGCCATGGACCTATCACTAAGTAAACAAACATACAGACAAGTTGGGATAAAAAGCAAATAGCAATGAATTAGTCTCGATAACACTATTCGTTACATATTGATACTTGCAGCCACATGGGAATAATCAGAATCATTTGAAAATAAATTCAGAATATCATAACTAAAAAGAGACTACAAAAGGCACACTTCTAACTGTCCCATCTGTAGGAGATTGTCCACACCTAGGCGATGGTTATATGTGTCATGTACTGTTCATGCTGAGACATTTGCAATTCATACATATGTAACCCCAGAAAGTAAACAATGCACTTGAACAAGTACTTGACTGAAGGCTTGTATGTACGAAATTGATAAGTTAAGGAAGAGAGGATCAAGGTTAAGCAGCATATGAGAATCATATCGAGACGGAAAAAGAGGTCATTGTCTCTCAGATTGCACAGGTAGAGAGCTGAGCTGCAAAGCCGAGTCGTACATATGAGGTAATAGAGAAGGTTCGTATATGTTTACGCGTTTATAGTGTATTGCATACGAGCATCGGAGAAGGTTTAATCATATTGCACCGAGGAACCAGGTCTGTAACAGGCACTATGGCAGTCTGAGCGAAAAGACAGGTACATAGCTACATAGTGAGAAAGCTAGCAGGATCCTTGAATCTAGTGAGATTGATCATCTCATTGACGTTCTTGGAGCACTAAATGATGCATATTTTACTACAAGAAACACAGCGGCTTCCTATCTCTTTGTAGCGGCCTAAAATAGACAGAGACCATAGAAATCTATATAGTCATTAACTAGCCTTATATTTATGTACACAAGCTATAGTCCAAAAGTAATGTACACAGAAATTTAATGGCACGCGTATCTAGAGTTGTAATTATTAATTTGGACAATAAACTTTGACCCCAGAACTTCGACATTATAAAAGAAAACACGATCTCAATATAACAAAATACAAATATATAGACACTAAAGTAAAAAAAAAACAATAACAAATAAAAACAGTGAGAGGTACAAAACTTCATTGAAAACTATAAAAGTTTAAGCGTGTGTACCTATGGACAAAGATCGGGTTCACAAAAGGTCATATGGTCTATAATAACTACCTGCAAAAATGTTTCAACCTTTTATAAATTAAGAATTGTTTATAATGGATCTAGTAAAATAAATCCTTAACTCGATATTTGATTTACTTTGGGTATTTGTGGTAGATCGAGTTGTCTTATGTAGATTGACCAAGAACTGCTTACACTTTAGTTTCTGTGTAAAAAGGACCTTTTATGACATCTCATCAGTTGAATACAAAACGCCTGCGCATATACAGATAATAAAATGCCATTGTTGTTTATGAGAACTCTGCTAAGGCAAGAAGAGAGAAGGCCAAAGTTCAGGCAGAACTAATTTACCACTGCCAACCAAATCTCGTACATTATTATTTGCTTAATGAGAGTTAATGCGTAAAGAAAGCCCATTGAGATTGAATCTCACTAAGTAACAAATACAAAAGGCCCTTGATGTAGAGTCTATCTACACCATCAGAGAAAAGTGGTAGCTACTGCGGCTTGCGCAAGAAATCAACATCTGAGTTATACTAGTCAAGAAACGCAGAGAGTGGGATAATATACTCTAAGCGCCTTATATTTTTAGCATGCGTTAATGATTTGGATGTTAGTATATAATGTGAGTCTTTAGCCAGAGATACCATAGAGGGTGTCTTTTTAGGATTAGCAAACGGTCTGTGCTTGTTGTGCACTCTATTAATCATAGGACTATAAATAGGCTTGCGACGGCTCACCAGATCCACAGTATCTCTGACGCAGATAAAATTGACTATTCGTCAACCTGAGGAGCAATCACAAAAAAAACAGGTCTGCCACACACAGTAACTGATCACCCACCATAAAATTGCTGACAAAGGTGCTTGCAGACACAGTCAGAGCATATAAGTAACATCAGAGTCTTATAGTTGGACGCGGGACAAATAGCTAGGATATCCATGCAATCTGCTTGATTGATCACCAAGAAGACAGACTTGTTTTTATTAGTTTTTCGAAATTTTATATTTTGGAAGACTTATATTATACAATCTCCTTTTCAATTGTATTATTTTAAACTCTATCTACAATATCTAACTAATCACGCAACTATCATTTAATTGTATAATAATATAATATTATTTTTTTTAAAAACAACTTATAAAAAATAATATATTTTTTTTAAAAGACAGACACAAAAAACAAAAATAAATTGCAGGACCAGAGAGAACATAAGATAGGTAAAGGAATAAAAGTAGAAAATAAGGGAATGGCATAAAAAATGTAAGAAGAATTAGAACATATTGGGCCGTATTTTGCCCCCGGGGGTAGCGTTAATGTGGGCGCAGCAGAGGTCATTGCGTCACACCTTGCAGTCGGCGCAATTGATAACAGCGCAGGGCGTGGAATTTTAAACAAGAGGTGTGATTGTGCTAAAGTATGAGGTGGAGTAAAGCAACTTGAGGGCGAGGTCTGGTGCATTCTGTGAATGGCCAGAATTGTAACTAATACACTTCAAAACTAAACTAGTGCACTGGAGTCGCGTTACTATCCCCATATGGACGAGATAATCATAATAAAACAACCATAAATAACACAAATTATAAGCTATAGAATAATGAATACAATCAAATTTGACATAAACAGTACAGTGCCGTTACGCACTCAGCTCTTAAAACTCTTTGTTGGACACCTCCACCTCTCGCGTTGGACACCTGTTATGGCACGGTCTGGGCCAGACTGGACCGTAGAGACTTGCATGTGCTCAGCTCAAAGAGGAACGTCAATTTGCGAAACACGTTCACATCACATTCACCACATTCACTGCGTGAAACTGGTCCACTTTTTCTAATTGGTCAGATGTGCAGGAAGCAGATAAACCATCTCACACACAGATTGTGGAGAAATGAGACAGTGTTCTCTGTATTTTAAGATTTAAAATACTTTTATTACAATCAATCACATATTCACAGAGAAACCAGCCAAAAGAGGAACTGAATTTAGAGCTGCAAAATGTGCGGAGCGCGGACATGCGAGGCAGAGTGAAAAGTGTGAACACAAGCATTGCGCTGTCGCTTGTTTCATCACTCAAAAAAGACTCAGCATTAACAGTTTTGAGAATAAAGTTTTATGTGTGATTGCAATTTTAATTGGTTTAGCCAATCAGAGCCTATTTAAGGACAGCCCTGCCAAACAAACTTCTGCTCAGCTGATGTGTCAAGAACCAGCTGAAACAAATAAAGATGAATTAAATAAAGAAACAGCATGGGCTGCATTTCAATGATGTATTTCTTTATTTTATCTTTTTTAATTTTGGGAACACATTAAAAAATGGGAAATCAAGCAATGTTATTGCTCACTTCTTTCATTGCCTGGATATGAGGCCATGACAGACATCTCCCACACAGGTGGTGCTTTTGAATGCCACTGTTCTCAGTCATTGGTTCAAACACTATCACCATATATGGACTGACTGGCATCATCGCACTCCAAGTCCAGGCTCTTCAAACCAGCGTTAAGGTCGGGAAGCTAGCAAAATAGCGCCTTGGCCCCCCTGTAAAAGGCTGAAGTTAACGCTGAAGAAACCTCCGGGAGTATGGCCCATTAAGTTCAGAATAATTGTCCCATTTTGTCCGTTCATGTGTCAGTGTTTTAGGTGGTAAACTTATAATTCAGGTGTGTAAACAATAATAAATGCAATAATATATACAAAATACAAATTATAAACAATAGTATACATAAATGTATATAAATAAAAAAATAAATACATAATAAATAGATAAATACATATATATACATATATATTTTATATATATATATACATATATATACAATATATATACATATATATACATATATATATATATATATATATATATATATCCACATACACACACACACACAATATATACACATACATATATATATATACATACATACATATATATATACATACATACATATATATACATACATACAATATATATATAATACATACATACATACATATATATATATGTATGCAGAGCAATGTTTTTCTATTTTTCCTAATTTTTCTTACTTATATTTACTAATACTGTGAAGTTTAGTGCGTGAATTGGTGTTAAAGTATTGCTACATAATGATTTATTACAATCAAATGAAAGAGTAACTATACTAGAATTAATTTACTGCTTTACTACACACATACATATATATACATACATACATACATACATACATACATACATACATACATACATACATACATATATATATATACCATTTGTTTTTCCGTCAAAATACAAGTAAAACTGCACCGTGTACTGTCACTTTTGTTTGGGGTACACCATCTGTTTTTGTCTGCATGGAGATGTTACTTTGCCTGGAGTGTTCCACGGTAGGCTGTAGAGGTGATTGTTCTGTGCCGTTTAGAAAAAAATGCTTTTGGACGACTATTGTTTGCTTATCGAGCATGTCAGACATGGAAGACGGCGCCTGCTCATATGAGAGCACAAGAACTGTCAACACTGGCTTCTTTTTTCTTTTTTGAGAATTTATCACAGCCAGTACAATACAAATCAGCTTCTAAAATGCTCAACTACCACATTCTTACACATGGCTGATAATTTGAGCAAAGACAAAGTAAAACTACATACAATGGGAGAATGCATTGAAATGTATAATGTAAATGTTTCTATTTTTTTGTCAGCAAATCTTTATTTATGCCTAGCTTCAAGACCTAGTAAAACCTGGCAAAGGCATTTTTATTTATTTTTGACGTACTGTTCTTTCATCTGTATGTATAGTAAATGTGCTGGTGTGTAACTTTGCCTTTGTGTGACTGTTGCTTTTCTTTGTCTTGTAGATATTTGAGACACGTGACAAAGGATTGAAGATGGAAATGACCCACATTGGCTATAATCTTTACATATTTCTGTGCATAATGTTCATTAATTTGTGTTGTCCATTTACAATAGAAAGTGCGGCATTAGCATGCTACTTGTTGTTAGCTTTACTCTTACGACAAACTCTTCTCTGAAAGTTGTGAAAAGTCATTGTGGTGAGTAATTAGAAATGCCTGGAAAGAAGTAGGGAAGTGGGCAATAACTTTGGACAACAGTAAACTGTTTACAATGAACTTGGTTTGTTTTTTATATTTTTAAGACGGTAAACACCAGGTACAGCTTGTCTGCCTAATAATTTATTTTAGATAAAAGTACCCTTATCTAAACCACTGTAACCCTAACCCTAAGTTTTTAACATTACCATAGACGAAACAGCTGTTAATCTAATGTCAACTCACTATACATTCAAGGTAATGTGTAGTATAAAAACGCAATATAAGGCAAGTTTAATGCCATACTGAGGAATACTCAAACTGAAAGGCATAATATATCCCAAAAAAAAAAGTGACATACGATTTTTCAACTTTTTATACTGTATTTTATCTGGGCAGCTTCTGATTTATAAGGTCACGACAACAAAGCCAGCGCACTATTATGATTGGTCAAGTTATTAAATAGGACACCGCTCCCATAATCTACTACGCTCTCTCACTAGGGCCACCTAAAAAAAAATACAATTTGGGATTGAAATTTAGGTGATTAAGCAAATAAATATCACTTTATGCATTCATTTCATTGCAATATTTCTCTAAATGTTTTTCTTCCCTGTACATTTAGTTTCGTATTCCTGTTCATTTAACATCCAATGGGACTCTTCTTTATGTTGTAGTGTATTAAAATTAATTATCTTTGATGCGTTTTGTTGGTCTCGCTAGTGTCATTGTCATTACTTTATGTACAAATGTAT